>CM053613.1:2283794-2323753 GCA_028646535.1 Procyon lotor
AGGATCTTGAGGTGCGATATACCTTGCACCCCCCCCCAAATCCAAAGACATTAAGTGTTGTACTCCTTTCTTAGTAGCAGGAGATTTGAGATGGGCAACAGAATGTTCTTGGCCTTGGAGGGGCTGTCCCAGGGTGCCCCAGACACTGAGTCCCTAATCAACTCACCGGTATGCAGGGCCTTAGGTTTTCGTGAGTTTGTCACCCACTTCCTGGGCACACATGGATCTTACTAGGGTTTGTAAGGTACTCACTGCTCCTTGCTCACCACTTCCGGTTAGCACGTGTTATCAGCCTAACAGAGTGGGACTGGCTACAGAATATCAAGAAGACTATGGTCCCTGCGAGGTATCTTGTTTGGAGAATAGGAGATTAATCTCCTGGATCTGGAGTAAGACAGTGAATGTGTCCTGCTGTCCTTCCCACACAAGGACAAGTTGCTTTTTATGCTCCTCATTGATGGAGATGGGGAAGAACACATTCACTACATCAACAGAGGCATTTCATCCAACTTCCAGTCCTGGCTCCAGAAGTCACTACCAGAGGTCGTCCCACCTATAGCAGGACTCCAAAAGCCCTGCTATAAACAACTATGAAGTTGGGTGGGGGGATATGAAACAGTTGTGTTTGGGCTTTGGGCAACGAGGAGCAAATATTGTGATCCCCAAGACAGAGAAAACCTGTGAGGTGATCCCTGGTCCAATGTCCCTGGTCCTCTGACTCTGGGAAGTTTCCTGACTGTGGTAACTCTTACTGAGCTGAAGAGGCTGCCAAAATAACTCGAATCTGTGGTTAGGACACCAGAGGAGGGAGCTGTGCCAAGCAGGGGCACCTCAGACATTTGTGTGGTTACCTGCAAGTCCTTGGCCAAGGGGGGGCTGTGTAGATGCAGAGAAAGACACCCAAGAATTACATGAGAGCTGCTGCTATGGGGTTGGGAGGCCAAAGAGTGTTGAGACATACTGGAGTTCCAGGCCAGACGAAAAGGAGAGATTTCCCTTATATTCCAGACATAAGAGACATCAGAAAAGTCATGCCTTAGGAGTAAAGACCATAATGTAGAGTGAGGTTTGGTCTAAATCTCTAACAGAGCCTAAACCAAGTCTCAACAGGGGCCTTTCACGTGGCTGGGAAGCAGAATGCGGGGGATGAGTCAAGTCAACTTAGAGGGAAACACCAGATCCAAGTCTATGCAAGTTCACGTTATCAGCCAAGAATCCAACCACCCGCTAGATCAAAAACCAGCACTACTCAGACGCAAGTATAAGACTCCCAAATAGCTACAATGTGTCATAGGCAATGCCATATACAAAATGCAGCTCCATATAACAGAAAAAAAATTCTAGATGTGCCAAACAACAAGAAAATGTGACTTATACTCAAGGGCAAAAGCAGTCAGCTGAAAGTGATCCTGAGATGTCCCAGATGTTAGAATTAGCAGATCCAGACTTTAAAGCTATTATTATAAATATGTCCGAAGTCTTAAAGCAAAGTATGGTCCTAATGAGCGAATGGCTAGGAAATCTCAGCAGAGAAATCAGAACATGAAAAGACAACTAGAGGAAATTCTTGAACTCAAAAGCACAATAATAAATGAAAAAGTAAATGGATTTACTTAAAAGAAGATTAGAAATGACCAAAGGAATGATCCAAAGATAGATCAGTAGAAACTATCCAATCTAAAAAAAAAAAAAAAAAAGGCAGATCAAAAAAATTAAAAGAAAATTAGCAGAGTCTCAAAGACCTACACGACAAAACCAAATGGCCTGGTTTATGTGTAATTCCAGTCCCAGAAAGAAAAGGCTGGACAGGAGGCAGAGAAAAATGTTTGAAGAAATCAAGTAAAAAATGTCCCCAAATTGGGATTGCCATATAATGAGGGAAAGCTCTTTAGAGATCCAAGAAATTCACTTTTATCCCAAACAAGATAATTACAAAACAAAACCAAAAAACACACAAACCACACCTAGGTGCCTTACAGTGAAACCAGTGAAAACCAAAGACAAAGAGAAAATGTGAAGAGCACCCACCCACAAAAAGCTCATTACACACAGGGGAACAAATGACGGTTGATGTCTCGTCAGAAACAGTAGAGATTAGAGGACAGTGGAAAGACATAAAAGATACTTCAAGTATTGAAAGAAAAAACTTGTCAAATTCAGAATGTTATATCCAGCAACGATTTTTTTTTTTTTTTAAATAAGATAATTGAAATCGGGCATTTTCGGATCAAGAATGTCTGAGACAATTTATTGCCAGCACATCTTTGCTACCAGAATGTTCCTCAGGCTGAAGTTGCACCCGTTGGAAGGAAGACCATAGGGAGGAAGGAGGAGGGTCTGACCTGGCGAGTTCTCGGGGAACTCACCACGTGCCAGCGTCAGTGAGCATGTCAGTCTGCTCCGGCGAATACCCCACACCTGCCACAGCAGCTGTCACGGGGGTTAAGTTTATGAAAGTCTCCTGCACCATGAACTACCTGGTGTTTGCAGGGGCAGGAGTGGGGGATGGGGACGTGATGAGGGAGCATCCCTGCCTCCTTCTGTTTTTTGTAGTGAACTAAAAATCTTCAGAATTCCTTCTGGTTGACGTATTGCTTTCGACTGACCGTCTTCACGAGAAGGGGGCCGTTCCACTTGACTTTTCCCACCAAGGGCTCGATTCCCACTAGCAGAGGAATCCAAGTCAGGACCCTCCAACGCAGAGGTCTAGCTAGTCCAATGACACAATAAGGGGCCGTGGAAATGACCACAGGCTGAGTCCTCAGAGCCACTGTGAGATGGACATGGGTGGGCACCCCATTTCTCAGCTGATAAGCCCCCCACTGTAAGTGAGGGCCTTGCTGAGGACCCACCCTAGATGTCAGCTTTATCAGCCTCCATGTCTGGAGCGGTGATGGCCAGGACAAGTGTCGAGCACTGTGAGGGCGGTTTTGGGGGATCTGTGGGCAAAGGGACATCTCCCCACTGCTGAGGGTAGTAAGGAGGTCGCTTCTTCTGGGGTGGAGGGTTCAGGGGAGTCTGGGGGTGCAGCGTTCCCCAGCTTCCTCCCGTTCTGCATCTCAGAGGAGCCTGCCCACCCCGCCATGATGTCAGCCCAGATCCCGCCAGCCCACCAAAACACTGTGCACCTGGGCTTTTTGTGCAAGGACGAGGAATTAGCATCGGCAGATGAAATGCTGCTCATATGATAAATACGAACACTGAAGAACCCTGCCCACTAGACCACGCCCCCAGATTTTGTTCTGAGAATCTGGGACCGCCAGCCCACACAGGCCCCAAGGACCTGAAGAATGATTCGGGTCAGATCAAGGAGGTTCAGGGTGGTTCAAGGGAAGGTGCCCATTAAATCAGTGGATTCACGACTCTGAAATCACACATGAGCTCTGTGTGCTCTGCCCTCCGTGGCTGGGAAGGTGGCTTTCTGCAAGTGGTTGTTTTCTAGAGTGTAAATGCAGCTCCTCCTCCCCCTCCTTCTCCCTCTTTCTCCTCCTCCTTCATTCTTTGGGATCTTCCTCTTTGATGGCACAATTTGCTAAACACAAGCATTCTGATAAGAAACCTATCTAGACATCTGGGGCAGGAGGGAAGTTGTGAATGCTCTGCCCACTGTCCTAGAAGGGAACAGAACGAGGGGGGCTGGCCGCATCTTCCTGCTCCGGGAGCTCTGTTCGGCTCTGTTCTCCCTCCTGACACCAGTGTCCCCCCCCCTCCAGGGTCCAGTTCGCCGGCCAGGACAGACCTCAGGGCTCCAGCAGAACCAGTGGTGAAGTCCAGTCCCTTGGCCCCGGTAGGAACCCGAGGTGGGTGCCCATGGCCTCTGTGGGTCCAGGAGGCCTTCCTGGAGGAGGTGAGGCCCAGCAGGGCTCTGAAAAATATGCAACATTTGGATTGGCAGGCGAGGGTGGGGTAGTGCTGAGGACCCCGGTGGGCCTGTCCCATCAGGTGTATCCTGTCCACCATTTCTCCCTGGGGGTTTTCAATGTTGCCCTCACTCTAGTGACCCTGTCCTCCACACACAACACCCACACAGAACCATCTGGAATTCTCCTGATTTCAGGGCTCGGGTGTGCACTTCTTACTCCTCGGGAGTGAAGAGACACCCAAGACAGGGGCTGTGAGCCTTTTTGGCAGCGTGGGATTTGGGGCAGAATGTACAATGCTGCGGGAATCTCAGAATAACCCTTATAAATGCAAAACATGACATGGACGCGAGCTCAGAGGGGGAGGGGCAGAGGGAAGGGGGAGGGGTAGCAGGAAGGGGGAGGGAGAATCCCAAGCAGACTCCCCACTGAGGACAGAGCCCACCACGGGGCTCGATCTCACGACCCCAAAATCATGACCTGGGCTGAACCCAAGAGTAGGACACTCAACCGACCCGTCCCCCCAGGTGCCCCGGAAAACATCCATGATTTCTATCGGCATAAAGCCCCTCATTCCATTTCCACTGTGGTCCGCCACCCACCTTCAAAATGCCCTAGTGTGGTCAGAGGTGGGTGACAACAAAGACACCACATTTGTCCCCACCAAGTTCATGGACCCCAAGTGAGGGACCCTTGTCGCGGAAGGGCAGTGTCCCTCTTCACGAGCTGGGAGATGAGGGCCCAGCTGCCGTTCTGTTAGCAGGTGGTGGTGCCAAATGGCCCCCATGCTTGGGACTCGGGATGACCTCCAGCTGGGAAGGTGCCCCGAGGCAGAAGGGCCCGCACAGGGCTGAGCTCCAGCCTGGTTTGGCCTCGTGACAATGGCACTGAGTGTTGGCAGGTAGGGTCCCTGTAATGACAGTGGCTAACGGAGGCAGCTTGACACACACAGGACATCCGCTCCTAGGGAAAGACACAAAAATGAATGAGATGCTCCCCTCTTTTTTTTTTTTTTTTTTTGTTTAAGATTTTATTTATTCATTTGAGCTAGAGAGAGAGCCAGAGAGCAGGAGAACATGAGCGGGGGGAGAAAGGGAGGAGGAGGCAGGCTCCCTGCTGAGCAGAGAGCCCGACGCGGGGCTCGATCCCAGGACCCTGAGATCATGACCTGAGCCGAAGGCAGAGGTTTTAACCCACTGAGCCACCAGGTACCTCAATCTTGCTCACATTTTGATGCAATCACACCCAGATTTTTCTTTACCTTCTTTCTTTATATTTTAAATATTTTATTTATTTATTTGACAGCAAGAGACAGCGAGAGCAGGAACACAAGTAGGGGGAGTGGGAGAGGGAGAAGCAGGCTCCCTGCTGAGCAGAGAGCCCGACACGGGGCTCGATCCCAGGACCCTGAGATCATGACCTGAGCCGAAGGCAGACTCTCAAACAACTAAACCACCCAGGAGCCCCAAGACGCTCCCCTTCTTTTAAAAAAAGAAGAGATTTTATTTATTCATTTGAGATAGAGAGCAAGAGCACAAGCAGGGGGCAGAGGGAGAAGGAGAAGCAGGCTCCCCACTGACCCTGGGATCATGACCTGAGATGAAAGCAGACTCGTAATGGACCGAGCTGCACAGGAGCCCCGAGATGCTCCCCTTCCTAAGACACTTCTCTTTTCACTGTTTAAGGAGGGTGGTCCTCCCATGAGGATCTAAGAGGCGGCCAACCTGGGCTGGGAGCCTGGCCTTCTACTGCAGGGTCAGAAGCCCTTCCCGCCCCCAACAGGATCTCCTGTCCTCAGCCCCATCCATCCCATAAGTTCACCCTACTCGAGAACCCCGGGCATCGCCTCAGCATCCCAGAAATAAATCCCGGGCTCCCTGACCTGGGACCCCACCTTCTCTGCTCTGGCCCAGCCCATCCCGGAGGTCACGCCTCCTCCCCCACTTCCTCCACCCTCCCTGCCTCCCCGCTCTTGCCCCCCTATAGCTTCCAAGTGCACTCAGACGATGAGGCGTCCATACCCCAAAACCGGCCTGCCCTCCCCACTGTGCACACCCCAACACCTCTCCATCATCGCCCGGTGTTCTGTGACAGTTTGTAGAGATGCCGGTCCCCAGCGGGCTGGAAGTGCCAGGCAGGGAAAAGGAAGGGATACCCCACCCCGTCCAGCACGGGACGCAGGAAGATCCTGGGTAGCTCTTAGGTGGGCACTTGCCCCCAGGTTGTGGGCAGACGGTGACACAGAGATGGGGAGAAGGGCCCTCAGAAGGGCCCTGTGAGCAAGGTGAGAGAGGGCAGCCGACACACAGGGGCCCCTCTGGGGGCTTGGGCCCAGCGGTAGGGGGTCCCTGAGGACAGACCTGCCATTCTCAGGCAAGCCCTCCCTCCCTCAAAACCTCCAAAGCTATGAAAGCCATAAAGTAGGACAAAAAAGCAGCTTGGTGCATCCGCACTCTGCTCCGCCACCACGCATACCCTCGATCAATTAAAAACAAATCCTATTTGAATCTGTGAGCGCGCCTCTTGCCACGCCCGGACCCGCCACCAGTGGAAACTTTGCCGAGGCAGGACCGCTGCGGTCTATTGACCAAAACAAGCCCATTTGCAAATTGGCAGGTAGAATTTCCCCCATGCAGATAAAAGGCTTGATTCGGGACCGTTTGGAAAAGTTGTTTAGATATTTTTACTGCGTGCAAAAATAGGACCAGGGGAAAATAATTAAGCTAATAAAATTTTTTTATTGAATTTAGTTAGAAACAATGGTAGTGCTTTAAAGCAATGACTTCCACTGAAGTTTTTAAAAACAGATTTTTACAAGTTGTTTTTTTTTTTCCTTTTTCATTTCCTACCCACCCCCCAGTTTAAATCTTGCTCCGCGAAAAGCCTTCTAAATTACTGTTAACCACATTATTTTCGGTTCCTAAACCCTGATTTTGCCTTGAGCCCGGGGAGGCTCCACCTCCCGATGTACAGATGGGGGGCCGGTTTCCCAGAGGGCAGCTCCACGATTCTAAGACGCCTTGATGCCGATCTGAAGAAGCCACTGGATAGCAATCAAATCCCCCGGGAGGCACCGGTGGAAGACCTAAGCCTGTGTCCTGCCCTCGTGATTGCTCAGCGGTCCGTCTGCCTCTCTCTCCATCTCCGACCCGGCACAGAGGCCAGAGGGTGAGGGGGAACCCCTGGGGACCACTGAGCCAGGGGAGCCCAGGGGGGTTGCTGTGGTTCGTGTCCTCCCCTAGAACCCCTGTGTTGAAACCCACCCCCCATGTGCGGTATCTGGAGCCAGATTTAGAGGAGGTTCTCAGGGTCAGACGAGGTCATGGGGGGGGGCCCAGGCCAGGGGTGGGCTCTGGAACTTTAAGATCTCCCCGCACCTGATGACCAGCAGGTTCATGAAAGCCCAGCCCAGGGCTCCCCGTGGGTCCCACCTGGCTTCCCCGCCTCTCCTGAACTCTGGTCCTCGGAACTGCCCCCTGCTCCCCTGGCCATCCTTCCTGGGTCACATGCTCTTCCCAAACCGAATCAGGTCTCACTCTGAACCTGCGGAGGCGAGACATTCAGTCTCAAGAATAATATTCCAGGCAGGGGTCCTTCTTGAAGACACACGTAAAATGTAAGTGAAATGCCCGATGCCTCAGTGCTCAGCACATCTGTCCACTCAACAAGCAGGCAGACAGTGGTTCCCCCAAGCTAGGCACCCCTCTGGAATGCCCCAGGGGCCAAGGCTGGTCCTGAACAAACGGGTCCTGCCTCACAGAGCTCACATCCAAGCGAATATCATAAATAAGTGAATTGCAGAGCAGGTCAAAAGGCAATACATAAGGGTGCCGGGTGGCTAGGTTGGTTAAAGCAGCTGCCTTCAGCTCAGGTCATGATCTTGGGGTCCTGGGATCGAGCCCCATGTTGGGCTCTCTGTTCAGGGAGGAGTCTGTTTCTCTCTTTCCCTCTGCCTGTCGCTCCCCCTGCCTGTGCTCTCTCTTTCCCTCTCTCTCTCTGTGTCAAACAAATAAAATATAATAAAAAAAAAAAAAAAAAGGCAATACATACTAGAAAAAACAAAGGGCCAGAGGGTGGCTCAGGCTGGGCAGAAGGGATGCATTGGATGGGCAGGGCAGGGCAGGCTGCACTGAGAGCATCGCATCTGAAGAGTTCAAGCCCATGAGAGAGCCAGCTGTGCTGACAGATCAGAGAAGCAGCCAGTGCAAAGGCCCTGAGGCAGGAGCGTGTCTGATGTTTTGGAGGACCAGCCAGGAGGCCAGCAGGGCCACAGGAAATCATAGCAGGGAAGGACAGAGCGAGTGGGAAAGGTGAAGTGGGGCAGGACCTGGGGGCACTGGACAGACTCTGGCTTTTCTCTGAGTGACATGCAGAGCTGTCTGGAGAGGCAGGGGGACTGGAACCAGCCAGAAATGTTCCTTCCAGGCACATGATAGGACAGCACCACCTCCCCACCTGAAGGCCAGTGGAAGGCCAACATCCCTGCTGAGTGGGCACTTGAAAGTCAGAGCATGCTTCGCTGGGTACGTGCCCCCCACCTCCCCCCCTCGTGCCCTTGGTGACCCACCTGGCCTGGGACGGGGGTGCCTGGGCCCCAGGCACTGCCTGGGGCCGAGCCCCCTGCTGACCCGCTCGATGAGAAGGAACAAGAAGCCCATCTTATCTCTGACACTGAGGCTGGTGATTTTGTCCCCACAGCAGGACGCAGCCTGACCCAGGGATGGAGGGGCCATGCAGGAGGGCACGGCCACGATCCGCACCAGAGACCACGGCGGCTCGGGCAGGAAAACAGCAGGGGAGAGGGGAGGGGTCACCAGTGCCAAGACATATTTCAACGGCCGAGAGGCCTCGCTGACAGACTGGACGTGGGGGTGAGTGGAGCACAGGCCAAGGTTGACGGGTTTTGCTTGAACCGGAGGGATGGAATCAGGACCCGCCCCGATGGGGAGGCTGCCGGTGAGGAGGCAGGGCTGGTGTCAGGAGCCTGGACACGCTGGAGACGTCTCAGAAATGTTAGGTCTGCGACGCGGACTAGGGGACCTGGGCAGATACCCAGTGACTGTGCCATCCATGAATGTGGGGTCCCGGGCCAAGTCCCAGCTGGACAGGTCTGGGTTTGGGTCACACGATTCTGGGGTGGGGGAGAGGCTGCCGGCCTTGGGGCCATCTGGGCGACCTGCGAGCTGCCCTCGCTGGCCGTTTGAGGGGGAGCTCCACCCTGCCCTGCCAGGTGAGGATGACCTGAGTCCCATCCCAAACCCCTCATCCGTCCCCGATGCTGGCCTTCAGGTGCCCCCCTGTCAGAGGCCTGCCACTTTCCTGGGTGTTGTAGGGGGGCAGGGCAAGGGTCGTCCTCACTCTCAGAATGCCCTCCTTTACAGAAAGCCCCCGTCTTGCTGACGAGGTCCAGCCACCTGATGCAAACTTGAGCCTCACCTGCTCTTGAATGACTTCAATCCTTTCCTAAAACCAGAGTGAATGAGCCCTGGCCTGGGGGCGGGGGGCAGAGGAGCCCTGGTCTCCCCACCTCCGGGACTCGAAAGCCCCCTGGAAGGAGAGACGGGGAGGGGAAAGACCGTTCTCAGTCCTGGACTCTTCTAGAACAGCAAGAACGCAGATTATTATCACAGCACTTCACCTCCCACCTACGTCTACAATGTTACCTACAATATCCCAACTGTATTCCCCTTACAGTCACTTTACAGGTGACTTACATGTTTTTTAACGGGAAGTCTGTACCTCTTAGTCCCCCCAAAGGGGGCCATTATTTTGCCCATCCCCATGGGCATGTGGGCATGCCCATCAAAAAAACTTATTTTTACAAATGCCGAACACAAGCAGAAACTCTCAGCACTTAAAAAAAAAGAAATGTGTCCCCAGGAAGCAAGCAGGGTTTATCTCAAGACTGAGAGGCAATAAAAGCAGGAACATCTATCATTAGCATGAGAGGCGGTAAAAGGTCATTTCATTATCTCAATAGGCATCAAGGGGGCATTTGAAAAAAAAAATTCACCATTTCAAAATCCCTGTGACAGGTCTTATTCTGAACATAAGGACAACCGTGAATTTCAAAACCAAAAGCCAGTATTTCTGAATTAATAATTCATTAGCACTGAAAATTGAAATCATCCTTTAGTGTGCCCCACCCAGAGACCGATCCTATTTTAATGTAAAGCCAGAAATGTGAGTGAGCGCTAATAAGAAAAAGAACATTTAAATAGAGGAACAGAAGGCATAAAAATGTCAGTTTTGTTGGAGTTATGAGTATAAATTTAGGAGGGGCTAGTAAATTAATTCTGGAAGATGTGGTACATAAAAAAAATGTGTACCAACTTTGTCTCCCATAAATATCACACAACTAGAGTACTCATGTACCATAAAAAAGGGATATATCAAGAGTGATTAAAAATCAAACAACTGAGTACCCATTTACTTGGGGAACAAAAAATGCTTATTCCAAGGCCATGATAAGACCCTAATAAGAGGAAAACAGGAAAACAAACAGCATAATTTTACAGTGCTCCTAAAGGAGGGGGTCCCTGCAGACAGGTGGGAGCTAATGGCTAAAACTTCAGGAAATCCGCAAGCCGTTGGTGACGTCACGCAGAGCCTAAACTCGGCCCCATGGGGGTATCTACACCCCAGACATCAGCAAAAGGCACGAATCAGGGCCTCTCTTCCCTAAAAGCCACTTTTCCTGCACACCAGCAGACTGAGTAAAGCCCAGAGCTTTTTTACTGGTCATTTGACGAATATGATAAACTCATGGTGAAATTCTAAAATTGCCCATGAAATCCCAAAATTCCTCTTGAAGCCATCAGAAGAAAAGGACCACAGAGGGAGACGGGTGTGATCGCTTAAAGAAATTAAAGTTTGAAAGGTTTGTAAACATGTGTATAGACACCGAGAAAAGTCTGGAAAGAGCTTCAGAAAGTATTACCATTGGATCTGGGTGGTGAGAGTGCAGGTGGGTTTTTTGTCCCTTATTTTTTCTTATTTTTATTTTCCGTTAGAAACATGTATTATTTGCATGTTGGGAAAACACATGTTTTCTTTTTTCAGATTTGCTTTAACAAGCTAGAGGAAAACAGAATAGCATTTTCCTATCTATGCAAAGGAGGTGTATTCTGACCAAAAAAAAGACAAGGCGGGGTGGGGTGGGGTGGGGGCGGGGGGGGGGGGCGGAAAGCATCTCATTGGAGTCAAGATTGAGAGGCTTGAATACATGAAAAAAAAAAGAAAAGGAAAAAAATTTAACTTCTTACATAATCATATGGGTGATAAAATGGGAAAAGAACAGAGTGTGGAAAATAAGTAATAAACATAAAGATGGTAACTCTCCAGGTCTATGAAGGAATGATCAGTATAAAATATCCGGATCAAGATCCAGCTTCAACTTCACAAGTGATCAAAGAAGAAAATATAGGGGTGCCTGGGTGGCTCAGTCGTTAAGCGTCTGCCTTCGGCTCAGGTCATGATCCCGGCGTCCTGGGATCGAGCCCCGCATTGGGCTCCCTGCTCGACAGGAAACCTGCTTCTCCCGCTACCATTCCCTCTGCTTGTGTTCCCTCTCTCGCTGTGTTTCTCTCCTCAAATAAATAAAATCTTAAAAAAAAAAAAAAAAGAGAATACAATGTCTACACCAGAAAAGTCAGAAAACAAGTAGGTACATGGGAAAATGCCAAGCTTCGTCACTAGCCATTAAAGAAATAAACACCAAACAATATGGAAGCCTCATATTTGGGCTGTTAATTGAGCCAAGTAGAAACAAAGTGGTGGGACCCTATGGAGAGGGGGAGCAGCAGGAAAACAGTGCCCCTCCACACACTGGCGGTGCCTGCCATAACCTGCTTCTGTCTGGCAAGTCCTCTGACTGCCCTTTTCGTCCCAGTGAGAAGAGACAAGCTATTTATACTCTTTTATATGACTTTCAAAAATAAGATCCGAGGTAGTAAACTTTTGGAACTCTGCCCCAGGATGTCAGTAGATGGGACATAAAAAAAAGTGTTCTAGTCACAAGCAAGCATGGCTCTGTAGTGCAGGACTTCTCAGTGCCTTTACATGCAATGTGTACTGAGAATCTCTAAGAGCAAGTAGCCCTTAGCCGATGCATTTGGCCTCAGAATCCTTTTACGATAACTATTGACATCTCACAGTGCACAAAGCTGCTGGGAATCAGACTGGGAATTAGAGAAGCGTTTTGTATAAAGATGTTATTTATAAGAGCAAAACTTTGAAACCACCTGAAGTTACCCCAGCCTAGGAAGGCTTACCCAGTTCAGCTGTATTTAGTAAGAATCCTTTGAGGCCAAGTCCTCTAGCATTGCCCAGGTGGTGAAGCAGCCTTTTTCTGTTTCTGCTTGAAGTCATTGCGCACAGTTAAACATGAGGAGAGAGAGCTGTGGTCATTCTCTGGAGCCCTGTTTCCCCGTTGTCACTGCTCAGGATCCCCGTTTTACTGGGAAAACCAGAGATGTTATCAAAAATCACATGGCCCGCCGAAGTCAAACCGGAAAGTATACTCAGCACTAGATGTCCGAGTATCTCTGTTAACCTTTAGGGACGGGGAAGAAGCAAAGCCTGCTTCCCCCTTGATGGTGTCAGCTCAGTCACCGACCGACCCCTGATTAGATCTGACTGAGGCGGGACCAGAAATTTGCACCAAATAAACTCATTCATGTCTTTTCCAGTCTCCTGTGCCGCTGACTGGTTTGCCTTCTGTTTCCTAGGAAGCGTTCCTGTTTAAAAATTTTTTATCTTCTTCCAGCCCAATGGAGGGGAGCGGGGAATTCACCCCACATTGGTCCCATCATAAGGCAGGGGGAGCTGAATCAGAGAAACACAGGTATAAAACCAGAGCCTCTGAGACTATACTGATGCCAACGGATGACAGGAGTTCTCGAGGGCAATGGTGGTAAACGCAGGCCCAGGGGACTCTGCAGACACAGAGAAAGACTGGGGACCCATGGCTGATACTGGTTCCTCCACCCATCCCCACTCTTTTCCTCCCCAACCATTCCCTCCCTCCTCCCAATTCCCCCTGCAACATTTCTCACACACACACACACACACACACACACACACACACACACGGCAGCCTGAACTCGGTGATTTAGGAAGAAAGAGAAACATACTAAAGTGGTCACTAGCCAGAAAGAGCCCATGTGCTCCCATTGACATTCCAATGACCCTGACCTTCAAGGAGATCTCTTTGGGCAGACGTCCGACCTGGACTGGCCCATAGCTGCCACTCGGTCTTCAAGCCAAAAACAGGCCTTCTTCGCCCTCCACTCTGCTGAGTCCTTCATTCCTCGGTCCAACATTCCTGTGCAAAGGCCCTACAGTGTGCAGGACCTCAGAGGGAGGTAGGGAGCATCCCCATCCTGCCCAGGATGCAGATAATCTCCAACACCAAAGTCTAGCAAAAATGAAAGCCGGCAGCAGTGTGCATTTAGAACTAGGTGATACACAAGGCCAAGGGCTTGTATACCCAGATTTTCAAACCCAGTCATGGAAGGGCCCGGCCCCGCCGGCCATATGTGGACTCCAGAGCAGATCGTCTGACCTGCCGGCCAGGATGGATGGCTGTCTGGGCGGGCTGCGCCCTACGTCTGGTCGCAGGCGGAGGTTTGCAAGTTTATCACATTAACGGTGCCTGAGCCCTCGAATCCAAATTACAGGCTGAAGCCACAAAATTGTCTCCCCATCAGAGGCCTCTTGCTGATCGCCCCCACAAACACCAGTTCCCCTTAATCAGGGTCGAGGGGATGGGCTGGCGCACTCGGCTACGGGGAGCACACTCATTTTCCCAATTTTGCAAAGTTCCTGGGCAGGCTCCCTGTAATTTTCCTCTCCCCAGTCTTTTGAGGAGGTTTTGTGCATCGAAAGCCCGAGTCTACAGCAACAAACACCCATGCTGAGAGCACTGGCCCAAGGCCGAGGCTGGCTATGCCTCCTGGGACTTGGGAGTGGGCTCGATGGTGGCCCCTGCAGCTCTAGTGTGGGGCCCCTCGGCAGGGGGAGCCGCTGGGCTTCCCTGACTTCCAAGAACTGCCTTTGCAGACAGACCGCCCCCCCCCCGCACCCCGCCCCCACATCCCCACCCAGCAGCCCACCTCCGAGTCAGCGCTCAGAGATGGTTTTCCAAACTCCAAAGCCTCCCAAGAGAGGTCTTCCCTGGGAGGCCAGCCACGTGGGGTCTCTCCCACCCAGGAGCTCCTGGGAAGGCTGGGGATGGCGGTGGGAGGTGGCAGGGTGGTCACTCTGTAGGACGTAACTCCCACCCAAAGCAATCTTTGGAGTGGGAGGCGCCCACCGTGGGAGCCGATGGGTCTAGCGGCACACGGAGCAGGCTTTTCGAAGAGTCTGCCTTGCGGTTGCGTCTTGCTCGGGAGGCCAGGGTGCAATGCACTTGGGGGCAGGGGACACCTTTGCATGGGGCAGCTGAAGGTCAAAGGCAGCAATAGAGGAGTGGTGGGCATGGAGGGACGGGAGTGGATGGGCTCCAGGGATGAGTGGGAGATAAAGGAGAAGCTGACTCGGGCCCATGGTCTTGGAAGGCCGGCCTGGTGACGGTAGAAGGTCTTTCAGGGGGGCGTGGGGAGCCCCCGAAGGCCCCTGAGCACCGAATGGCATCATAAGGGAGAGTCTCAAGTGTGTCGGGCAAGGCGGGTGGGCAGAGGGAGCACAGAGCCCGGTGTCTGTTAAAGAGTCACCGGGGGCTCTGCTCTACCGTGTGGTTTTAGAGTAAATCTTGACGTTGAGCGATGTCAGTCTCCTAGCTCGGTTCTCCTTCAGTATTGTGTTGGCTCTTCTGGGTCTTCTGTCTCCACACAATTTATGGAGTCAGTCTGTCGACATCCACAGAATAGCTCGCTGGGACCCGGACTGTCACTGCCCTGGACGTGCAGACCACGCTGGGGAGAGCCAACGTCTGGGCAACACGGCGTCCTCCCTCACGTGGACATGAATCTCCTGTTCCTTTATTTAGTTCTCTGGTTTCACGCATCAGAGTTTGGGACTTCTCGCCACATAGATCTTGTACGTGTCTTACCAGACTCACCCCGAAGTGTCCACTTTTGGGGGTGCTGCTGTAAGTGGGATTGTGTTTTTCATTTCCACTTGTTCATCGCCGGTGCAGAGAAAAGCAACCGACCTTTGCACGTCAGGCTCGCACACGGCCCGCCACTCTGCCACGTGCCCCTGCGTTCTAAGGCCACGCCCCACGTGTTTCCCGCGTCACTTCCACTTACAGTCCCCCCCCTCCCCCCCGGCTGGGACTCGGTCACGCGGCCACACCCAGCTGCAGGGGAGGCCGGGAAGCGTAGTCTTTGGCTGAGTAGTGAGCACCCCTTAAAAATTCCGTGTCTGCGGGAAGGAAATGAATATCAGAGGACCCCGCGTGGTACCTGCCACAAGACCTCCTCTCCGTGGACCTCTCCCACGCGATGCTGTCGAGACGACGCATCTGCTGGGCTGGGGCTGGGGCACCCTCTAGGCCTGGCCCTATCGAGACGTCCTCATTTGTCCTGACAGCAGTAACGGCCCCTGGGGGTTCCCCTTTGCACCTCCTCTTCTGGCTTGCAGCCCACATGCCCGGCACCTTAACAGGCAAAGTCTGGGCCTCTCCCGAGTAGTCACCACCCAGTGCTGCAAAGTCCTGGCCTTGCATTTCCAAGCCATTTCAAAGCTGCGTGTACCTGGGGGGGCAGGGGGCAGGAAACTCTACCTAAGACACCAGCCTTCCGACTTAGTCCTCTGTTTGCTAGAAGAGAGGTCCTGTGAGAGTTGAGAATGAGGACTCGGGGGCTGGTGCCGGAGGAACCCCAGGAGTCTGGGTCAGGTATTCCAAGGGTAACCACGGGGGGCGGGGGGGGGGCACTGGAAAACAGCCGGGTATCCCCAGAATCATTTCTGGTCGGATTCTTTTTTCTGGTTATAAAATAGTATTTGTTCATAAGAGAATACAGTACATAGAATGTAAAACTAGAATATAGAAGGAAGGGGGAAGAAATCGCTCCTATCACCCCAAAAGTCTCAGCTCCTTCCGTCCTGTCCTTTATCCTTCGAACCAGCTGTGTCTGCCCTAGAGTTAAGGACATCCACATATGTTTGTATCTTGCTTTTTACCCTTAATGTTCTTCGATCCTCTGAATATATTGTAAGCTATTGCTCCTGGTTACAGGGCATGAGTGTGTTTCAAGGGTGACTCTTAGAGGAATGTACTTGGCAGTGATGGGGTAGATCTCGCTGCCGCTTGCGAGCGTGCTCAGAACTGGGGCCCTCCTCATCGAGTTTTGGTGGCAAGCAACAAAACCAGCATCGGTGGACTTAAGTAGAAAAGGAAAACCAGACAGAGAAAACACGCAAGAATAAGGGACGTAGGACAGCCCTAATCGCACCCACAACACGCCCCGCAGCCTGCCCAGGGGGGACCCTGGATGACCTCCATTGCCCAGACCCATCACCAGACCCTGTGACCTCAGACTGAAAACCCCAACCCAGTGGGACAGGACGGAAACAGACCCACACTTGCACGCTCACCGGACTTAGGACGAAGATACCACCACCAAGCTAGAGAGAAAGGATAGTGCTTTCTGGAAGCAGGACTGGCTTCACTGGATACTGACGTGGACAAAAAGAAGCCTTGACCCTCCCCTCAGAGCAGGCACAACTCAGCCGCAGGTGGACTGTGACCCTGGACATGAGGGGAAGCGACAGCCCGCTTGCCTCTCCTGCCGCGCCCTCGGTCCCCACCTGTGCCTAGAAGCCCCACCCCATTCCCCGAGCCTTAGGGATGGCCTCTTGTGTCGATAATGCCCTTGTGCAGTCCCCCCAACACACACACACACACACACACAGTGCTCTAGGACTGGTCTGCGTGAGCAACAGCACGCGGCGGAGTGAGAGCATGTCACGTTCATAGGGATGCCATGGAAGGCAGGCTGTCTCGGTTTCGGGAGCTGCTCAGAGCACCCGTGTGGGAGCACCAGGAACTGAGACGGACGGACTCGCCCCCTGCACGTGAAGGCGGTCCCCCAAGCCCCCCGGAGACGGGTGGCTTGACCATGCTTTTCCCGGATTCCTGAGCCGGAGGCACTGCATGGGAGACACGTTGCTTATTTGATGCTGCAGGTCACATTTGTTTGCTCGGCAGCAGTAGGTGACTAGTACGCCCACCAACAGCCCAGGATGGGCTCCTGGTGTGGGGGGGGGGCTGCTCCCCAGCCATCGGCTGTTGCCCTGTGACAGGACTCAGCGCCAGGGGGCATGTCCACTTGTCCTGCCGGAAGGCAGGCTCCTCGGGAGCAGGGATGGTGCCTGTTCTGAGCAGAAGCCCCGGGAACCGGGAAGACAGCGGCGCACGGCAGGTTCGCTCGAATCCTCTACTGGCTCCGGGAGGGACCACCCTCTCCAGCTGCCCCCCACACCCCCCACAGACAAAAGAGGAGACTCAGGACCCAGAGCAGGTAAGGGATTCTGAAGGGGAGGGAGGGGACTGGGCTCCTATCCCCACTGCGGTGTAAGCACGTCCCTAGCTTTCCAATGTCATGGTTCCTGCTCTTCGTGCCTGCTCTGGGGCAGCCCGTGGCCGGGCGGAGGGCACACATGGGGGGCCACAGGGCCAACACACCCCCGACTCCCTAACTGCAGCGGGTCTCTGTCCCAGGGCAAGTCAGCTGCCTGGGCTTCCTCGGGGATAGCGAACAGGAAAGAGTCGCTTACAGAAGATACCTGAGAATTGGGCCATGAACTCCCGTGTAAAAGCAGCTTTCCATGCATTATTTCTCAGGTGCCCATGGGAAACCCTGGTGGACAGAGACCGTAACTCAGTCACGTTTGGGGCCCGTCGCCCTGCACCTAAAGAGCTATCGAGGCCTGATTCAAACCAGGTCCTCGCAGATACGATCGAGTGAAGGATTTCGAGATGAAATCATCTTGGGTTATCCACATGGGCCCTAAACCCAATAGCAAGTGTCCTTGTAAGAGACAGAAGGAGAGAGAACACAGAGCGGAGCGGCCACACAAAGACAGAGGCAGAGGCCAGAGGGCTGCGTCCACCAGCCCAGGGAAGCCCGGAGCCCCCAGAAGCTGGAGGAGCAGGGAGGACCCTCTCCCAGGGCCTCCGGAGGGAGCACAGTCCTGCATCTTGATTGTGGACTCCGACCTCTGGACTGTGACCGAACAAATAAACTGTCATTTTAAGGCCACTCCTCCCCATATGTGGTCCTTTGTCACAGGGGTCTCATCACGGCTAAGGAGGGGTTGAGGCTCCAGGTGCAGGGTGAGCACTCGGCTGGCCCACCTCGCCTCACTCCTTCTCTCTGATGTTGGTAAAACTTCGGCGGCCATTGGGGCTGGATGTAATACCAAGTTTTTTACTCAGGACTCAGCTCCGGGTCCTAACCCCAATGCCGAAGGGCTTAGGAGCCCTTCCCCGAACCTCTGAGCCTCTCTCCAGGTCTCCTCACCATCTCCCAAGTCACGTGGCTGCCCAGGGACCCCCTGTGAGCCGCCCCTCCCCCCGCCCCAGCGTGCCACCTCCCCAGGGCAGGTCCAGGAGCCCTCTCTCCCCACGAGGCTCCACCCACAGCTAAATGTTTAAGCCTGGCCTCCCCCACCCTTCCTGCCCTCCCCTCACTGCAGCGAGACCCGGAGGCTCCCACAGTCAGGTTCAAGGCTTCCTGAGAGTTGTGCCTCTCGGCTTCCACCCCTGTCACTGACCCACACCTTACCTCTGCCGTTCCCCTCGAGTAGAGAGTGGCTCCTTCTCCGCGATGGGGTGATAGGCACAAGGTCTGTTCATCCAGAGACCTGAGCAGCACCGGAGGGTAGTGGCCCTCTTGGACCCAGCAGAAACCCCCCTACCTTTATATCCATCCCTCGCCCTTGCATTGGCTCATGAGCAGGGGGAGGGGCCGAGGGAGAGGGAGAGAGAGAATCTCAAGCAGACCCCATGCTCAGCATGGAGCCCACGGGCTGCTGGACCTTACGACCCTGAGATGGTGACCTGAGCCAAAATCAAGACTCCGATGCTCCACCGACTGAGCCACCCAGGCGCCCCAGTGCACTGTCTTTATAAAGAAACCTTTTGCTCCTTTTCCACGGTGAGAAGGGAAGCTTAATGTGGTTCAAATTCTTTTTTTTTTTTAATTTAAAAATACATTCGAGGATTTAAATCTCACATCCACGGACAAAGGAGAAGTCAGCAAATAAAAGCGAGTTTATAGACTAGAAAGCCATTTTTTTTTTAAATCCTCTTTCTGGAAATAAACTGAAAATGTTTAATCAGTTCCACATCCACTGTGCCTCACATGGCCTTCATTCTGTGCAAGAACAAATACATGAATGAATACACTGCACAGGCCTTGACATACCCCAGGCCTTCCTGCTAACTGCTTCGCGCATATTACCTTAATTACTGCGCTCGTTGGCCTTGGGAAGAGTGAAGTCATACCCCATTTCACAGACGAAGACAAAGATCTACCCAACAAGGCACAGCTCCTGGCAGAGGCGGAATTGATACTCCTGACAGTTTCACAAATATGGCTGCAAACTTCCTGACGTCTTGAGAAAAACGGCTTGGTTTAGCACCAATTCTTGAAAAAGTAAATTATTATCCTTATTAGCTTCAAGGTGCCCTGAAATGGTCCTGACAGTGCCCATGAACCCTGAAGGAGGTACAGCCTAAGGCCTTAAATAGCGGGACATCACGGTTGCCAGCACTCTGAGCCTGGATACGGTGCCTCAGTTTCTCCACCTGCCCAGTGTGTTCTTGGGGTTTGTCTTGAAGGTTAAATGCATGACAGCGATGAGCTTGGGGGTGGGGCACCTTGCGGGAGTAGCGAGGAATGAGGAGGAGTCCATGAGTGGAGTCTTGCTCTCCAAATCCTGCAGTAGCCCAGATTCCTAGCAAATGGGCATGAGCGTGTCTCGCGGGGGCAGGGCGTGGGTAGGGGGAGGCTGGTGCCGGTTTCCAATAGCCTTTTCCTCCCCGCGCCCCACCCATCTCTGCTTCAGTGATTGTGGGGTGAGCCCTCTGTCTACTAGGGGTTTGGGAGAGGCGGTAATATCCGGGACAGCTCTTAGAATTCTTAGAATTCCTCGCACCCTTCCCAGCCTGGGGGACCTCAGCCTCACGGGGGTCCCGTGGGTGCCAGTGGGACCCAGAGGGAGAGGAAGGCATCCTGTTGGTTAAGGTCAACTGCTTAGGATCCCGGATGTGCTTGACTCTATCTCGAACTAATCTTCAGAAAAAGACCTTTCAGGACTTTACCCAAAAAATAGTTGTAGCCAGTTTATTGGGCTTTTTCCTATGGACTAAGCGCTTTCCAGACTGGGCTTCCAAAGGGTGCAGGGCTCTGGGCTGTGCCGCCCAATGCTTTTGAATAATAAGGAAAAGGAGAAGAAAATGATCAGAAGCCGCAGCTCCTCTTCCGAGCTCTGTCACCGCTGGGAAGGCATAATGGTCACTCCTGTTCCTCAGATGGACAGTCACCTAATTACAGATAAACATCGGGGACCGACACTCTTCCTGTCTGCCTTTGCCAATGAATGTCATTAGTCCAGTAGCACAGCTCTCCTTATTGCGTTAAAATATACATATATATGGGCGCGGGCAGGGTGGCTGGACCACGCCTCCGAGTCCCGCACCCTGGGAGGTCCTCACGCGCTCGGGAGCGGCGGGTGCGCGCCTTCTCCAAGCCTTACGGTAAGCGCGGCGCGCAGAGCAACCACGTGGCGGCGGAACCGAGGCCGGGCGGGAATGTGCGGAATGCGCCGCGCGGCCCCGCGCTGCTCGCGAGCCAAGGCCCAGGTTCCCGCGGCGCGCACCCTCGCCTCCCATCTCTCCCTAATCCGACCGCACCCCCGGCCTCTGCGGGTCGCCCGGGACTCGCAGGAGTAGGTCGAGACCCGCGCAAGCAAGCACCCTGGCGGGGTTTGGGGGAAAGAGCGCGGCCCACCGCTCCTCGATTTCCGCGCGCCCAGAACTCCTCAAAGGGTTCCAACCCGCGACCGCCGCCACCATCCCGACGGCACGAGGCAAGGGGACCTAACAGCAAGGGGTGTAGGGCGTTGGGTATGCCACCCCTCTCCCTGCACCTGGAAAAGAGTTTCCTTTCCTTTTCCCCTCTTGCCAAGTGTCTGGAGCCCCAAAACTCAGAGGTTCTCCGTAATAAAGACCCCGCCCATCCCTCCGGCCATCACCCTACCCACCCCCAAGGCCAAAGCAAAGGATGGAAAAGCTCTCGCTCTCGGGCATTCCAAAGGCACAAAGAAGCTGGCACGTGGATGTGGTCACATCCCGAACACAGTCGCCGGGAAAGCGTGGGCCTAGGGAGCGAGTGACCAATCCTCCAGGCGAAGGAGGGGGCGTTGAATCCTAACCGGGAGGCGGGCGGGGAACATTGCGGGCGCCCACGGGGCCTTAACACGGGTCCTCCTTGGGGAAGGTCCGGCTCCAGCGAGCCAGCGGGCTGGGTACCGAGGCCGCCCGAGAGTCTGCAGGGGCGCTCCGCTCGCTCGCCGGGGGCGGGGTCTGCTCCGCCTCGCGTAGGCCGCAGCCCAGCTTGGCCCAGGGAGACGCGGATGGGACTTGGCCTCCTAGGTCATTGCCCCCACACCCCCAACCGATTTCTTTGCTTCGGTTGGAGGTGGTTATCTTCTCGGTCTGGGCGCCCACTCCGCGGCACTTGGCTAGAGACAGGCCACGGGCCTGATCCAAGAGGCCAGGGAATTCCTAGCGAATTTTGGGGTTCCATATTGCTCATTGCACCCAGCGATGCTTTTTGAGGGCCGAAGGTCAAGGAGTCAGATGTTTTCACCCCTAAGAGTGCACCTTCTCCCTAGGGAAACCAGAGGCCTTGTGACACCCCCCACCCCCCCAGCACCACCTGTTGGGGTTTACTTTTTTAACTCTGGGCACACCTTGCCCACGGCCTTCCGAGCTCGGGGAGAAGGGTCCCGTCCCCCTTTCCTGCCAGATCCACGACTGGGGCTCGGGTAGGGGGCTGGTCTGTGTGTGGCTGAAATTAATTTCAGGGGCGGAAACAGTACGCGGCTTGGGACGGTGGGAGGTGCGCCCGCCCCTGTTCCCAGCGTGTGGCTGTCCCAGGTGGGCGCCGGATCCAGAGTTCGTCCCCGCGCTCCCCACAGCTTTGGAGCGCCAGAAGTCCGCAGCGGGTAGCCCTGGCGGAGTTAACTCTTCGCGTGCACCGCCGGGAGGCGAGCAGGGTGGGGGAAGGAGAGGTGGGCCCCAGTGCCCCGGGACTCCGCGGCTCGCATTCGGAAGCGTTTTCCTGAGCGACTTAAGGGCTTAGTCCTTTCAAGTCGCCGCCAGGTATGCGGCTGCAGGTGACCCCACCTGGGTGCGCCCCCTCCGGTCCCGTGTGGGGTGGGCGGCTGCGGGAGGTCGATGCCAGTAGGAGACCTCCACTGGGCCCGGCGCCCCCTTCCCAAAGCCCCCCGCAGGGCGGGGCGCAGCCGCAGAGCGTGCAGGGGTCGGCGCCGCGGCGGGCCGGTTCCTGAATGAACGCGCTCCCTTCCCCCGCCTGAATGAAGGTTCCCACAGCCAGGGACGGTGGCAAACGCGCCTGCCGCGGAATTCGCCCTCTCGGGGCTGGAGATCCGCCCTGGCTGGCCGCGGTCTCCCCTGGGGACGGGTGGGCGGCCAGGAAAGCGGGAAGGTGATTTAAGTTACTTTCGGATTTTCTTTCCAACAAATATAGTGCCTTTCCAATCCGGTCGGTGGCCCTTTGTCTCCAAATAGTCACCGAGAAATAAGCGCAGAGCACTTTAAATGAGCCCCGAATTCGCAGTTCCTGCCTCGTGGTGGGTTTTTAAAAGGCAGTGCAAAGTTAAAACTGCAACAGAAAAGTTTTTAAGAGTTGCTTTTCTCTTTGGAAAAAAAAAATAAAATAAAAACGCGTCCTCGGCTCTCCTAGAAGCAGCCGCCCTCAAGGGCCCAGGGCTGACGGCCCCCTCGGCAGCTCCAGGGACGCGTATCTGGGCTCCCCGGGGTGGGGGTTGGGCCGCTGGCGCTCCCCGCCAGGCCCCAAATTCCTGCGCCTCCCCCGCGGGTTCCTGGACGGCTCTTCACGCTCGCCGGCTGGGCTTGCACTTTTGCGCCCGTCCCTGAGCGGGGAAATCAACGAAGTTCCTAGTCGAGATCTGCCGGGTCCGCCTAGTAACAGCGCCGCGCCCCCATTGGCTCATGCTAATTCCAGTTTCCTCTGCCTTTCTCCTGGGTTGGGGGGAAGATCCCTCCCGGACCCGGAGCCCGTTTTGCTGTAGTGGGCGAGCCTCTTTGTGACCCGCTGCCCCTCGCCGTCGCCGACCGCCTCGGGCCGGGCTGGGGAGCCCGCGGGGCTCGGGCCCCTCGCCCAGCCGGGCAGCAGCCGCCTGGTGATAGCGCGCAGCCCCATAAATCATCGGGGCAGCCGCCCGGTCGGGATTTTATGAATGAAAAAGCAGCCGGGCCGCCCTCGTGCGCGGGCTGCTGCTGCTGCGAGGCACTCGCGTGGGTGCCCGGGGAGGGGGACACGGCGGTGGGCGCTCCTGCTCGGGCCACCCACCGCTTCTGAGGCGTGAGCCGGGGGTAATTACCCTCCTGGACCCGGAATATCAGTAACCCTAATTGCCGGCGGGGGAGGGGAGCGCGAAGGATCAGCGCTGAAGGGGGGGGGGTGTCTTGTCTCGCTGAGTGCACCCAACGAAGGGGAGGGGGCTTTTTCCTCCGTTTTCTTTGAGCCTTTACTGTTAGGGGATGCGGCGGTTTGATGACACTAAACTATATTCAGAGGGAAGTAAATGAACGGTTTTCTTAATTGGGGGCAAGTAATGTAAAAACTCCAAAAAAGTTAAGATTGGACAAAGTGTCCTTTTATTTAAAAAAAAAAAAAAGTCACCAAAGACACTAAATCTGAACAAAAATTTTTAAAAACCCACTTTTCTATATTCTTTTATATGGCTCTTAAGGTAGCGATAACATTGGGTTCCCTCCCATATAACCAGTAATATATATAGGTTTTGTTTAAAACCAGATCAACACACCCATTTCTTTAACTTAAAATTGTTCTAATTTTTGCCGGTCCCTGCCATCCCCCCCACAGGCTCACGAATGCTGCCCCCGGCTAATTGTAAAGGTGCAGAGATGTCCACACCCCCAACAAAACCAATTAGGAAGCTTCCGGTGGTCTTGTCACGGGCTAGAGAAGCGACTAATACTTGCAGCGATTTAATTTATTCATTTTATTAAAAAATAAGTCAGGACAGAGCCCACTACTTTGCAGTCTTCCATTCAAGGCGTTTTCCTAGCTCTTAAGTTGGCTGTGTAGGGGTGGGGGGCTGGGGGCAATTGGGGATCCCTGAAAGGATGTATTGGCCAAGGTAGGAAGACGACCCGCAGATTCCCCCAGGCGAGGAGGACAGGATGAAGGAAATGCTGGCCACCATCTTGGGCTGCTGCTGGAATTTTCGGGCATTTATTTTATTTATTTTATTTTTTGAGCGAGCACATGCTAGGCTGAAACTCCTTTATGGCTTAGGTATACCCCCTCGGGCATTTGCAACGACCCCCCTGGAGCGGGAACGAAGGCTCCACCAGGGTCGCGGACTCTGCTCCGCGTCCCTGAGTGCTAAGTGGTTCCTGAAATTTACACGTGTTAATGAAAATGAAAGAAGATGTAGACGCTGAGGTCCCTTGGCCGCCTCTCCGCCCGTGGGTGCCCTCGTGGCGTTTTCGGAAATGCGCCCATTCTCCCGGCTCGGATATAGGGTGTCTCCGGAGCCCCAGAGTTACCCCCTCCATGCGGTCTCCCCAGGCTGCGTGTGGCCTGGCCGCCCCCCCATCCCAGTTGTCCCCCCGTGCAGAGCCACCTCCACCTACCCACTCCCAAATCCCGGGGGGCCCACTCGGGGACGGCAGACACCCCTGCACCCCTCTTCCCCGGCGGGGAGAAAGGCAGCCTCGGGCGATTTGCATTTCTATGAAAACCAGGCTTCGGGGCAACTCCGCCGCGGGGCAGGCGCGGCGCCTACGGGATGGCTTTTGGGCTCTGCCCCTCTCCGCTCCCCGGCGCTTGGAGCCCGAGCCCCCTCCCCCTGCGCCCGCCCGTTCCCCCCCCCCACTCGCCCGCCCGCTCCCATTCTCTGCCCGGCTTTGATCTCTGCTTAACAACAGTAACGTCACACGGACTACAGGGGAGTTTTGTTGGAAGTTGCAAAGTCCTGGAGCCTCCAGAGGGCTGTCGGCGCAGTAGCAGCGAGCAGCAGCGTCCGCGCGCTCCGGCGAGGGGCAGACGAGCTCGAGTGAGCGCGGGGCAGCGGGAGTTAGAGCCGAGCGCGGACCGACCCAGGACCCACCGCCGTCCCCAGGCCCCCCAGTAGAGCCCCAGCCATGGCACACCAACTCTTATGCTGCGAGGTGGAGACCATCCGCCGGGCGTACCCCGATGCCAACCTCCTCAACGACCGGGTGCTGCGGGCCATGCTCAAGGCGGAGGAGACCTGCGCACCCTCCGTGTCCTACTTCAAATGTGTGCAGAAGGAGATCCTGCCGTCCATGCGGAAGATCGTGGCCACCTGGATGCTGGAGGTGCGGGGCTTCGGGCGGCTCTCTTAGGACTTTTCCTGCAACTTGTTGCCCAAACCCACATTTTTTTTGCCGCTCGTCTCCTTCCCTTCTCTCCCACCCCAACTTTGAAGTTTGCCCGGGTGTTGCTAGGAATCGCATTTTCAAAATATATAGATATTGTGGGGGGGTTTTTTTGGTTGTTTTTTTTTTTTTTTTTTTTACGAAAAGAGGGTGGGGGTGGGGTCGTTTGAAATTCCCTATCCTGGCGGGAGTAGTCGGGGGGAGCGGTCGGGAGGGGACCCTTCAGGGAAAAACCAGTTGCCGGGGGCACCCCAATTGGCTCGAGGGTGCGGGCCGGCGGCCTGGGAGCCCTTTGTGGCCCCCGCCTGCGCCCGAGCCCCCGCTGCGCCTCCTCTCCGGCTGCACTGCTGCGGACCGCCTGCTCCAGGGGGAGGGGGCATAGATTTGATTTTTAAATTAATATCCATGGACACGTATGCAAGGGCCGCTCGTGCCAGTATTATGCGCCATCTTTGTTCTTTTATTGCAAAGCAAAAGTGTTTATTAATAATTGGGGGCAGGGTGGGGGCGGGGAGCGGCCGGCGAGGCGCAGGGGCCGCCGCGAGGGGCCGCGCGGCCGCCAGGAACCGGAGGGAGGGGCGCGGGGACCGAGCGCGGGCAGCTTGGGGGGTACCCTGGTCGGGAAGAGGGGCCCCTTTGTTCAAGCTGCAATTCCCGGGGCGCCCCGCACGGCCAGCCTGGGCCGGAGAGCACGCCGAGCTGCAAGGTCGCGTGGCCCCCAAGACGCTGGGGATTGACCCTGGTCTGCAGGGGTCTCAGCTTGGGGGACCTGTCTGGAGCGAGCCGGCTGCCCGGGGCACACTTTCAGGCCTTCAGCGGGCGACCGGGGGGCCCGCGGATATTTTAAAATAATTTTTGAAAGTGCGGCGTGGTGCCCTTGCGAGAGGGAAACTGCACCCGCGCCCAGGGGGAAGGGGGGGGCCCCGAGTTTGAATTCCTAGGGCTCTCCCCGGAGCCTGCAACGAGCTCTCGACCCCCGGTCTGGGTAAAGGGCCGTCCGAGGGTCATTTTCAGGGGTTTTTTATGTACCCAGTTATTTTTTTTATATTTTTAAATATTTTTTGAAAAGATGACGTCTGGGGAAATGCGGCGCGGCGGCCTGGGACGCCACCTTTGTGTCTCGCAAGCGCTGTGAGCGCGGCGCTCAGCCCCGCGGCCCGCCCCGCGGCCCCACACCCCATTTGGGGCGAGCCCCGGCCCAGCGGGCCCCGGAGCACCCACGCGGGCCGGGGTCCCCGGGGCGGGCAGGCCGCCAGCCGTGCCCATTCCCGCCCCCACCGTGCCAGCCTCCCGGGGACTTTCCCTTTCAGTTTCGGGGTGGGTGGGCATTGGGGACACGCGGGGGAGGGAGCGCGGCAGCCTCTACTTCTGCCGCCCCCCACGCCCGACCCGCAGCGCGCTTCGGACCCGCCGCCCGGGCGCGAGCGGGGGTGGAGGGCGCGGGGTCTCCGCGGAGGGGGTCCCGGCGGCGGCGGTCACGGCCCCCGTGTCCCGGCAGGTCTGCGAGGAGCAGAAGTGCGAGGAGGAGGTCTTCCCGCTGGCCATGAACTACCTGGACCGCTTCCTGTCGCTGGAGCCCGTGAAGAAGAGCCGCCTGCAGCTGCTGGGGGCCACCTGCATGTTCGTGGCCTCGAAGATGAAGGAGACCATCCCGCTGACGGCCGAGAAGCTGTGCATCTACACTGACAACTCCATCCGGCCCGAGGAGCTGCTGGTAACCTGGGACCCCCACCACCCACGCACGCCCCTTGAGCCCCCGGACCCCGCGGGTGGGGGAGGTGCGGAGCGCGGGAGGCCCCCCGCAGGCCGCTGACACACCCTACGCCCTGAGGACCGGCGGCCACACCGGGGGCTCCTCTGGAGGAGCGGGCGCGACCCCCGCCGGCCCCTTCCCCAGCGCGCCCCACCGCACACTGCCGCTCCGACTCCCACCTCGGCGGCGCCCCTAGCGCGGCCGAAAAGTAGGCGGCGCGCGCCCTCTAGCGACGGCGGCGCGGGCAGCCCGCGCAGCTTACAAGGGCTTGCGTTCCAGGTGTGGGTCTTTTTGCCCCCACTTGGCAACAGTCGGCCTTTTCCACGGCACCCTCTCTTTTTGGACCTCCTTTGGGGTAGCGTGCTGTCCTCCACTTCCTGGACCCCCCGCGTGCCCTCTGCCTTCGCTCCTGGGCCGTGTCCCACGGAGTGGGGGAGGGGGCGGCGCCCGGCCGCGCACCTCTCTTTATGCGGCTTCACCCCACTCCCGCAGCAAATGGAGCTGGTCCTGGTGAACAAACTCAAGTGGAACCTGGCTGCGACGACCCCGCATGATTTCATCGAACACTTCCTCTCCAAGATGCCAGTGGCCGAGGAGAACAGGCAGATCATTCGCAAGCACGCGCAGACCTTCGTGGCCCTCTGTGCCACAGGTAGGGCGACCGGGTCCTGCTGCTCCCCCGCCCCCCTGGGGGCCCCTCCTGCTCTCAGAGGTGCTCCTCTTCCCTTGGCTGAGTGCTGGGGCCAGGTGGGCGTAGGGGGTCCCTTCCTGGGTCGGGCAGCTGAGGCTGGCCGCGGCCACCAGGCAGTGCCCTGCGGATGGGGGTGGGTGGTCCGCCAGGCGGCAGCCACTCTGTGCTAAAAAGGGTTTACCTCGGCTGCCCAGCCTGCCCGCCCCACTCCCGTCCTTCCTCCCCTTGCCCCCCCATCACCAGTCCTTCCCCGTGTCCTCAAGGGGCCCCCTTCTGGCCTCTCCCAGGCTGGGCCACCTGCCAGGGGCGCCTCCAGGGGTGGGGAGCGCCGGCCCACAGTGCCGGCACCAACCACGTGCTCTGGGCGGCCCGGGCAGCCCTTGTGCGGGGGCGGCCCAGAGAGGAGCTTGGCCGCCTGAGGCCCCGCCAAGGGGTGCCTCTGCGGGAGCAGCTTAACTGAGCCCTGGGAGGGGCTTTAGGGGAGCCCCAGGTTGGGCTGCTGTGGTTGGCAGCAGGAGGCCAGCCGACCCTCCCTGACACAGGCCTGGCCCCAGCCCGTAGGCACTGAGGGTTTGGGCACTAGGCACAGACCCCACCCACACACACTCCACATTGCCTCCCATTTCCCCCAGCCCTAACCCTGACACCCTGTGAACTCCTTCTTCCTCCCTCTGATCGCATGGGCTGGGCAACCCTGCCTGAGGACCCAGGCCCCCCATCCCATCCAGCTCTGCGGTGGGCTGCCTCTGCCCCTGGTCAGGCCTCAGCTGTCTCGCCTGTTTGGGGCTCACTGTGGACAACCGAAAGGCCACACAGCATCCAAGGGGGAAGTTGGCATTTATCACTCCCTCTCCACAAGCGGCAGAACCCCTAGTCCAGCACATCCTGGCCCCCTCCTGATGTCAGGGTGCTATTTCTGGCTCAGGCAAGAGTCGGGGAGATTCTGCGGGCCTCCCCATCCTCCACCTCTTGCTCAAGACGTGAACCCCTCCTCCGAGCCCTTCCAAGTGAGAGGAGTAGGGGGACACCGTCAGCCCAGGTGGATCTGAAGGTGGCAATTCTGGCCCTGGGGCAGGGGCGGGGAGCCTCCCATTGGCCTCCCATCGGCCTCTCAGGGCCAGCCCCACAAGCAGGCAGGGAGGCATTCTCTGGCTGGGGCGCCTCGGAAGACACGGGCCTCTGGAGACTTCCAGGCAGCCTTTTATGGAGCTGAAAGTGGTTCAGAGGAGCGACAGAGTTTCCTGGAGATAATGCAAGGAACGGTTCTTGCACACCCTTGCCCTCACCCCCCCAGGATGGTGGGGGCAGCCTGGAGCTCCCCCTCTCCCAGAACCCCAGGGAAGCGGGGCGTGTAGCCCGCCTGCAGGGCTCGGCAGTGCGGAGAGCAGTGGGCTTCGGCGCTGACTCCCCAGATGCCCCGGGTTGGTGTGCGTGCGCCGCGGGCCTCTGTCTGAGACTGAGATCAGCGAGCACCCCTGGCCTGCAGGGCGCAGCCTGGGCCCAAAGTTCTGGGCCTCCCCGGGGGTAGAGTGGGGGGGACCCAGCTTCTCCCAGGCATTAACTCCAGGGTGGGGCCCTGCAGGGGACAGGCAGGCCAGGAGGAGAGGGTCACCCGCCCACCCAGGTCCCTCGGAAAGGTTCTCCACATCCAAGCCCTCACCTGCGCAGTCTGAACACAACTGAGACGAAGCCTCGCTCTTGGTCACAAGGGGACCTCTCGCTTTTGAGTGGCCGCTCAGAAATGGGTTGGCAGAGACGGAGGTCTGAGCAAAAGCCCCAGAAGACATTTTTGTCCCCCACGGAACATCGGTCCCACTTGATGGGGCTGTGAGGGGAGGGGCTCTGTTCTTGCTCCGGGGCCTACAAACCGGGGCTTCCGCACGAGTGCACACATCCCCTGCACCGGGGTTGGGCTCTGCTCTTCTGTGAACGTGCATATACATCCGTGTATCCTGGGGCGTTTCGGGGTGCTGCGGTGGGTTAGGTGAGCAAACGACCAGGGCTGGGGAGGAGCTCACGAATCATCGGGGCTAATGAGTAGGTCTTAGCAATGCCCCCCGGGGTCGCTCTGGCACACATCTCCCCTCCCCTGCCCCCGCACTGGGCAGAGTGGAGACGAGTGTCAGAGCTTTGGGGATGCAGTTGGGTTCCTCTTCATCTACACACGTAAGCCCTGCACCGTGCGTGCAGGCACACACTCATCTACCCTGCACCGTGCACGAACACACATCTACACGTGTGAGCCCTGCACTGTGCGCACACACACATTTACATGTGTAAACTCTGCTCTGCATACGCGCACTCACCCACACGTGTGAGCCCTGTGCCGCACACACACACTCATCTACTCTGCACTGAGCACACACATCTACCCCGTACCGTGCATGCGCACATACACTCACCCACGCATGTGAGCCCTGTGCTATGCACGTGCACACACACACCTGTCCGTGGGGAGGCAGACTTCAGAAGTGAGCCCACCCCCATTTCACTGTCCCTCGAAGACGGGAGTCTCGAGGTCCAGCCTAACTGTAGTCGGGACCGTGGCAATTTCTGACTCCCACCTAATGGGCCTCAATGAAAAGCTTTTCATTCATGGCTCTGGGCTCCCAGACTAGGGGCCACTGCTCCCATTTCAAGTGGGAAAGAGGTGGCTGCCATTGAGAGATTTCTGTTTCATGGCCCTGCGGCGGGCTGTTGCCCCCAGGGGTGGCTCCCCCCCCCCAGACCCTTCAGCCAGGCCTGCTGTCTGCTCCCCGAGGCGTCAGAGCGCTGCTGGGGAGGGACCCGACCCTCAGGCCCACGAGGCCCCCAGCACTCTGCATGCAAGGGAGGACGAACCGGGTGACAAGAGGCCACGCTGGTCCCTCCCCTCAGCCCCCGATGGAGATGCAGAAATTGGCGGCCTTCACCAAGAATTCCTCCCTGGGTGCCCCAGAATGGCAGCCCACGGGTCCCGTGTGGCCACTTACACGTCCCTCCCGCTTTCCCACCTTATCATGACGAGGGTGGGAGGTGCTGGGGCTCAGCCTCAGGGCAGAGGGGAGGGCATGCTGGTGACTGGCCTCTGAGGTAGTGAGGGAACACGACCCCTACTGGGTCCCAGGAGGAAGATCCGGTGGGGACAGGCATCCCATATCACCACGGGGACCGCTGCCCCCACCGCACTCCTAGGGGACGGCGAGACCCATGTGCCCCTCCCAGAGCGCAGACCTGACAGGCAACACCCCCCCCCCCCCGGGGCCCAGCAGCACATCCTGTCCCTTGTAGTCTGTCACTTCTTTGAATTTTTGTGGATAAGCAACATGTTCTCAAGGCTCAAGTACAGCAATGTCCCTTGTCCCTTCCCCAGAGGCCTTTGCGGCTTGTTTCTGCCAATGGTGGTTTCCTTGGTTTGCTTTTCTGTTTTCAAGGGACCGTCCCAAGCTCAGGTCGGGTCCAGCACTGGGCGGTCCCCTCGGAATTCACAGCCCAGATCAGCTATCAGTGGGGGCGGGCCCTGATGCAGAGCCGGGACTCAGGACCGTCCGGATCACAGGGTCCCGTGCAGGGTCCCCCACTCACAGCCCCCTTGCCTCTCTCCCTCTCTGCTGCAGACGTGAAGTTCATTTCCAACCCGCCTTCCATGGTGGCCGCTGGGAGCGTGGTGGCTGCCGTCCAAGGCCTGCACCTGGGAAGTTCCAACAGCTTCCTGTCCTACCACCGCCTCACTCGGTTCCTCTCCAAAGTGATTAAGTGTGACACGGTAAGTGACGGAGGGCACTGCTCCCCCGCCAGCTTGGCAGGGCCCATCCGGTCCCGGGTTCTAGAAACTTCTAGCATGTGGGGCCCAGAGCTGCAAGTTTACGGATGGGAAATGCCGTGGCTCGTGCCGAGGCCCCCAGAAGTGATGGGGGGGGACCATGTGTGGGACGGGACAGGTACGGCCTCTCCCCACACTCGTGCGGCTCCTTTGGAAAGAGAAACATCTCTCAGAACTTGTGGGCAGGGCAGGAGGGTCCTCGGACTTCTGGTGCCCCCAGGCTCCCATGAGCAGGCGGGAGCCATATAGCCCTCCCGGGGAGCCATCCAGGAAGAGGGGCCACAAGGCAGGCCCGGCAATGATCCGTGTCCTAATGGCATGTGAAGTTGGGGCCCAGTGGGGCTTTGTCTGAGCCACAATGCGGATGGCTCGTAAATGGGAGCTTGAAAAGGCTTCTGTGAGGTCTGCAGATGCAACAATGGCCCGTGGAGACAAGCTCGTGTTTTATGGCCCCCTTTGAGTGGCTGCTGCCGTCGGAGCCCCAAGCCGGAGCCGATTGTGTCTTCCTTCTCCAAGATGCCATTGTTTGATTGCCGATTCCTTTCTTGTCTTAGAGAAAGAATGGAAACCCCAGTTACGGGGGTCTGTGGCCTTTACCAGATTAGACCTGCGAGGTTGGCGGGTCAACCCTCAGCCTCTGCTGGTGTGCCGAGTGGGAGCGAGTGACCGCCCTGACCCCAGTCCAGGTCTGGCTCAGGCTCGGGCTGCCTTCTGGGGGTCCACCCTTGAGGGCCCCGGAGGGCCCGTGGGTCCTAGCAGCCGCCGCCCCACCGCACCATTCAGGGAAGGAAAGCCGGGCTGGGGGCAGAAGCCTGCCGGTCCCTGCCCGCCACTGCCGGCTGCGGGGAGGGGACCACATTCTCGCCTCTCTCCTTGCCGGGAGCAGGTGGATCCTGCAGGGGTTGGGGCATGGGCCCCCCCTCTCAGTCTCTGCTTACTGGGCCTCCTAGAGGAATGGGGTGTCCTGGCCGGCTGCTGGGGGCCGGCGTCACCTTGCGGCTCACCCTTGGCGAGGGAGACACCACAGTCAGGGCACAGGCAGCTGCAGATCGGAGGCGCGGTCACGGCTGGACAGAAATCCGGTAGTCTGGGGACCCGGTGACCAGTGCGGCAGAGCCCAGACGCAGAAGGCCTGGGCCGCAGAGCCTGCGTGTCCTCGGGCTGGGAGCTGCGGCTGCCCTTCCCCTCCCCCACACAGCCCCAGAGCCGCTGCAGGTGGGCGGGTAGGAGCCGTCTGGCCTCGGGGCTGGAACTGGGGGGCTATGCTGGGCGTTGGGATCGGAACCCGAGGAAGTTATCGGGAGTCCTGCATCCTACGCCCGGCCTTCTGGGCCTCGTTTCCCCATCTGTAAAACGCTATTTGCACCTTCCCCACCCTGCTCACTCGCCATGACAAACTCGGAAGGGACGGGGTAGGAAAGCCCTCCGTGTGAAAGCGCGGAGCTCCGTAAGGGTGGCCGAGCCCCAGGGGCTCACTCGGAACGTTGGCTGGCCTGCATCCTCTGCTTTGGGGCAGGAACGCCCGTTGCCAGCCCCACCTGGTAGGGATGCTCAGTGGCACCTTCCCTGGGCACGTCCGTGGTTCCCTGGTTCCTAGGAGAAAGGTGCAGATCTGTTTCCCAGGCTGGGCTAGAGATTCTTCCTGGTTCTAGAATATAAGCCTGGTGTGGCATCCCAGGAGCTGAGATGGGCAGCCTGACACCTGTACCTCCGAGGTCCCAGGACAGCAGGAGAGGCCCCTGGACTCCCAAGATTCCTCTTGGGCCTTGAGACCTCGGGGAGGGCGCCAGGCCAGGCCAGTGCATGCCCCCAGGGTGCGGGCCAAGTGGGAGAGGACGAAGGGCGATAAAGGGTCCAGGACACCCCCTGCCCCAGGCCACCCAGCGTTCATCCTCAGTCATGCACGGCCTAATGCTTTTGATGGCCATTCATCATGGAAGCCTGGGTTCACCGCGAGGGCCGAAATGGCAGAGGTTAAGTCCAAAAAGCAGGGTTTAGGGGGCCTCTCTGGCCTGGATCAAACAGCACTGAATTGGCTGCGGGCAGCGGCGAGGCCGTCGGGAAGAGCGAGCGGGAATCAGAGGCTGACGGGGGAGACAGCTGGCAGGCAGGCAGGCGAGGGCGTCCTGGTGCACAGAAGATGGCCAGCAGGGTGGGGGGCCCTGTGTTGGTCGGTTCTGGGACTTGGGCAATGGCCCCAAGTTTTCCTTCACCTGATTTGGGGGGAGGCGGTGCTTTCCCCAAAACGGACCAAGTACCAGCGGTTGGGGGGCCTGGGGCCTGGCCCGCAGGCCTCCGTCTGAGGATCCCTGTCTCCCGTCTGGCCAGGACTGTCTCCGCGCATGCCAGGAGCAGATCGAAGCTTTGCTGGAGTCCAGCCTGCGCCAGGCCCAGCAGCAGGGCCTGGACCCCAAGGCGGCGGCGGAGGAGGAGGAGGAGGAGGAGGCCGACCTGGCCTGCACGCCCACCGACGTGCGAGATGTGAACATTTGAGGGGGCGCGCGGCGTGGGAGGGGCCAGCCCCGGGTGCTCCTGACAGGACCGTGCTCCTTGCCAGGACCGGTTACCACCAGAAGGGGAAGCTTCCTTCTTTCCTGTCGGGTTTTTTTTTCCTTCGCTCTTTTTCTTCTTTCTGTCTCGACTTAAAAGAAAAAAAAGTACCCGAAAAATACTGTCTTTAAAAAAAAAAAAAAAGAAAGAAAAAAAAAAGGAGAGGGAAAAAAATAGTATTTGCATAACCCTGAGCTGGGGGGTGGGGGGAGGTTTGCTACAAAAATAGAGGATCTTATACCCCATAATCAACTAGATTTTATGCGGATGTGTTCGTGTCTCTGTGTTGTAAGGATAGGCATTAACGCAAGGAACGAGTCTGCAGGGGAGGACTAGATTTGATTCTTTATGTGTTAAAAACAAAACAAAAAAAAGCATAAAACGTTTTAAAAACTAGAAAAAAGCCAACAAACCGTTTCTGGAGTAGAAGAGGATTTTAGGTAGCAAACATGTTCCCCGTGCTGTCCCTTAGGAGTGTGGCTTTACGGTGGTCCTAGGTCCCCCGCCCCTCGCTTGCTCGTGCATGTAGTCACTTTATAAGCCCCCCGCGCGTGTTTTATTTTATTCCGTAGGTAGGCGTGTAACCTCTCCCCCTCCGTGGCTGATGTAACCTCAGTTAGCGTAGCGTAGAGCTCGGCGCGGTCGCGTGTTGGCCCGACCTGGAGCGGGTGGCTGGGCCTTGGGGCCGGCGGCGCGGTGGTCCCGCGCTGCTGAGAAGAGAACCCGCCCTAGCGACGTAATATATTCTATTTTTATAATCTTCCTATTTTTGTAGTGGCCTGTTGATGAGATGCTGGTTTTTCATCCCCCCACCAGACCTGCCAGCCTGCTCACATCCGGGTGAAACCCACATCTCCTTCCTTGTTTATTTTTTTCCCCCTTTTCTTCCTTCTCGATATTCTAGAACCATTCCATTTCAAAGCACTTTCGATCCAGTGGTTATAGGGAATCTCTCTTGTGTCTGTTGTGTGTGGAGGGTGAGCGGGGGGGCAGTTTCTTAATGGAATGGTTTGGGAATATTCGCGTCCTTGTGTGCGCGGACAGGATGGTGGCTAGGCAAGTGGTGTCACTTATGGAGTTAGCGGGAGGAGATGTTCTTGAAGGCGAGCTTCCGGTCAAGAAGTACACTGTTAACGTTGCCAGGATGATGTGTTCCTTTCTCTGGAAAGTGGCAGAAGTTCAGGAGTCCTCGGTGCCAACTGGGTTTTGAAAAGTGTAGGGGGCCTTTCAAGGTTGACCCAGAGAATGCGTAGTTTAAGGCTTTAGGAAGGTTTTTAAACACTAAAATATATAATTTATAGTTAAGGCTGAAAAGAATATTTATTGCAGAGGATGTTCGTTAAGGCCAGTATGATATAAAGTAATGCAATCTCCCTTTGATTCACACACACACACACACGCACACACACACATTGCTGCCTTTGATGTTGTAGGTTTCACACAGTTGGTCCAAGTTAGGTCCTTTCTCATAGGAGAGAGAAAAGGATCCTGAGGAACAACACAGAGAAGCATGGATTTGGCTGATTCGGCCCACCCTGGCGGCACCCCAAATGGGAACCGTATTGGAGAGGCCTCGGAGTTCCACAGAAGAATTAGGGTACTTGAAAACACGTTCAGCCCCAACATAGTCTTGTCCCCTGTCCCCTCCTTTTGGAAAAAAAAGTTTAGCGACCAACAATTTGCACATCTTGGCTATGGACCTTTCCATGATGACTACGTAGGGAGAGTCGAAGGCGGCGAGGGCACAGGGCTGGTGCTTGGCGAGGGCGCAGGGGGCGCGGGTGGGGGGCGAGCGGAGGGCCCACAGCGAAACCACGCAGCGGGCAGGCTGCGGCTCAGTTTCCCGATTCGCTGCTACCAAGGACTTCCCGGCACAGTATGGAAACCTATTCACATCGCTTTTCTGTATCTCTTTCACGTTGTTTTGCTGCTATTGGAAGATCAGTTTTTTGTTTTTGTTTTACAATGTCATATACTGCCATTTTCTAGTTTTAATTTTCTCATAGAAAAATGTATTAAGGATGCCTTTTTTTTGTAGATTTTTTTTTTTTATGTGATCAATTTTGACTTAATGTGATTACTGCTCTATTCCAAAAAGGTTCCTGTTTCACGATACCTCATGCTTCTCTTAGCCATGTGCAGACCCGGCGGTCAGGCTCCGGCAGGCAGACACGCGGACCGGGATCCCAAAACGGGCCCGGCGGGGGTGGGCTGGGGGCTGCGATCGCACGTGCAGCCCGGCATCCCCCCCGGGCCGCGACCGCTTCCTTCTCCCTGCACCTATAATGCTGGGCTGTCCCCACCCCCAGCCTGGGATGGGCCCCCACCCGAGTCTCTGCAGCCGTACTGTTCTTTCCGTGTAGCTCTGGAAGTTGCATTATTATATTATTATTATTGTAACAAGTATGTCGTCATGTGCCACCGCAGGGTTGTGCCGCGCGACTCGGTCACTCGGGATGAGCGGGCTCGCTTCTGGACTCGGTGAACGTTCCGGGTGTCGCATCTGTTATGTACCAGTGTTCTGTTTGTTCTCGTCATTACAGAGTAATGCTAATTTAAAAACAACCACAAAAAAAAAAAAGACTCCAGATCTCAGTGAAGCCAGCTGACGGTGCCGAATGCCCGAATCGCCTAGCGCGCTGCCGAACCAAAAGGGTTTGCACCCCGGGGCGGCCCCTGTCCTGGCTGGGTCAGCCTTGGGTGCTCCCTGGCCATTGGCAGGCCCTGGCCTCGCCCCGCCCCGCCCCTGCAGGAACACTGCCTCTGCTTACCTCAACCGTTCTGGCTGCGGCATGTCTGTGTCTGAACCAAACGGGGTCCTTGGGGGGGAGGGGGTGAACGTCGTGTGTGCTCAAAGGCCAAAGGCCAGTGGCAGGTCTGGGGAGCACAGCGGAGTCTGTCCTGTGACCAGCAAGTCTGTGAGGGTCTCTGGTGGGCGGGCACTTTTGGTCTGGGGGGGGGTGTTTGGGTTGCACACTGTGGCGCAGGCATGTAACCGGCACGTTTCCAGCAGAAAACAAAAGACAAACATGAGAAGTCTAGAAATAAAATTGGTTAAAACCCCAGCACGGTGCCTGCTTGTTTCCTGGGGCCGGCAGGGAGCCAGGGGCGTGGGGCGGAGGAGGAACAGGGTCCGAGCCCACGAGGGCTCGGGGGATGGCAGGCAGGCATGGGTTCCTGCCCCTGAGTCTTGGGGAGCTGGCCTATGCATTGTGGGGTGTTTAGCTGCGCCCACCAGATGATAGAACAGTCTCCAGTTGTCACAGCCCAAAATGGTCCCCTGGGGATGCAGAGGGAGCATGTGATGCTCTCGTGGGGGGAGGGGGCCCAGAAAGAGGTCAGGATGCCTCTGCAAGGCGGCTCCTACCACCTGAGCAGAGCTCTGGCCCCAGTGGCGAGGCCCTGCCCGCTGATCAGGACCGGCTCCCAGCCCACGGCTCCCCAGCAGCACCCCCCCACCCCGGCCCCAGGATATTTGCAGATGGGAAAATAAACAAGCCAACTTTCGCTCACCCTCCTCTGGCGCAAACTTGCTGTTTGCTCTTGGTGAATCATGGTCCTCATCCCAAGGCACCCCCACCCAGCTCGGGGACGACAGCAAAGTGCATGTTTGGGCTTCAGTCCGGTGGCCTTTCACACGGACCCGGTGACCTGGGAGGCCTTGTGGACACCTGTGACGTCGGCCTCGGCTTCAGATGCACGTGGCCAGCCTCGTTTCCAGCCCGATGTGGGGAGTGGACAGGAAAGGCGGCAGCAGGCCTCACGGCCGGCTCCATGGGGCCTGGGCCTCTTCCCAGAGTCGGGGGTCCCCAAAGTGTCCTCACCCCTCGGAAGCTGTTGGGCGGTGAGTGCCAGGAGGGAAGCTAGGTCACATGCCAAGGATATCACTCCTTGGCAAGTCAGTTCGCTGTGGCTTTTATGAGGCTCCTGGTGTATACCAGCCCTGCCCCATAGGGCGCCCCTCCTCCCAGCAGGAAGCCTCCAGATGGGCCACCCACTGGAGCGTCTGGGAGCAGGGGGTGCGGCGGGACCGTGACAGCCGCCTCCCCCACTGAAGCCCCACGCCAGGCAAGTGCTCGCTTGGAGCAGACCGCAGGGCCGTCAGAGCCCGGGACGCCCCCAGCCCCAGGGGCAGGCTGGGGCTCTCCTGAGGAGAGGTTTCGGGAGAGGAGAGGAAACAACCTCACTGCATCAGGTTCAAGCAGAAATTGGGGCGAGCGAGTGGGGGAGCCAGGCCTGCAGAGCTGGTCCAGCAGCCCAGTGGAATGGCAGTGAGGTGCGGGCAGGGGCGGGGGGGGAGGGGGGGCCGGAGACCCCTCGCAGGGAGAGGGCAGCAGGGAGAAGGGCTCTGGAGTCCCCCAGGCCCTGCCTCGGGTCTTTGAAGACTCCAGGAAAGGACTCTGTAGGCCTTACCTGGCAAAACACCCCCCCTGTCCCCGATGGGAGGTCTGGCTGGCCCTCGCATCTGAGCGGGGATAACAAACGGCCTTTGAGGGACTTCTGAGACGAAGCCCCCCCCTGCTGCCCCTCTCACAAGCCCAAAAGCCTGTCCTCGCTGGGCCCTGCCGCCTCATCTGGGCCTGCCCCACCTCCAACCACCTGCGCCCAAACCCTCGGAGGCTTCTCGCGCCTTCCAGCTCCATCCAAGGTCCAGAGACCTGAGCCAGCTCTCCCCTTCCCCCTGCTTCCCCTCGCCTCTCCCCATTCACCCCATCTCTCCCCCCATCCCCCCCGCTCACACGTGCTCCCCCAGCCTCAGCTCCCCAGCCCTGAGTCTCCACCCACGTGGGACCACAGACACACGGAACTACTTCCTGCCTCACCTACCAACCCCTCCCCTGGGGGCTCCCCGCAGGCGCTTCCGACCCCTGACCCTGGAATCATGATCCCTGGGTGCTCCCCACTGGGCTATGAGCCCTGGAGGACAGGTGCCTCGCTGTTCCTTCTCCACAGCCCTGTTCCCAGCCTGGCAAACGGTAGGTGCTCAGGAGCAGGAGGATGAATGCAAAGAGCAGCAGGCCGGGGCCCACGGGCCAGGCCCAGCCGGCCTTGTGAGCTGCAGGGCAGCGGCACCGCCTGACCCAGGGGGGTGGTGGGCAGACCCCCGTGTCATGAGGACTCAGTGCTGAGCTGGAAGGCGAGTTGGGTCTGCAGAGGTGGGCACTGCCGGGCTCCTAGGGGAGCCACGGTGCCCAGAAGGGCCTCCTGGAAGCCTCACTGCCTGCACGTCTTGGCTCTGCGTTCGGTGGGGGATGTCAGTCCCACCACGGGCCACCGCAGCATGGGCTCGAGAAGGCACACCTGTGCCGGGGGCACCGGGGGGCCCCCCTGCACGCTGGCCAGGCCTCTGCAGCACGCAGGGCTCTGTCATCCCAGGAATGCCTTTGATCAGGAGTTTATGCAGCCCGGCCCTTCTAATCCGTTCCCACAGCCCCCTGGCCCACCGGCCCCCAGCTCTGAGCCACACGGAGGCCCCAGGGAAACAATAGCCCGCGGATGGTGGGCGGGCAGCTCCGGCCTGGGCCTTGGGGCCCACATCCGGGGCATTGTCACCACCACTCACGGGGCACCACGGAGGGTGGGGGAGAGGAATCCGGAGCCCTCCTGAGGGGGCTTCAGTCGGCCTCGAGCCTCTCAGGGGAGGCTAA
>CM053613.1:2324253-2350984 GCA_028646535.1 Procyon lotor
TTTCATAAAGGAAATATGAATGTTTGAGGATGAGCAGACGCCAGACTTGCAAAGCTTACCTTGCAAAGGGCCTGTGACAGAGTGGACGCCCTGTAGTTGGTGGCAGGTGGCTGGGAAGGGATCCCCCGCCCCCGGACCAGGGGAGGGAGGAGGGGCCGGAGGCCAGCGGGGCTGTGTTTGCCTGGCATGTTTGATCACAGCGTGCGGGCTCATCCCCATAGAGGGTGACCTTCCACGGTGGCCCCGCAGAGAGGCAGCGGTCCTGTTGAGGCTGCTTGGGGCAGTGAAGGCAGCACCCAGCCCTGCTCCGCTCCCCCAGCCTGCTGTCCCTGGGGAGGAGCCCTGAGGGCTCGTGAACCCCTGTTGGAGGCTGTAGAGGGTGTCGCTGTGGTGTGACGCCCCTTCCTTTCTTCAGAGGGGCCTCAGCTCCAGTCCTCCAGTGTCTGCCTTCCCAGGGCTGTGGCCCCAGCACCCCTCTCTGGGCTTCCCCTCCCTCTGCCCCTCCTGGCTTCCCTCATCCCCACCCCCCGCACCTGGGGGAGCTCCCTCGTTTCCCACCTCCGGGGAGCAGACATTCCTGCTTGTCTCCTTCCCCAGAGCCCAGTTTGCTGTGGGGCCGGCTTTGACGCTTCCTTCTCCTGGCCTGACTACTCCCCCCCCAACAGGGCGGTGACATCGGAAGGCAGGGCTGGGGCTCCCTGTAAGCCTTGGTGGGCAGGGGGCAGACACCCAGTATGGGGTCTGCAACAGCAAAGGCCGAACCCCTTTTTCCACTTCCTCCTCTGCTCACTCTGTGTTGCTGCTGGAGGAAACCAGCTCTTCTGGGCTTCTGAAATGCAGTCTCACAGCTGGGCCTCAGTGGCCTTCACCTGCCCCAGGGCCTCAGTTTGCTCATCTGTAAAATGGGAGGAATACAGGTACGCACCTGCAGGGTTGATGAGAGAATGAGTGCCTGGCATGCGGGAGATGCAATAAATATATTAATAACTACTGACAACATGAAAACTGCCTGCTGTATAGGTAATGGTGGGGCGCGGAAGGGAAGAGCCTTTCCCTCCCTTTGCAGCGCTCCTGGGGTCCAGTATCCGCGAGTTTGCAGGAGGCGGAGTCCGCGCCAGGGCACCCGCCACTGGGGGGCGCCGTTGCGCTTCCGGCCGCTGCTCCGAGCGCGGCTCCGGCTCCCGGCCACCTGCCGCCTGGGCTGGGCCATCCCTCCCCGCTGCTTTTCCCAACTTCCACTTTCCCAGCCAGGCTGGAATAACGATGATAAGGATCCGCTTATCTGTGTGTCAGACCCTCTCTCCGTCAGCACCTGAGAAAAACGTGCCTTGGAGAGGGATTTTATCAGCGATACTCAGGGTGGACACTGAGGCTGGGGTGGGCAGGCACTTGGCCTCCAAGGGACAGAGAGGTTAAAGCCACCCTAGGGCTGGCCACCCCAGACCACGGGCCTCCCTCCATGACCACCTGCCCCAGCCGCTACCTACCCAGCCCCCACGAGAGCAGGTCCTGGCTCGCTGCCCCCCCTCCAGCTCTGAGCCCTCAGATCACATATGGAGGACACACGCGCCGGCCAAGTGACATTACCCAGCTCTGCTGGAGGCACGATCCTGGAGCTGCGTCCCAGGAAGAGCTCTCCCCCATCAGACTCCTCACGGAGGGCTCCTGTTGGATCCAGGCTTCACCTGGGCCTGGGCTCCCTCCCCAACTCCATCTGGGGTCCAGGAGCCACAGGGCAGGACAGCTGACAAGGAAGGAGATGACCCCCAGCCGGCCTCGGGGCTCTCCCATGCCCGCCTGCCAGGGCCCCAGCAGCCCCTGGCCCGGCGTCCACGGGGGGTGAAACCCCCAGCCTGGCGCCCTCCCCATCAGTTCTCGGTCTTCCCTACTGGAAATCTAGCCAGTTGCGGCGGTTGTGAGGTCTGACTGTGCTCTAGGGTAAAGTTGCCCCTGGATAAGTTGACCGTGCAGTCCGGAAGCCTCTGGAAACATTCGTAGTGTGCATACCCTTCCAACAAAGCAGCCCTACTCATGTCTTTCCCTCTATCATGGATTGAATGGTGCCCCCAAAAAGATGCGACCAAGTCTTCACCCCCAGAACCAGAGAATGTGACCTTAGTTGGGCAAAGTATCTTTGCAGAAGTAAAGCTCTCGAGACCAGTTCATCCCCGATTACCTACCCAGGCCCTCCATCCAGTGACATGTGTCATGTTATAACACAGAAAAGCAGACACACAGAGGGGCCACGTGAAGACGGAGGCAGACGCTGGAGGGGCGCAGCCACAGCCCAGGGACGTCTGGGCCCCCAGAAGCTGGAGGAGGCAGGAAGGACCCTCCCCCAGAGTCTCCGGAGGGAGTGAGTCCCCGCCCGCATCTTGATCTTGGACTTCTGGCCTCCAGACGGAGAGACTAAACTTTTCTTGTTTTAAGCTTCCTGGTTCTTGTAATTTGTGATGGGAGCCCTAGGAAATGAAGGCAGATGTTTAGGGCATGCTGCTGGGGAGAGGGGACAGAGCGTAACCCAGGGCCTTGGCCAGGCCAGGCTGAGGTGCCGAGCGCCCCGTCCCCTGAGGCTGGGATCCTGGGCCTGGCGAGGCAGGCTAGCTTAGCCGGCGTGGCTCGGAAAGACGGGCAGGATGGGTCCAGGCCGTGGCGACTAAAGACTCCACGGTGAGTGGTCGGCGTGGAGAAGCCGCGAGCAGACCAGAGTGGAGCGGAGGCCGGAAGGTAGACAGGGGAGGCAGGAGGTGAGGGCGGCGAGGGGTGCAGAGGGGAGTGTGAGATGCCTGGAACTACAGAGGCACCCAAGTATGTGGCACAGGCAACACACACGCAGCCCTGACAGGGACGGGGACGGGGACGGGGATGGGGCGGGCTAGGAGGGACTTCATCTCTGCCCATAGTTGGCTTTTTCACAAGGAGAATAACTCGTGCATTGGCATTGGTCTGATTAAGTACATACCCCCTTAAAAAGAAACGCATGCAGAATCCAAGGACGCCCCATTCGACAGGCTGGAAGGTGGAGGCCCCCAAAGGGCCAAGGGGTTTTGTAGTTGATGTGAGAGCTGGGCCAGTGAGGACTTGTCCCAGGCTCCCCCTTTTCCCCAGGTGTCCATGAGCCCCGCCTGCCACAGAGACTGTGCCCCACCCACATGGCCTGGGGGACTCTGACGATGCATCCCCCATTGCACGTGGGGGACCCCAGCGATGCGTCCCCCATTGCACGTGGGGGACCCCGGTGATGTGTCCCCCATTGCGCGTGGGGGACCCCGGTGATGTGTCCCCCATTGCACGCTACACCCTGTGGCAGGTGGGCCTTCCCAGGGACCTGCATCCCCGTGCTGCGTAACCCCTGTACCCCCTGTGGCCCACGGAATGAAGTGCACCTTCTCCATCTGGCCAGAAGGAGCCCTCCTCGCCAGGGGATCCCCCACCCCCTGAGCATGGGGACCCCCCCGGGAGACAGGACGCAGAGCCAGTTCCCAAGGGCACTCTCGGCCGGCCCCCGGGGACTTGCGACTCCCCTGCCAGCAGCCCAGGTAGGGCACCCGCTCCTTCCACAGCCTTCGAGAGCCCGTGGGGGTGCAGCCTCAAACTAACTCTCTCTTCTGTTCACCAGCAGAGCATCCGGACACAGACAGGAGCTTGCCGACAGCGCTGTGCCAAAAATCCCAACACCCATCTATCGTCTCCGGTCTGGAGGCTGGAAGTCGCTGTTGGGCCGCTCCAGGGGGAGGCCTCTCTGCTTGGCTTGCAGAAGATGGGCCTTCTCCGTGTGTCCCCGTCCTGTCTCCTTTCTCATGAGGACACCCGTCACAGTGAACTCATGGTACCTTAATCACCCCTTTGAAGGCCCCATCTCCAAAGGTGGTCACGTTCTGGGGTGCTGGGGGATGAAGGGAGGGAAGGGGAAGAAGAAAGTGGTTGAGTTCTGTCTTCCTCCGCAGACCAGACGGGCCAGAAGGAAGGAGAAATACGGCGGTTCTCAGACGGAGGGCGAGCGAGGAGAATGTGTCGCCGGCCACCCCGCCTCTCAAGAATGGGAGACGAAGTTCTCTCAAGAGGAGGAAATCCTAACAGAAAAGGGCTTGGAACCTCAGGAAGGAACGAAGAGCCGCGGACTGGGAAAACCAGGGGTAAATCTGTTAGATGATCCTTCTCGTGAGGTTTTAAAATCATATTTGACAGTTGAGGCAAGAATCACAGCGCTATGGGATGGGTTGCTTCATATACTCTGTCTGTCTCTCGGTCTTTCTCCCCTGCTCCTAGTTGCCAAAGGTACCCCTTCTCTTCTCTCCCCGTCCCCTGAGACTCCCCCTCTCGTGATCTTGACAGTGCCCTGAACCCAAGGCAGGGGCCACAGCTCTCCTGCGTTCTGTAACCGGATGACCTATTTCTGGGTCCAGGGAGGCCTTGTGCCCACCACCCCCCTATACCTCTCCGTCTTTGGGATCATTTCTAGGTGGCGTTTCCTGATCCAGAGGAAAGTTCGCCCAATTTAGCGCGCTGGATGGTGAATCGACAGATGTAGGCATTTCGGAGAATTCTGTCCCCCCCCACCCCGGAGTTTTTCTCTGGGGGAAGCACCCCCGTTCTCAATCCCTGAGCTTCCCCCGGCTGACTCCTGCCAGGGCTGGGCAGTCAGAGCATCCCGGCCCCTGGCGGCCCAGATCCGGTGGGGAATTCACACAGGCCAGGAGAAGGGTTCTAGGACCCTTGTAGGAGCTCTTGGTGGGAAAGGACCGTCTGGGACCCCTGCGAGGCTGCGGGATGGAAGAGAAGCTATAGCTGCTCAGGACCATCTGTCATGTCGAGGGGAGAAGATGCAAAGCTGGGGCTCTCCCGCCTCCCCCACCCCCACAGCAAGCCCGAAGCCTTGCAGGAAGGTGAACCACCACCCCCCTCACCCCACCCCACCCCACCCCATAACAGCCTGAGGCAGTGTAAGGACTCTCATGTCACAGGTAGAGAAACAGCCCAAAGAAAGAATTCTTTTGCAATCTACTTCTGGGACCTCTCCCCTGGACAGGCTTATCCAACCGAGCCACTTCCTGCCCCTGGTACTTTGTCGTTATTTGACCCCACGGTCAGTGCCGTGGATCTAAAGCCGGGCCCACCAGACAAAATACAGGGTACCCGGTTAAGTCTGACTTTCAGATGAACAATGAGTAATTTCTGAGCATAAGTATGTCTCATATTGCACGGGATATACTTCTACTAAAAAGTGTGTTGCTTCTCCGAAATTCACTGCTGTGCTTCTGTTTGCTAGACTTGACAGCCGTCTAAGGCAGGGGGAGATGCAGCAAGAGGGCAAGGCCACCCTCCTATGAGGAGCAGAGGTAGGTCAACCATCAACACTCTAATGTAGATTAGTTCGCGAGATGTGCATTCACTCCTTACTGTCGGCTGTGCTGTGGGGAGGACCCTCCACTTCATTTGCCCCCCAAGCGTTTGTCTCCAAGGCACCGACCATCACGCGTGAATGGGTTCCCGTGGCCGTCAACCTGGGCTCCACGCGTGAGTCACCGGGGAGCGTCACGAAATCTCAGATGTCCAGGCCGCGTCCGTTCCGATTAGACCCCATCTCTGGGGGCTGGATCTTTCCCTAGGTGATTCCACCGCGCAACCAGATTTAAGAACCAGTGGAAGTTAACCGTTCGCGGCCACGGGCGCTAGTGCTGGCGAGGGCTGCGGTCTGGGGGCCCGCTCTGTCCCAGCCATCGCGCAGGCAGAGTTCCACATGATTCTCCCCACGGTTCCGCAATGCACACGTTGTTCAGCTCACCACCCACACAGACTCAGACTCGAGACACAGCGTGACTCGACTTATTCAGGGTGACACAGTTAACGGGCCTGGGGGCATTCGCTACCTGAGCCCACCGCCTTCCCGCCATACTGCTTCTGCGCTATTCAGCCTGGGGGGTGTGCCTTCCTGGACTCCCTCACCCGTGCAAGGGCGAGGGGACGCTGGCCAGCAGGTGTCCCTCACCCCGCATGGCCACCTGGGGCGGGGAGGGGTCAGCTCTGGGCGTGTCTACGGCGAGGGGGGCGTGCCGGTTCAGAGTGGGGAGCCCTTGCGGGGGGAGTGGGAGGCGCCTCACGAAATCGGGAGACTTTAACTTTGATCTCCAGGGGACATAAGCACTCAGTCAGGAGGGCGAGGAGGACATTTTACAGGGGAGGACACTGAGGCTCAGAGAGGTCGATGATTTGCTCCAGAATGAACAGCCAGTTGGGGAATTTTGCCCTAAGAAGCACAGCAACTTCTTTCGCAATTTTTAGTAGTCGTGACGACTGGTTACCACTGGCGTCTAGAGGACAGAGGAGAAGAGGAGAGGCCGGAGTCGCTGATCAGCCCCGCTCACTCAGGAACACCTGGCCACTGCAAAGACTGTCCTCACCACGCAGATCCCTGCAGAGGCGGTAGGAGGAAGCCGGCACCCAGGCCCAGGCAGCCTCCATCACTGGGTTAACCTCAAATACTAGGTGGGTCTAGTATTTGACCCACCTGAGCCTCAGCATCTGGGGAGGCTGCGATGACCAGGAGCATCGGTAGGAAGTGCAGTTTTAAATGCAGCCAACACACGGAAGTGTCCGCTCTGTGCTCAGCCCCAGACTCTGCCTCCCCGCCCCCCGCCCCCCCAGCTCCCTCACAGGCATCCCTGCTAGGTAACGAAATGTCACTTTGGGCACAAATTGTGCTTTAATGTAGAAAACAAAACTCACGTACATCATAAATACAACTGGGGGGGGGTATAAATAAAGTAAGAAAATAGATGTACATATCAAACAAAATAAATTACGCATAAATACCACGTTGGCAACTAAGTGCTGGGGAAGGGCCCCTCTCCCGGCTGCTTCTGCAAGTTACTGACAAGACCGGGGTGCTTCCAAGTCCAGCCTTTCCCGGCTTCTGAGCAGGATGTGCAGGTCTACCTAAGGGGGAGGCTGTCAAGTCCCGCCCGGCTTCTGAGCAGGATGTGCAGGTCTACCTAAGGGGGAGGCTGTCAAGTCCCGCCGCCGGGCAAAAGGCTGGGAACGGAGAAATAGCCCCAGAAGCCGTGTCTGTTCCTCTCTGGTCCGTATCCACAGCTCTGGAGAAAGGAGAGAGCGCACCAGGGGGAGAGGCCCAGGGGACTCTGTCCAGAGGGGCGCTCGTGTGAAACCCACACGCCCAGAGCAGACGGGGTCCCAGGGACGGAGAGCGGCTGGGCGGTGCCCACATCCTGCCCCTCTGAGCAGATGGTCGCTCACGCAGGGGGACCAGCCCGAGCCCTGGCAAGTGTTGGCTATGTGCAGGGTGCGGGAGGTCAAGGGGAGGGGCCAACGAATTCCCCGATGTGCCCTGGGCGGACTGCCAAGTAGTCCGTGGTCTGGGGAAGGTTATCTGTCCCAGAAGCAGCGCAGCGGGGAGTTCTTAAGGTTTACCCAGGCTGGAGGAGGCCTCTGGGCTCTCCTTGCTCCCAAAGCCTGGCTGGCCGTGTCTGCCCCGGTCAGTTCTGTCCCAGAAGGGCTGGGGGAGAGCCAACGATCCTCTTTGGAGTGGAGAGAGAGCTCGGTCAATTCTCCTGTGGTAGAGTCAAGTTTACCCAAGGTTTCACAAAGCTGATCACCTGTACGTGAGTTTAAAATGACCGCTTTTCTCCTGGCTGCCTCTGCTGGAAACGACGGGAGAGAAAACTGCAGAACACTTCAGCTTGGCCTAAGAACTTTCCCAGAGGTAGTGAGTTCCCGGTCGGTGAAGGTATTCAAGCAGGATCAGGGCAGCACAGCGAACTGTCCAGCAACCGCAAAGGGGCGGGTGGAGGGCTTACGATTTCACGAGCATACAAGTCTATCCTCTAGGAACCGGCACAGCCAATGTCCAACTCTGTGTATGTACAAGTTCGAGATGTTTCTTCCTAAAGCTAACTCGAGCACGAGCCCAGGATTGTACTTGTAGAAACACGGCCAGAACCCACTTTGCAAGCGCCACAGGTCTGCTGTGGTCCTGGCCTCTAAGGGCGGTGTGGGGGTCGGGGTTGGGGGGGAGGCCCCAGCGCCACTCATTTTTGGAAGCTGGGACTCTTCACTAGTCCCATTTTGGTGGCGATCCCAAAAGGGTCCATGCTGTCTGTTTCTAGGGGAGCAGAAAACCCGTCGGCCTCCTCGTGGTCCTGGAGGTCCCTGGGCTCTGTGGGGCTCCCGGGCAGCATGGGTAAGAAGTGGGACAGCGGCAGAAAGCCCCGGTCCTTGTACAGCTGCCTTTGTTTGGCACTGCTCAGGGAGACAGGGAGACGGTGCTTCTTGGACCGGTACACGTTGTAGCCGTCGGGGCGGATCTCCTCCTCGAAAGCACAGTCTCCAGCGGAGTACTGAGGCTGGGGAGAAAAGGGGGGGCCGTGAGCACCAGCGGGAGCCCCCTTCTGACATCACCAGAAGCAGCAGGGAGAAGAGCCGGGCACAGGTGAGCATCTAAGCAACAGAGTCCCACTTGGGTCCACGTGACTGGTCCTACGTACCCGTGTGTGCAGTGTGTGTAGTTACACTTAAAGTACGTGCTTATGCGTGCAAATTCATGCTTATAGAAAGTACGCATTGCCTTACATTAATATACACACTGAGCATATAGATACAAATATTATAAATTATCACATTAAATGTGAAATAGGACACGTTATATATACTTCAACATAAATTTATACACGTAGGTGCTTTATATACCTTTAAACCTCTGTACACACTCACAGACTTCAGGTATATAATTCATGTACAGTTTATGTATGTGCTCAGTATCTGTGTATACAGATATCTGTGTAGCTTTCCTCTCTCTCCCTAAATTATCACGTCACTTCTTAAAGTTAGCCTTGCTTTGAGTAATAGAGGCATAAAATCAGCCGCGCAACACGTGTGTCTGCGTCCCTGATCCCCACCCTTACAGTAAACACAGGACTAGTGACACGGAAAAGTCCCTGGCAGCCACCAACAGTTGGGGGGACACCGCTGAACTAGGTGTCCTCTCTGATCCCATCTAGGAACTATTCCCCTGTTAGACCTGTGTTAATGGTGGGCGTTCTGAGGCCTCTCTGCCTGGTGCCCTTGTAGGCAACCTGGGCCCCTGCGGGGTCCTTCCTTCTGTAGCCCAGGGGATTATCAAGATAAAGGCGGCCCCCTCCCCCAGGCCCAGGACGGAGCCTGCACCCAGCGGGGTGGCGGGAAATGCAGGCCAAAGGGCAGAAAAGCAGCCCCTGGGGTCCCAGAACACTGGTAGCCAGACAGGTATCCGTGGGCCAAGTCCTGTGCCAGACCGGGGAAGGTCATTACCCCGTGGGGGACACAGAGGGCGGGGAGCCAGGGAGGGCTGGGCGGTAAACAACCCCGGGAGGCACCCAGTCCCGTTTGTGCCCAAGCCTACAAAGGTCGCTGAACTGGAGGTGGGTGAGCGCCATGCTGATAAGGCACTGATAAGGCTCAAGTCTCCTGCAGCAACAACAAGCCCAGCTCCCCGCACTGGGACCCAGCCGCCAGACAGCGGGGAGATGCAAACCGATAAACAAACAAGGAAAAGCAAATGGTGGCATTATTTCACTCTGCCGGTTCTTTGGGAGAAACTAGCACCCCCATTCTCTTCTCCAAACAGAGAAGGAAATGATTTCCAGTTGCTTAGAGAAAGTGGGATTTATTTAAAAAAAAAAAAAAAATCCTCCGTCTTGGCTAAGCCACACCCACGGGATCAAGAGGCAGAACAGGATTTTAGGGGAAGGGACACCCCTCCACCCCAAAATTTGGGCTAGAATGGAGGGTTAGACCCATCTGCGCCCGCGGGTCCTCCAGCCCTTCCTCCCCTCCGCTCCGAGTAAATGTCACAACAAAAGTTGCATCTGCGGGTTTGGAGCGGCTCTGGGTGTCCGCTTTCAACAAGCCGACCACCTCCTTCCTTTCACGCAGGGCTCCGCCATAAAACCTGAAACAGGCCCTCTGAAGACAAGGGATAAACTGGCCTCAGAGGCACAAAACAACCGGGACACTAAAAAGATTCGCGCTGCAGGGAAGGCCCGGCATTTGCATCTTTTTTGGGGGGCGGGGGCATCCCGGGAGGCGCGGTCTCCCCGCCCCGCCCCTCCCGCCGCGCCCCCGGCCCAGCGGGGCTGCATTGAGGCCCCTGCGCGGGGCCGAGACCTCACACAGCCTCCTCTGTGCGCCCGGGGGCGCGGGGGACGGAGGGGGGGACGCGGGAGGGGCGCGGGCTCCCTTTGAACTCCCAGTCTTTGTTCCCGGAGACCGAGACCCGGCCTCCGCACACTTCCTGCCCCGAGACCTCGAGGGTTTACCTGGGCCTTCCCAGCCCGTTCTCCCCCTCCCCCGCCCAGCACCCACCCCCCAAATGCATCTACGGTACAGGTGAGCGCGACACGGGGACAAACACGCCGCTGGAATAGTCTTCTAACGCGTCGGCCAAAACCACACTGCTTTTCCAGTTAAAAGTTAAGAAAAATGCCTCCCCCATCCCAAATGTGATTTTTTCTGACTTATTTGAAGACTGGCTCTTTAAAAATGATCCAAGTTGTGAATATCCTTTCTCAGCGCTTTCCTTTTATTTTACACCGCAGGGAGGGAAACGGAGGCGAGGACCACACACGCGCAGGCCGAGACTGAAAAGGCCCGAGGTGAATAGGCTCGGCTTAATGTCAAAGAAAGCGGAGTACAGCGTTTCCTCCGTCCCCCTGGGCCGGCCTTCGGCGCAATTTGGAAATGCGAAGGCAGCTCTCACCAGGGTCCCTGGCTACTAACCGGGGCCAAAAACCTCCGTGGAAAAAAATTCGCACATCAGCTTAATCTGGCCCTTTGCCTTTTTCCCTTCCGAGCTCCCCTGCCGGACCCGGGGCAGAAATCGAGGACAGCTTGGATTCGATCCAGCGTGCCCAGCTCCCCTGCGGGGCCCCGCCTGAGGACAGGCGCAGGTCCCGCGCCCCAGCGCGCATCCCCCGGCGGAGACACCTACCAGCCCTTGCATCCTGCCGTCGGCTCCCATGCAGAGGTACCGGACGCTGTACACGCCCTTGATGGCCACGGTCCGCAGAGCGACTGCCCGGATCTCCACCAAACCTGGGCGCGAGAGAAGCAGAAGGCTGCAGCCGGGACCCGTGGGGCCCCCAACACGTGGATGCGGTGGGCGCACAGGCTCAGGCCCTCCCCCACTCCCCCATCTCCTCGCGCTGTCTAGGACCCTGGGGAGGGAATGGGACTCCCAGGTGCCAAGATCTGGGGTTCCTGGGAGTGCGGGGTTCGCGGGAACCGAAGGGGGCAAGTGAAGGATAACGCGTGGGTGCAGTGGGTCCACGTGCCGGCGCCCCCCTCCCTCGGCTCCCCGCGCTGTCAGGGACCCGGGCAGGGAGCAGAACGCAGAGGTGCCAAAACGTGGGGTTCCGGAAAGAGGTAAAGGGAAGGGGCCCCGGGGCGAGTGGGCACTCACTGTGCGCGCTCTGGCCCCGCGCGCAGTCAACGCCGCCGTCGGCGCGGATGCGCAGGAAGCAGCTGGAGAGGCCGTGGGGGCCGGCTGTGTACAGGTGCCGGAGGCGGACGGGCTCACCCCAGCCGTAGTGCACGTGCGGCCCCGAGTCCGAGAAGGCTAGGGGGCGCCCGGCTGCGGCCAGCCAGAGGCCGGTTAGGACCAGGGCGCGGGTTATCGCGCACCGCATGGCACCTCCCTCGGGCTCCGCACGCAGTTCTGGCGGCGAGGGTGCGGGAGGCTGGGCGGCAGCAGGAGTGTAGGTGCAGCGGCGGGGTGCGTCCCTCCAGCTAGCAGTGCGTTCTGGGCGCCTGGGCGCTCAGCGCTCCTGCTCCGACGGCGCGGCTGCTAGAGGCCAGCGGCCTTATATAGTACGTCTTACCCTCGCGGCGGGTGGGTGCCCGCGACACCCGAGCATTTCTTATCAGGATTGCATCAGCCCTCCGCCCCCCGCACACACCCACTCTCACCCCGCCTCCCGCCCCAGCCCCTCCCCGGACCCCGCCCGGGTGACCCCGCCCAGGCCTCCCAGATCTGGGGGAGGAAGAGGCCCCGTTTCAACGGAGGGTTCGGGGGAGCTCCTCCCCGCAGCGCAGGGGCCCGGGGCCGGGTCTCTCTTGGCTGGGGGAGTTTGATTTTATAAAGCAATAAAGGAGACAGCCGGTCCCCGCCCCCACGCCACCGGCTCCCCCAGGGAATGCGCGCGTGGCGGGGCGCTGGCTGGAGCAGCGAGCAGGAACCCCGTGACCAGAGATTGGGGCACTGACCTTTGCATCCCTCACCCCCTGCTCGAAGAAGCTCTGCCTTGGCTTTGGGGCGCTCTCCCCTTAAAAGCCCGCATCCACTCCCTCCCACGACGGCCCTAACCGTCATATCTCCAGATGCCAAGCCGTCCATTAGAATTTCCCCTCGCCGCTCGGACTAGCTCACGTTTTCCTGGTCTTATGTTCTCGCGATCCCGGCCCCCCTCCCGCCCCTTTTACCCCTGTAAATTGCCCCCCGACGGGGGGCCGGGCTCAAGTTCTGGGAGGAACAATGGGGGAGTGGCGCGCGGCGAGCGCTAGATGGCGCTTCGGCCCCGGTTTCGGCCCCGGTGCCGGCCTGAGCGCGCGGCGGTGCGGGCGCTGGAGCCTGGATGGGCGGTCGTCCCCGAGGCGCCTTTCAGGCGGGCGAGGTGGGCTTGCTTCTGCAGACGGGGAAGCTGTGGCTTCTCAGCTCGGGCCAGGCGCAACGCAGGGAGCCCCCTCTGTGTCTGGGTGCCTTTTGTCGTTGGTCCGGTCTCTGGGTCCCTGAGCTGTTCTCCCCGGCCAGTGCACGGTATCTTGGGGGACTGGAGGAGAGGTCGGGGCGGGGCAGAGCGGCAGTGAGGGGTGTCAGTGGGGTGGGGGTGGCCGCCAGGCCGGGGAAACCGAGGTCACTTGGTGAAGTGGCTCCTGCAAACCAGACTTTATCTGATGATGCTCAGAAAAGGGAAAATGCATTTAGAGAATGCCCCGGCGGGAAGGGGAGGGTCCTTCCAGGGACCTTCAGCTGGACACTGACTCTTTCTCATTTCTTCTCCAACCCCCAAAACTCCTGGGTGTGGGGCCCCAGAAGGCCAGTTTTGGGGGGAAGTCATGCTGTTCCAGCGCAAAGGCAATGGGCGGGCAAGCAGTCCACACACAGGGAGAGAAATGAGTGCCAGGCCTCATTGAAATGAATTTCAATGAGTAAAGGCCACGTTCATACCCCAGTCCGTGACTGGCGTTAATGACTGAGCGTGCAGAAAATGTCACCAGGAAAGGCTTTACAAAAAGACATCGTCTCAAAGGCTTTATAGACCAGGACCCCCACGCTTCGTGTCTTGGTTCAGAAAGCCACCGCTTCTGTTAAATCTAATTACTTCCCCCCTGTGGCTTTAAATCGACAGCGGCTCCTATTAAACTTAATTACCCTCCCCTGCAGCTTTCGTTTTAAAGATCCTGGATAAATGTGGGGCACTGAGGAGGATGGCAGGAGCTGCCTTGGGGGATGTGCCCGTTATGGGTCTGGGGGCTGGGAACAACACGGGCCTCTGCCCCCCATCCCCACCCCCCAGTCGTTTGCTGCCCTCCCACGACCACAGTGAGAAGAGAGCAGCCACTGTGGTCGCCCAGCTCGGGAAGGTGGTAACAGCAGCAGGTTCCTATGCCCAGGCCCTGTTCTGAGCACATTATGGGTGTTCTCGGCTTAAACCCCTACAAGAACCTCCACGGGGGCTCTGTCCCCACCTCCTTGAACAGATAGGAAACGAGGGCCCCAGCACAGTGGGACCCAGCCTGCAAGTGGTGGCCGGAACATCGGAACTTAGGCCATCAAGCATGTAAATCCAGGCTCTGAGAGGTGGCGTGGCCTCCAGGCAGGGGCACGGGCTCCGTGGTCACAGTCTCTCCGCCGCAGGTCCATGCCTGGCCAATCCCTGTGCAGGTTGTGGACCTCCTGGGCCAGTTGCGTCCTCATGCCTGCTTTAAGCCTTGTCCTGGGGTCACATGGGAGAGTGGACACGAGGTCCCAGATATGGTTCATGAAGAGCAACGGCCATCCACTAAGGGTTGCCCTGCTATACTATGCATTTCAGTCACAGGGTGCTCTGAAAGTCTGGGTGATTAATCCATGCTGCAGATCAGGAAACTGAGTCGTGCAAAGCTGTCCAGATAGGCAGGAAGTGTTTGCACCCAGCTTGGCTGAGCTGGGGGCCTGGGCGGGTCTGCTGGTCCCCCTGGTCTGGGTGTTGGAGGAAGACTAGAGGGGCAGCGGGAAGGCGGTGCTGGCCGGCAGGGGGCGCTGTGGCCAAGGCGCCAGGTGAGCACAGCCCAGGAGTAGGAACCCAGTGCAGACTCCCACCCCTGCAGCCACCAAATGTGTGGGGATGGGATGATCGGGATTCTTCTGGCGGTGACCAAACCAGGTGGCCTACCCCGGTGAGATTCCATTAGAGTGGAGGGTTGATTGGAGCAAGACTGCACTTCACCCCGATGTCCGGCGCAGCACCCCGACCAGAAAGACTTTCCTTGGCAGCTTGGTTCTGGATTTAATGCCAGCTGGGATCTTTGAGATTGCCCTAAACCCTTTGCCCGGGGTCACCCTCTCTCAACCCAAGCTTGTCTGAGCTGGTCCTGATGGTGGCAATTGAGATCCACAGTAAGGGATTTTCATTGTTCCTAAACCCACCGTCCCAGCAGCTAAGAAAATCTGGCTCCCGTTCACTTCCAGTCTTTGCATTACAAAAACAGTTGTTTTCTTTTCCCTTTAGGGCTAGAGATTTACGTTACAATGTCAAACAGGCCTTCTTAAGTACAGAAGCACCTCCTCCCGCCCATCCCAGATCCCCCTGCCCCCGCCCCACAGCTGAGAAGTCCTTTGTAATTACAGAAACTTCTGGACGGTGGTAAAAATCCTCATCAAAAAGTACAAACTGCTGAAACAAGCCAGGGACGGAACAGACTATGAATATTTGGGTTGAGAGAAGACCCTGGTTCCTGGCAGAGCCCAGAATGGAACTCAGGGATGCCTAGTTCAGTCCAATACTATTGCTAGAATCTGCTAGAACATGCATCATTTTCCCCGAGGCATCGCCTGTCATCAAAATCCACTTGTCCCCTTCTAGGATCATTATTCTAAAAAAGCAGCACCCCAGTAGCCCAGAAATTGGCAGGGGCCCTATAGGAGCGGAAAAGGACAGCCTTCTGCGAGCCTCTTTATTTGTAAAATGGCAAAAGGGAACGCTTTTAACCTCCAAACGAGTTAATGGTAGAATTTGCAAAGGTAACTCTATCAGTGGAGAGAGAAATATTTATATAGAGACCGCCTGGCTTATGTGGATACATAATAGAACAAAATAACTATTGTTATTTATTTAAAGACTACGCTGGCTATCTTTGAGATGTTCAGTACTTATTTAAAAATGTAGTAGCAACCCTAAAAAAAAAAAAGACAAACCTAGTCCTTAGGGACAAAAAGCTCATCAGTAGTTGCCTGAGGCGGGAGATGGGGGTGGGGGCTGATCAGAAGGGGGCACGAGGAAGCTTTCTGGGGTGACCAGACGTCCTTTCTCTTGATTGACTTGATGAGTAACAAACAGTGACATTGGTCAAACCTCATTGTATGGCGCCCTTAAAATTAGTGTGCATTTTATCTTAAGTTGTGCCTCAATCAAGTGGAGTTGGAACATTTTCACTGTGAAAGCTGTACTTGTTTGTGGATGAAAAAAAATTTTTTTTTAAGATTTTATTTATTTGGCAGAGAGGAGAGAGATCCCAAGCGGGCAGAGAGGCAGGCAGAGAGAGAGGGGGAAGCAGGCTCCCTGCCGAGCAGAGAGCCCAATGCGGGGCTCCATCCCAGGACCCTGAGATCATGACCTGAGCCGAAGGCAGGGGCTTTAACCCACTGAGCCACCCAGGCGCCCCTGTGGATAAAAATTTGGAAGATTCAGAAAACCACAACAGGGACAAGGCTAAATCCTGGAATATGATGACTGCGTTATGAGCTACTGTTTCTATTTGGGTGAATTTCTTCCTCAGACTTTTAAAAAATATCTATGTACCTTAAAACAAACAAACAAAAACCCAGCCAGCAATTCCATTGTTTCCTCCTTTCCCCCACTGACTGTGACCCTCTCCCAGGATATCAAACCCATTTTATGGCCCCCTCGGACACTGGGAGGACATGGGCTACCATGTTCCCCGTGGCTGGACATTGAGGTCGTTTCCGGTCCCCTCTCCCACGTCACATCTCACACCTGTCACATCGTCACATCTCACACCTGTCCACTTTCGGAAGGGGAGCTGCCAGACCCCATGGTCTCTCTTCCCAGGTAGGTCCCAGTCCACGTACAAACACCGGATTGAGGGGGGATGTGGCAGCTTTCCCCTGGAATTTGGGAAACTGCCCTTCTCTATCCACACTAGGCAAGGCACAACTTCCTCCAGATTTCCTTAGGTGAGTCTGAGACTATGTTTAAGTCCCAGCCACCAGCAGCCAACCAAGCGACACAGGAGCTGGGACTAGAAGCCCCTTTGGGGGCCGGCTCAGTCTCCCACCCCACCGCAGGACCTGATGCCTACCCACTGGCCGAGTTCTCCGGGCCTGTCATCGGGCCTGGGTGCGGTTGTGCCTCACTTTGTCCTGTGTGAGACAGGGGCTGGCCGTTTTTCCTGGGGCAGAGGAATTCCTCCCAGCGTGGCTAGAAAGCTGATTTCTGCGCGTGAATTCTAGTCATCAAGGCAGACGTGTGTTCTGATGGAAAACGTCTGGACCTGTCCCAGTGTATCAGTATCCGAGAATGTGGGAACACGGGAAATGTCACCTCGAGAAAAAAAAAATAGCAAAAAAAAAAAAGAAAGAAAGAAAGAAAAAGAATGGTTGAACGAGAAAACACGAACTGTGCTCACAGTGATGTCTCTCAAATCCATAACATTAAAATACTTGGATGGGGTGCTTGGGAGTCTCAGGTCATCGTCCTGGAGTCCTGAGGTGGAGTCCTTGCTCAGCGGGGAGCCTGCTTCTCCCTCTCCTTAGGCTGCTCCCCCTGCTTGTGCTCTCTCTGATAAATAAATAAAATCTTTTTTTAAAAAAAGTTTAAGCATATCGACATTGGAAAGTCCTGGAGTGACTGGGTGGAAACATTCGCGGCGTGGTGGCCCCTGACCAGTGAGGCAGCAAGAGCGCTACCCCCTTGGGGCACCACGGGGTCTCAGGGGGCTCCGCTCCATGGCTCTGCCATCTGTCCCCTCCCGGACACGTTTCCGTGGAGGTGGCAAAGGCGTCTGCTCGGTGTGCAGCCGTGTCCCCCGGTGCCTTGAGCACAACCTGACACGTAGCCGCTGGTCAAGAAACAGCCCACAAATCACTGAAAGGAAACCCGGAGGCGTCGATGTGGCTTGTGAAGGTGCTGGATTCTTCCGTTTGTCCATCCTTGCCTTGCACATTCTGTCCATCCTTCCTTCCACCCCGCCCTGGCTTCCCTGGCTGGATATTCACTGTCCACTGATGTGCCAACACTTCCCGAGCACTTCTGATGGGTCCGATCTCATGCATGGGACCCCTTCTTGCCCTGGGGTACCCCGGAGGCGGGGCTCCCGACCCAACCGGAGGGCTGTGCTTGGGGCACCCAGTTTTGCAAGCAGGGAGGGTTGAGGTCCACATTTCTGTAGCAGGATCATTGGGGCCGTCGGGAAGAGCGCAAACAAGAACTCTCTTCAGAAGTCCCCAGCGGTGTCCCCGGCCCCGGGGACCGCCCCCTGCACCCTGAGCCAGTTTCAGGAGCACTTCTGGATGCAGCCAACCCGGCTCTCATTTTCACCATGACGCCGGGAAGGCTGGAATTCCTCTTGAAGAGGAGTCCGTGGCAGAAAGAAACCCGCCGGCGCCGGAGAGGAAGGGCAGGGACACTCACCCTGGACCAGAGCCGGTCCACCTGCACCGCCGCTCACCTCTGAGACCTCACCTCTGGAGAAGGGTCTGCTTAGCAAAGCCTTTTCCCGCGGAGTTCCTGCAGCAGCAGCGCCGGGCGCCGGTTGTGGACCCGTTTCGCAGATGAGACCCCAAGGCACACTCGCCTTGGCAGAGACCACCAGGCAGGACAGACCGTCGCAGAAGCTAAGCTTATGTGGGCATGGAACCAGTGATTCCGGGTCATTTTACTCATTCTAGGGCTGGGCAGCCCCTTGAAGAGGGGTTCTTAGAAGCCCCGAATCAGCAAAGGAACACAATAAGGACCAGAAAGGGGGAAAGATTTGCCCAAAGACATTCAGCCCCTGGGCGGCAGAGAAGGGACAAGAACACACTCTACAAACACAGCAACATCTCCTTCCCCTCTGGAGCCCCAGAGAGTTTGAGCGCAACATCTGATTCGTTATAAAATCTTTTCAAAAAGAGAAACTCCACATGCTGAGGATTCCTTATGAAAAACACCTGCTCGAGCAGACTGGCTATTTCAGGGGGCTGGGGACTGACCAAACTGGCTGGCGGGTAAAGAGTGTCCCTTTAGGGTGGCTCTGAAGGCATTGAGTGCCACGCTGAATTTTATGCTTTAAAACGGCCGACACCGGGAGCGTCTGGCTGGGTCAGCCGGTGGAGTGCGACTCTTGATCTCCGGGTTGTGAGTTCGAGCCCCACATTGGGTATCGAGATTACTTTAAAAAAAAAGTGGGGGGCACCTGGGTGGCTCCATCAGTTAAGTGTCCGACTCTTGATTTCAGCTCAGGTCATGATCTCGAGGTCATGAAATCAAGCCCCTGGTGGGCTCCGCACTCAGCAGGGAGTCTGCTTGAGATTCTCTCTCTCCCTCTCCCTCCGCAGCTCCCTGCCCCAGGCACGTGCTCAGTCTCTCTCAAATACATAAATCTTCTCTAAAAAATAAAAACAAAAAAGTAATTAATTTTTAAAAGTCTTTGTATAGATAAATAAGATGGTTAACACCATGTTATGTGAATTTCAGCTCCATTTTAAAAACAGTAACGGGGACGGTAACTGCTCCAAAGGACATCGCGGAGACCCTTGGGGACATCTGAATGGGGACTATCCTCGGTCCGTTAACAGGTGTGTGGCTAAGTCTCCTGGGCTGGATGCTGGCGTCACGGTCATGTGCTGTGGTCCCTGCGACGCGGAGCCGCACGCCATAGTACCCACAACTCAAGTGTTCGTACGCACAGCTAATTTTCAAAGGGTTCCGAAAAATAAATGTGTGTGTAGGAGACAGGGAGCGTGCCAGTGTGCCACCCCCCGTGCCACCGGGGCGGTGATGCAGGTGATGGGGAGATGGGTGTTCTTTACACTATTCGGGAAGCTTCTTGGGTAGTGTGGAACTCCACATCTGTTTTTCTGAAGTAAAAATATTGGCACGGCAGGGGTGGGAAAGCCCGACTCACCTGCCTACCAGGGGCTTTGGCTCAGGGCTAGTGACAGGCATGACCGTTCGTACGCAGCCCGCAAACCGAGTTCCCGGCCACGGTTCCGGGAGAGTGCCATGAACGCGTGAGGTCACTGTCCTCAGTCCCATTTTCCAGAGCAGGAAACCGAGGCTTGGGAGCCTACGTGGCCCACCCACAGCGGCAGCCCCAAGTAGGGTGTGGAGAAGAAGTCTGGCTATTTTGGGTCTTTGGGGGCGTGTCTCCTAGATAAACCAGGGTCATGTTGCATCCCTGATGTCACGGGCAGAGGACATATTTTCCGAGGCAGCCATTCCCTGGAGAATGACCCCAAAGTCTTGTCATTCCCTCGGGAAAGCTCCCCAGCCACCCCCCCCATCCTACTCTGTGCAAGTAGATAATGACTCGGTCTTTTCTTTTGTCAGTTGGTAGCTTCCTTTAGGTTATAAGTAATGCCTTTTTTTTTTTTTCTTTAATGGGAAATGATTTTTACAGGCTCAGTAGGTGGGTCTTATCCTGCATGGGGAATTCAGCACCGGGTCCGAAGTGGTGGCTCTCGGTGGGGCGGTGAGGAGCAAACCTGCGCCCAGGTCCCAGGGAGCAGCCCTTTTAGGAACAAAGAGACCTGGAGAAATCCAGCTCCAGCCCGACGTGCCCGAACGTTCCGCACTGTTTCACTGTGTCACCCCCGAGGACAGTCACCGTTTGGCTGAATGTGCCCGCTCTGGGTCAGACCCCGTGTGCACCCGCGTGCACGCATGTGTGTGTGCACCCACGAGTGTGCACGGGGGTGTGTGTGTGCAAGCAAAGGCTCACAAGCGTGCGCTCGAGTGTATGCGTGGGGATGAGCGTGTGCATGCCTGAGCGTGTGTGCACGTGTGCACGCGTGTGTGACCGGTGGGTCTCACAGCAGCTGTTCCAAGGATCCGGTCTCCATCATACAGACGAGTAAAGGACAGCTCAGAAAAGACCCTTGTCCTTCGGCAGCACTTAGTGTGACAGTCACAATGACGTGTGCAGGCCGCTCGGTGCTCCCTCCGCCCGGTGTCGGCTCCATGGCGGGGGTGTGCATGGGCCTGGCAGGTGACTGCTCGGTTGGTTCCTGGGGGCTCAGGGAGGAGGAGAGAAGGAAGGAGGAAGGGTAGGACAGGAGAGCGGAGCCCTCCAGGCTCCCAGCCCTGCCTTTCTAGCAGGTCAGCGGAGACCAGAGGTATTTCTGTTTTGAGGCATTTAGACAGATGCTCGGGGCTCAGTTCCGGCTAGGGTTTCTGGCCGCACATACCACAGACTGAGGGGGTTGGAGATTCCTTCTGAAGGCTCCTGCTGTGGGCCTGGGGACAAGCTCTTGACCCGGCTTCCCCATCCAGGAAATGGGACGAGACTCCGCCAAGAAGGGAGAAGCCTGGGGAGCGCCCCGGGTTCCCGAGGCCCCGAGGTGGGCCAGGCCCGCAGGGGCTGGACTCGGCCCCTGGTGCCCCTGCAGGGCGGGCTCCTCGGCCCAACCCAGACCTCTCATGCTTAAGCTGTGATGAGAAGGGGCCTCTTCCCAAAGCCCTGTCTGGGGCTGGTCCCTACTCAGATGCTGCCCGGGGGCTCCTCTTGCCTCTGGGTCCCTGCCCCGCCCCCAGGGTTGTTGTAGCCCCGCCCTCCATTCTGGGAGAACCCCCCCATCTCTCAGGTGACACTCCCCCCCAGCCCCCCTGTTCCTGGTCTGATTCCTGTCCCCCCTCCCCCGGCCCCCAGGAGGCAGCATGTGTACAGAGGCGTGACCTAGGCGGTTTGCCACATCTCTCCAGCCCCATTCTACGGACATGGAGACTGAGGCCTGAGGACGGTCAGCCAGCCGGTCCTCACCGGTAGAGGCCGGAGGGCTCCCAACCCTTGCCCCTTCTTCTCCTTCACTTCAACCCTCCCATGTCCCCTTTGGTCCAAGCACATGCTCCCATTCTTGCTCTTTCCCACAAATATCCGCTCACAGGCCCCGTTCGAGTCTCAAAGTCCCCCCAACCCCCGTGTTAATTCTGATCCATGAACTCCCGATATCTCCTGTCAAGGTTTCTGGGCCCTGCAGACAGTTCTCAACACATTCTCCGGGATGCTCATGACCCCGGGGGCCAGGACGCAGCCTTGTGGACGGACTGGCTCCTCTGAGCCCCAGCCCGGGCCTGGAGGTGGTCAGACATCGTGTCCCCCCCACGCACAGGCCTCTCCTCCCTGCGCGAAGCTCATCGCCTGCCTTGCTCTGTGCTCGGTGGTCCTTGGACCGGACTTCCAGTGGCCAACCCTGGAGGCGGCCATCCCAGGGGTCCAGCAGGGTGGCTGCACTTTGAGCAGCCGGCAGAGCCGTGAGCTCACTCTCCAAGGTCAGCGGCCAGGGCAGAAGTGAGCTTGACTTCCGTCCACCCCTCGGCGGACTGCGGCTCGGCCAGCAGGGCCTGCTTCCCTGAGGGTGTCGGTAAGGGAGGGTGGGGTGTGCGCCTCAGGGACGCTGACCAGGCGATGACGGGGATACGTCACCAGTGTAGAAAACCTGGCCTCTCGGGGGCGGCCCTTCCTGTCTCCGCAGCATCTGATTCCCATGACTTTGTTTTAAGGGTTCCTTCTAGAAGCTTCCTCACAGACAGTGAGAGTCTCAGTATACATCTTGCCCTGGGGACCAGTGACCCGGAATGTGTCTACGTGATGCCCTTGGTGAAACGTGGCCGGCTCCCCCGCCCCCTTCTGGTATGGAGCGTGTTCCCGGGCGGGGGCACAGCTGAAGCCCGGAGACCACCCCTGCCCCGGACATCACCACCGCCTGTCTCCCACCAGGTCACAGGGGACTTTTCCGAGGGACAGGGACGTGGCACGCCGTGCTCTTTGACTTGACGTGGCCCCAGCCCACCGACGGTCAGCACCTTTGAGAACAGCAGTGGCCATTTCCTGAGCACCTACTATGTGCCGAGCTCCGTGTCACTTGGAGTCTTCCCACCCACCGACCGAGACGGCTCTTCCCACCCCAGTCCACACAGCCCGCAGGTGTCAGGGCTGGGATTCGAAGTCAGGACCCTTGGACCCTGCGTGAGTCTCCGCTCAAACAGCCGAGATCAATCCTGTCTTCCCTCTGGAGGCTGGACGTCCCAGATCAGGATGTGAACAGGGCTGGTTGCTTCCAGATACTCTGAGGGACGGTCCTCCCTGCTCCTCCACCTGGGGGCGCTCCCGGCTCCCCTGGGCCGCAGCCACACCCCTGCAGCCTCTGCTCATCCTCCACACGGCCCCTCCTCTTCCTGTCTCTGTCTCGGATCCCCCTCCCCTGGCTCCTCCAGGGACGCCTGTCGCTGGATATAGCCCCCCTGCCCCCGGATAATCCAGAACGATCTCATCCTGAGATCCTTAATTACACGTGCAGAGACCCTTTATCCGAATAAGGTCACAGGCGTAGGGTTCAGGTAGACACACATCTTGGGGACACACAGTCAATGCCCAACAGAGATACTCCTCCTTTGCCTGGAGATGGGCTAGTGGGCGGCTGGTGTGGAGTCCTCCCACAGAGACTGGGGAGCACATTCATGGGTAGTTGGAGTGCGTAATGGGAGTCCTCTGGGCCGAAGCAGCCTGGCGAGAGCTGACTGGCCCCGATGGCCCTGCGGCTGGCCTCGGTGGTCACGCCGGCAGAGGGCCAGGAATGCTGCCCGACTGCTGGTTCTCTAAGGCACCCCCTCCAGGCACCCTGGAGGGTCCGAATGGGGGCCCTTTGGCCAGTTTCCCACCAGCCTGGCAGGATGGCAAAGTGCCCCTCCCCCCGGCCCTGGCACACCACCGGTACGTTCCCACCAGGAAAGACCCCCACGCTAGGAAGCTGGGCCGTGGCTTCCCATGGTGGGCGAGGCCTAGGGAGAGATTCCATGAGTCTGAAACAGGTTGAAAAACGCAAAGGATCAATGATAAGGAACGAAAGGGTCAAAGGAGGCGGGGGGGGGGGGCACCCAAGCCCTTGTGCCCCCGCCTCAAATTGTCACCATCTAAGGCTGAGAGAGAGAGAGAAAAAAGGGGGGGGGGGCGCACAAAACCAAATAGACAGTAGAATTTGATTGTGTAAAAGAAAGAAAAAGGAAAAAAATGCAAAAACGTGCACACAAGTAATGCATTTAAAAAGTTAACAGCTTTCACCTATTTTTCCTTTTTATAGTTCTCTGCTTTTCCCTACATTTCCTCCACTGGAAATGGAGCCCTCTTATAATCCCACCGCAGAAGTTATTAAACCAGGCAAGAATATTGTTTAGACATCGCCCCAGGGCCGCAGACAAAGGGTGCCTGCGGCCTGGCGGGGTGACTGCCCTCGGTCACTGAAACGCGGCATCGACAGTGAGCTACCACATATGGGGACATCCGTGCAGCTCCAGGGGACAAAGGTGCGCAGACTGCCCTGCCTGATGAGTCCCCGAGGGTCACCTTCCTCCCCAACAAATCCCCGAAGTTCTGCACAGTGCCCTCCTGTCCAGGAAGGGCTTCTCCAGCCAGAACCTTCCCCGAGTGTCTGGAGAGGGTTGGAGGAGCTGGCCTCGGGGCGCGTGGCCGCCCGGCTGCCCGAGGCTGTGACCCCCTGGCCAGGCCGGGCTCACCGGGCCACTCCGTGTGAGCCAAGAAGGCTTTTAACTTTTTCAAATGCTTTGGCAGCTCCCAGTGGTGCCTGCTCCAAAGGGCTCCATGAAATTCTCGGAGACCCGTCAAACCCGGCGGGTCTGTGGGTGCTTTGATTTACGGGACAGATGTTTGCCAGCTGACACTTGGAGGGACCGAGGGGGGCGGGGTGGAATTAAATAAGAAGAGGGGTGTCAGCTCCCAAAAGGTGGCAGATCTCTGCTCTAATTCCTTGACGCCCAGTGTGGTTCAGAGGTCGGGGTTGTTAATGGGCAGGGAACAAATTGGGGGCTGCCACCTGTGGTCCTCCCAGGAGGGGGGGTGGGGGAGAGCCTCTCGGGTCAGGGCCAGGCCCCCGCTGCGTGCTCCCGGGTCTGACATTGACCTGCTCTGGGACGCTCCCTGGACCCTGAGCCTCAGTTTCTCTACGGAAAATGGGCCTGCTCCAGAGAGTAGTTGATTGCCCTGCGCTGTGCTTGGCACCCAGTGGGCCTGCGCCAAGTACCAGTGTCTTCAGCACCTGCCACCACAGTCTGAACGTCTGTCCTCGCTTCTCAGTAAATATGTTCTGCACAAATCAAGTCAGGGGCTGCGAGGGGAATGAAGCCGGAGAAAGAGAAACTTCGCCAAGGTCTGGGTAGCCCGAGGTTCCCGAGGAGGAGCCTTTAGGGCGTGTGTCCCCCTCCGGCTGTCCTACCTGTGATGGAGAAAGGCAGGCAGGGGTGGGGTGGGAGAGGCGAGGGGTGACAGGCAAGGCCCGGGTGCACTGTCGGAAGACGAGGCACCGCGGGCCTGTCTCTAACCAGGGGGGTGGGGGGCTGAGATGATTGCCCTGGTTCCCAAAACCCTTCTGTGCCTGGGTTCTCAGCAGCCAAGGGAGGACCGTGGGACCCACAACGTGGACTCCCCAGGCAGAAGCGTGGGTAGGGGGTGCTTCTCGCTCAGTGTGAGTATGAAGCCGGCATGGCAGGGACGAAGAGGAGGGCGCTGGGGGGTCGAGGGGACTCGCAGGCGGCAGTGGGAAGGGGGGGCTCACAGGAGGCTCTGCCAGCCTTCTTCTTCTACCTTGTTTTCCTTTTCTCCAATTTTCCCCAAAGACCTTGCCCTAGCTCTATCACGGATTTTAACAGACCCGGCTTCGAGGAAGGGAACAGTCACATAAGCACGTAAACACGTACGCACGGGCAACTTTGTCCCACTCCTGCTTATCCCAGTGAACAAGGGAGACCCCCCTCCGTGGTCAAACTGTCCCCCGGGGGATGGCACCCAAGCCACGGGCAGCCGTGCCAGGGGGCAAGGACAAGGCTGTGTTTACAGAAGGGCTCCGCACTCCGTAGGGCCAGGCTTCAGAGCGACACCTGCGATCCCACTGCGACCCCACACCGTACAAGACAGGAAGGCACAGAATGAAACGTGAGAAAGCAGCCCCCCCCCCCCCAGCGGTCCCCTCGCTGACAGATCGGGGCATATGCCGTCTCCTTTCCCAAATGTTCTCTGCATGCGTAAGCCCGTACGGGAAAGCCTTCTGGAGTTACGTGTGGGTGGGCACAGAGGGACCCTCCTCTGGCTTTTCAAAGAGCCACACACAGATGCCGAGCCGGATGCTGGCTTACAACCGCTTGGCATCATTCGGTAAAGCGCGAACTCTCAGCGAGCGGCAGCCTCCCGGCCGCGATTTCCCAACCGACCCATCCGTCCCGGGCAGCCACGTTCCTACAGCCGCCACCCAAAACAGTCCGGATGTCCCCTCTGGGGGGCATGGGTGCATGAACCGCGGTGCATTCACACCGTGGACTATTACACAGCAAAGCGGGCGCCCCACAGGTGCGTGTGTGGCCGCGTGGATACGGCTCCCGGAGACACGGGGAAATAGTGACTTTCTTTAAGAGGCTTGTCCACCTTCTGCAAGGAAAATGTCTGCAAAGTCAGGAGAGTCAAGGACGGGGTGCCAGGCCAGGGCAGGGGGCAGGAGGGAGGGCTCTGGGTGCCACGCCGCTCTGCCTCTGGCCCGGCGGCCGGTTCTGGGGGTCGTGGCTTTGAAGTTGTTCACGAAGCTGTGCTGTGGGTGTCAGGCCCTTTCGGCCGGCGCGCTGTGTCCCACCGCGGAAAGAGGCAAAGGCTCCGCGAGGGGCTCCAGAGAGAGCAGCCGCGCTCGCCCCTGGAAGGCGGCATTGGGGGTCGTTCCCACTATCGTGCCGATAAACCCGTGACCCCTCGAGGGCCTGACATCTGTCAACGAATTTCATCCTCACGACAACTCTGAAGAGCAGCTTTTATTACCTGCTTTCCACACCTAGGGCGCCTGAAGCGCAGGGGGGCCTGAGGGGGTTACCTGGAGGGATGGGGTTCACGCACCTCTCCCGGATTGCTGAGTGCCTGGGGGGATTTACTTCAAGAACCACCATAGGCGACCTCTGTCAACACCCCCCAGAAGGCAGTGTAGACGGGCTCGGGGCTCCGGGCGGCCGGACCTGGCCTTCCCTGCCTGCCCCCAGCCTGGGTGCCAAATGGCCGGGCCATCGGGGGCTTGAGGCTGTCCTGGGGGCCGGGGGGGGGGCGCGACTCCCTCGGTGCTACAAGCAGGTTGTAAAGCACTTTGGGAGCCCATTTACACCCGGGCAGCGAATTGCACCCTGAGGTGGTTCGTGACCCCGTAAATTGCCCTGAGGTGGGAGGCAGCTGGGAGGCCCAGGGACAACGGTGTTCAGTTCATGGGGGGGGGGGGGCTCTTACC
>CM053613.1:2351084-2361568 GCA_028646535.1 Procyon lotor
CCTTGGGAATGTTTGAGAGGCTGAGGTGGCCGGGCAAGCTCCGGCTTCCACCTGCTCCGCCTGCCTCTCAGTGAACCGATCTCCAGCAGCGTCCGAGCTTGTGCTATAGCACCTACTGTGTGCGCACCAGCAGTCCTGGCATTTAAGGAACGGGGGGGAACTTCGAAATGCGCGTTTCCAGGGGGGAAACTGAGGCCCAGAGAGCAAGCCTGGCTCCCCCCAAGGCTGTATCTATGTTGCTGCCGAACAGGACTTGGGGCCCAAGGCCCCCTCCTCTCACCAGGGCTGGTGGGCCCCCAAGCCTAGAAGGCATGGTAGTGCCCCTGAGAAGTTCCCCCTTGCTCTGGGCAGACGCAGCCCTGCATCCTGGCACACAGCTTGGCGGGCAGGGTGGACCTCAGCCAGGAGGAGCCCTTGCGCAGGGCACGACCTGTACAACTGTCCAAGGCAGGCCTGCTCGGACCTGTGCACAAGATGCACCCTCACACGTGTGTGCGCACATCTCCGGCCAGCCTGCTATCACTTTCGTCAGAGTGTCAAAGGGGTCTGTGGCTTCCTCAAGGGCGAAGGCCGGAGCAGTGGGGTCCGTGTGTGGGGCCGGCCCGGGGGGTTGGGGAGACACCGCAGTGCAGACCCCTGGAGCGGGGATTCTCTCCCTCCCACCTATAGAAACGGCATGGTCCCGTGTCAGAGAACCCTCAGGGCGGCACAGTAGAATCACAGACCCTGGGGTCTCATGCTGTCTGGGGACCCGGGTTTGCACACCTGCCAGGTCCAACAGCCAGGGACACAGGGAGAACTCAGCAGTGGCAACTGCCTCCGGCCAGCTGAGCCTCATGGCCGGGAGGCCACTGTGGTCCCGGCTGGAGAGCGTCTACAGGGTTTTCTGCACCCCAGGAGCCAACGAGGAAACGGTGACCAGCAGAACGCGGTGGGACGCTCTGGAAGCCCCGGGCACGTGGGGGCCCTCTCTGCGCGCCGCTGCGTGGCTCCTGTGGGCCTCGGCTCTGAGTCTTCAGGGTCAGGTTTAAGAGCCGAAGGTCAGAGGCTGCCCAGGCACCCAGGCCGGCACAGAGGGCTGACCTCTAGGTGACCAAGTCAAAGGATCCGAGGACCCCAAGGAGGGGCTTCAGACCTCTGGCCGCCATCTGAAATGCTGCTTAGGGGCTGATCCTAATCGCCGCTGATTTAGGGGCCAAATGGCCAATTAAGAGGCCGTTTGAGAGTCAGAGAAGCAGAAGATGAACAGAGGAGACAGACGACGAGAGGGTCGCGCTGGTCATGGGGCTCGGCAGGGAGAGGGCGGGGCCTCTAGCGAGTGCCCCTGAGTGACTGCGCCGGTGTGCGGGCGAGTGTGCGAGAACACGCCCGTGTGCCCGCGGACGACATGGAGCGCCATGTGTGTGAGGGTGGCCGTGGGTAAGAGTGTGTCCGAGTGGGAACGTGCACACACACACACACACACGTAGAACCAGAAGAAACAACACCTAGCGGCTCCCAACAACCATATTGCCACGGGACACCCTGTGCCGGGGAACAGGGGACTCGGCCGGCGGGGGCTGCTGGGCTCCCCGAGGTGGCGCCCATGCACAGTTGTTCCATCTGCACCAGGACCCGCGGGACCCCAGCAAGGAAACCTTGGGTAGAAAGCAGCAGAAAAGGAGGGAGGTGCCCTGGGGCCCTCATGCAGTGGGTACCAGGGAAGCCCAAAAGTCTGGGGTGGGAAGGAGCTGGCGGACAGAGGTAGGGGAGCAGGGCCAGCAGGGGAGAGTGGGGCGGGGGAGGGCTGACCTCATGTGGTCTTGGAGGCGTCGAAAGAGAAAGAGTAGAAAGGGGTGCTGGCTTTTGCTCTGAGGTCTGCAGAGGGTCCAGCGCAAGAGGCAGCGGGGGCAACAGAGGGGACCCACAGGGAGGAGGCACAGGCACAGGGACTGATGGACACCGGGGCTCCGATGGTGGGACAGACGGGGAGGGTCTCTCAAGCTGAGGGCTGGGAAGGAGCAGCACACAGGCGGGGGCCTGGGGAAGGCGCTGGCCTGGGCTGGGTGGGTCCACAGAGACCCCAGCCTCGTGGCGCTGCTGCGAAGGACCCGCTGGAGGACTGGGGTCGGGGGCTGGTTGGCGTCTGACGTGGGAACCTCGGAGCGTCTGTGGCTCTCAGGCTAGACAGGGGAGGGGGCAGGTCCTGAGGCCCATGGCAGGGGAGGCCGGGATGGCGCGAGGCGGGGTTGTCCCTGGGGAGTGCGGGGACAGTTTCAGGGCCAAGCACACGGGTGGCGGGGGGCACACGGTGGGCCAGCAGCGGGTGCTTCCTGACCACAGAACCGGAGGGACGGGATAGGGAGGTGGGCGGGGAGAGGAAAGAGGATGAGTCCCCGCTCTGCCGCTCGGCAGTCATGTCACTCCATGTCACCCGCTGTCGGGAAGGAGGGGGACCCTGGGACACGGGACTTCTGTGCTGAGAGCAGGCCGGGTCAGTCACCCTATCCGCGTGCTAACCAGTGAGCCCGGGCGCTCTCCGGCTGCAAAGCAGGGATCGGAGCACCTGCTGCCCAGGACTGTGTGTGCGACCCTCCCGGCAAACACCATGCCCGCAGGGAGAGGCCCCCATCTGTCTCCACGCACAGAGGGCGCCCCGGGCAGGGCTGACAAGATGACCGGCCAGTAGATGCCCCCGGCACCCCTTCCTACCCACACACACACCCTTGAGGCCCAGAGGAAGGCCTCTCTCTTCCACTAGGGTACGACAGGGTCCCCCCAACCCACCTTGCTGCCAGGGGTCTCAAGGCAAAGGCAGCCTGGCCACTGGGTGGAAGCAGGGGGCCCGGGGCCCACCCCACTGTGCCTGTGATCAGCCCATGTCCCACAGACTCGGGGACCAGTCCCCCCCCCATCCCAGCCTTCGCCCTGAGCCTTCGGTGGCTTTGTGGTCTTGGAGTGCTCTGTGATTGAAAGTGATTTGTTTTGGCTGAAAGTAATTTGTTTCCCAGGTTAAATTTGATTATATCCTGGGGGGGGGGGGGGAGCTTCCCATACCATTACCACAATTACCATAAAGACTCTTCAAAGGGCAGGCCCCTCCCCCGAGACCAGCCCATGGGGCAGAGCCGAGCCCCTGGGACTGCAATAAACTCTGCGATGGTAAAGCGGCGGCTGAAGTGTCAGACACTTGCGCTGGGGGGCCTCTGCGGCTTACCGGGCAGGACGCCTACAAACAGGGAACCCGGGGTCTCCACGGGGTTTTCCGCCCAGCCACCCACACCAGACCCTGGAGGAACCCCCAGGACTGGCAGACCACTGACCACTGCTCCCTAGTATCAGGTCCCCAAAGCAGCAGGCCCTTTGAAACAGACTCCCGAATTTTCTCAACACACCAGACAGGGCTAAGCTGTACCCATTTCACAGACCAGGAAGCTGAGGCTCAGAGACGCGGGAGGACCTGCCCAGGTCCCCCGAAGAGGAAGTGCAAGACAACGGGACCGAGAACTGTGCCCAGGCGTCTCCGGCTGCCCCACGAGACCACGATGGGGGTCCCCAGCATTGGGAGGGGTGCGGGTGGGGCAGCTCCCGGGGGAAATCCGGCCCCTCGGGTCCCAGGCCAGACCCTGGGCCCCCAAGGGAACTGGGGAGCAGAGCGTAAGAAGAGGCTCTAAAGCCACTGGGTTAAGAAATGACCAGACATCTGACCAGACGTCTCAGGAGTGGCCAGGGTCCCCAGAAGGAAGGACAGCCACACCGGGCACGGCCGGGGCGGGCGTCCAAGCGCCAGGAGAAGCTGGGACGTTGTTCCCAGCGCCTCCTGGGGGGCCAGTGGATCTCCCGAGACAAGACGTCCTGCAGAGGTCCGCAACCCTGGCCTCGGCCAGAGCCCGACCAACTGCTCAAACATCAAAAATGCATCAGGAAACAGGGAGGAAAGGCAAGCTGGACCCCCTCCTCCGCCCGCACCCGGAGTCCACGCTGCGCCACAGTGCGACGGGGTGGTGCCGAGAAGAATAAGGACCTTTCAGAGGGCCGCTGGCGGGCACAGACGCGGTAAAGGAATGCAGAAGACCAGTGACCTTTTGCAGAAGAAATTCTCCCTTCTCGGCCCGCCCAAGGCTCTGCTGGCCTCTCCCGCGGCCTTTCCAGGGCTTTCCTTAGAACCACTTCCTTCTCCTCCAAATGGAATGTGGGCGAGGGAAAGGCCGCCGTCTGGGGGCCCCCGGGAATCCTGTCAGGGCTCCCCGCTTGAAGATGAGCTACACCCGCCTCCCGCGTCAGCGTCCGGCCCGAGGGGGGAGGTTTACTCTGTCCAGTGAGGACCTGGTCCTGCGGCTCAGCCCGTCCCCACCATAAAGAGTGTCTACAGGGAGGGGTGCGGATGTCCTTGGCAATGGGATGGGAGGGGCCAGACGTATTCAGTGGTGGTGTCCGAGGCAGGACAAAAATCATAGTCCCTTCGATTTCTTAAACAAACTTTTGGGCTATTTATGGGACAGCTGGTATCTCTGCGACCTCACTCCATGACAAATCACCCCCCGGCCCACTGTGTACTTGTTCCCCGTGGTGCAGTCCACACGGGGCTCAGCAGGCCTGGCTCACTTCCACTCCGCGCGGCGGGCTGGGCCACTCCCGGGGTGCCTCTCACAAGGAGCTCCGCTGGGGCTGGAACGTGTGGGACGGTGTCACCTACACGGCAGGTGCCTCCCCCGGGCAGGCGGGGGGCGGGGGGCTGCCTGGGCGCCGCTCTCTTGCTGCACCATCCTCCCAGCTGGGCAGCTGGGCCTCTCGACTTGGTGGCTCGGGGCCCTGAGAGAGGGGTCGTGGAAGCTGGCAGGCCGAGGAGGCCTAGCCCCGGCCCCGGCCCTGGGTCACTTCCGGCATATTCTCTTCTGCTCTGAGCAAGTCCAGGCCAGCCCAGGTTCAAGAGAGGGGGCAGTAGGCTCTGCCTCTTGATGAGAGCCTCAGCAGATCATCTCTGGTTTGTGACTTGTTTCCAAGAACCTTCCACCCTCGTGGCTGGTGGCTTACGCTATGGCAGGGTTCCCACCTTGCCAGCAGGGCACACCCACTGCCTCCCACTCCTGGATGCTGGGGGTCCCCCCATTGCACCGAGCAAAGGCACTAGCAGGAGGGTTACACAGAGGAGCCCGCTACAATTGGTTCCGGGCCTCGCTGGAAGGTGCAAAGGCCGAAAGAAAGTGGGGCTTGGGAGAATGAAGAGAGCTTAGGAGCAGAGGAGAGGGCAGGCAGGTGGGGGCGGGGCCCACCCGAGCATCACCCATTTCCCGAAAGGGGGGTTGGGTCCCTCTCGCAGCCTCTGCACTGAATGGCCTGTAGTTCAGTTCTGTTTTTTTGTTTTTTAAAGTCTCTAAAATGAGCAAGACTCAACTTCAAAAGTCTGTTTCTGTCTCACGAAAGCGTCTATGGGGGATGGCGGCTCAGCCCCGAGGGACCCCCAAGGCCGGGCTCCTTCTACCTGGCCGTCCTCGGGTCCCCAGACATTTCGTCCTCAGCTGTGCATGACAAGACAGAGCAGCCGCACAACCACGTGCCAAGCAGTGGGGGGCAGAAATGGAAGCCAGTCCGTGCCGAGGCCCCCTGCTTCTCCTCCGAACACATCGTGCGGGGTCTTTCTGCCCCCAGTCTGGCCGTGCGTCTTCCTGGGAGGCTGGGGTGGGGGTGGGGGGCGTCCTAACCCGGGGGCCACACGCCCAGCTCAAGGTTGAGAATTCCACTGCATAGGGCTGAATAAGTCGAGCTACTTGGGACAAGGACGCCTTCTCTGAATGACAAGGTTAAGCTACGCCGGCTGACGGGGGTCACCAGTTGGACTGAAGTGCAGTTATCAAAATGTATTTGGAAAATGAATTTGTGACTCGGGAGAAGCCGTGCTTCTTTATGAATACCGTAAAAACCAAGATGCCTGGCGGGTCTAACAACGACCATCATTTAGAAGTGATGAGGGAAATCGGCCTTTCGAGATGACACATCGGCATGATGACGCAAACGTCCCCGCGGGTCCTTGGGACGGCAGGGCCCATGGTGTCATGGATGCGCTATGTGTCACAAAGGAAGTGGTGAATTTAATGAATGTGTCGCATCTTTCTCTTTCTAGGTCACAAGCCCCTTGAATTCCATCCAGGGGTCCCCCAAGGGAGATCGGATACTGAAGGATGACTCACGGTCTCCTCTGGTGGTTCCTTCCCAGAGAGACGTTATGAATGAGGACCCATCAACCCTGCTCAGCTCAGGGGCCGGAGTCCCAGACCTTCATATGTGCCACCAAATTTGGGTCCCGGGATGGCCGTAACAAGGGACCGCAAACTTAAGGTAACGGAAATATTCTCTCACAGTCCTGGAGGCCGGAAGTTCAAAGTCGAGGTGTTGGCTGGGCCATGCTCTCTCAGAAGTCTGTACGGGGGACCTTCCTGCCTCTCCTAGCTTCTGGTGGTTGCTGGCAATCCTAGGCATTTCTTAGCCTGTAGCTGTGTCCTCCAATCTCCATCCCTGTCTTGACGTGTGTCTGTGTGTCTCTGTGTCCCTGTTTCCTCGTATAAGGACACTGGTCATTGGACGAGGCCCCCCTCCCTGATCCAGTGTGACCTCATCTTAACGTGGCAATTATATCTGCAAAGACCCTGTTTCTGAATAAGGTCAAACTCAAGGTACGGGGTTAGGACTTGAGTGTATCTTTTTGGGGGGCATAACTCAACCCACAGCCCCTGCTTTGGACAATCACAGAGGATCAGAGGAGTCCCGGCCTCTAGAGAGCTGCCTCATCTCGTGGGAGGAAGCTGAGCCAAGAGCAGGGGGTGGGGGGAGGGAGTTTACAAAACTCATCACACTGCAAGGTCTAAGAGGACGGACTCTTGCCCGGCTCCAGGCGCTGTCCCAGCATCCAGTGCGTGCCAGGGACATAATTGGTGCTCAGGCTGCTGGCTGAGCGAATGGACGAGTGAACGGAAGCCAGGTCCCTGACACCGAGGCCCCGTGGCTGCTGCCCCCGCGTTGGAGCTGCTGTGTCCTCATCGCTGCGAGGCCAGCTGCCCTAACAGGCCGCCACATTTCAGCGGTTTAACATAATACAAGTTGGTTTCTTGCTCACCTGACTGTCGAATGGGGAAGGCCCCCTGGGGGCAATGTCACGTGAGGGCTCGGGGCTCCGGGTTCCTTTGGCACTGGGCTCCGCCATCTCCTAGGAGAGGGATTCGCAGACTTTTTCTGAAAAGAGACAGATAGCATATATTTTTGACTAAATGAGGCACGCGGTCTCTGTCCAACTTTTTATGCGTGCACGGCAACTGGGAAGCAGCCATAGACCACACAGAAGCAACGAGGCGGGGCCAGGTGTGACCCACGGCAGGTGTGACCCACGGCAGGTGTGACCCACGGCAGACCAACGCTGGTCCACGGGCCACAGTCCTCCTGCCACGGAGCAGCTCACTTTCAGCTGGAAGGCAGGCAAGGGGAGCGGGGAGAAGGCATAAGTTTCTGCATCACTGTGGCTCTCCCACGCACATTCTGCCAGCAAGTAGCAGGCGCGGCTCCATCGGGATCCAGGGGAGGAAGGGGCTCTGTGGCTCACTCTCTGGTTTTTAGAGCTCCGGCCCAGAGTGGCCACCTCCATGGCCAGAGCGAGTCACGTCGGCCCCGCCTGGGTTGCAATGTTACCGCGTTCAAATGAGAGGAGTGGGTGTGTGTAGACGGCTCAGCAATGACCACAGTGGGAGCTGGAATCCCCGGGGGGCAGCGGGCCACCTCTAACACTGAACCCGGGGGCCAGCCCATGTTCCCCCCAGGGAGGAAGAGCCCAGCCCTTCTGGTCCTTGTCATTGGAGGTCTAGTCCCTCATGCGACCGGGTTCCCAGTGTGGGAGGAGCCACCACAGAGGCGGCTTCTGGCGCCCCAAAGCCCCAAATGTGGAAGACCCACCCTGGGCTGGAAGACCCACCCTGGGCCATTTCTACTCCATCCTGGAAGGCGGGGATGGCAGCTGGGGAGAGACACGATGGGTTTAAGAAGGCACACAGGCCTGGTGGCCGACATGGAGGCTGAATTAGACCCCTTCCAATAGGTGGAGGAAAACTCAACCCAAACCTTTTAGGGAAAAAGTGGAGGGGAGATTTATAGACTCGCGCAAATGAGAAGCAGGCAGGGAGCGCTCACGTCAGGTCTGGTTCGTTCCAGGAGCTCAAAGAGTATCGCTGAGCCCTACCGTCTCCCTGCACCTGTCTCGGGGCTCTGCCCTCCAGGCCGCCTCGGGGCTCCTGCCGGACAATCGCCCTACAGGCGGCCAAGGGTGCAGCCCTCTGTGGGCGGGGAGAGAGCCCGAGCCCCGGGCTCCCCCCTGATTGGACGAGCCTTCGGTCACGTGCCACCTCCGGACCAATCACTGCAGCCAGGGGACCGGAACGCCCTGGTTGGTCAGGTCCGGGTGCCACCGTTTACACGCACCTGACCACGGGGGAGGGGTGGCTTCCTCACCAATAAAACCTTAAGCTAAAATTTCACCTTTGAAATTCCAGCTGCATCCCTTTCACACACACGCAGAGTCCCGACCCTCTTCCGGGCGTTAGTTGTCTTTCTAGCCTCGCGTTTGCAAACTACTGTCTGTCTTCCCCAGAAGGATGTGGGCTCCAGGCGAGGCAGGACCTGAAGTCTGCCTTGGTCACTGCTGTGTCCCCACAGAGTAGGTGCTCGGCCCGGGGTGAATGAAGAGGACCCTGCATTTACCATGAGGATGATAACGGTGACCCTTCTGGGCGCAGCCCCGGAGCCGGGAGCTGGATTGACTGCCGTCCTCTGGGGTCCCTATGAAGACCCAGCAGCCCCTCTCCCTTTTCAGAGGAGGCTCAGAGAGTCGACTTCACCTGCTGGAAAACACGCACGTGGAGCCGGACCTGCCTCCCTCCCAGTCTGCACGCTGTCCCATCACTTGCTGCCTCCATGGGAGGCCAACAGGCAAACAGTGGGGGCGGGGCATAGGATTTACCCACCCAAGTATTAGCTCCCCAAGAGGACCCTAAGTTGCATGCCCTTATGGATGCTTGGAGACAGCTGTCCGGACATCGCTGATTGGGAAAAGCAATCTGGCATTATCTGGTACGGGCGAAGGCGTACAGACCCCCGCCCCACCCCCACCCCACTGCTGAGTCTACTCCGAGGTCAGACACCCTGGAAGAACTGTGTGCTGGGGACAGGGCTGTTGGGACCAGCGGCTGCATCAAGAGGAAATGTTCTGAGCATCCGGAAGGGCCGTCCAGCATGTGACGGGTCATGGGACTGCCATGGGACGCAGCCGTGAAAAGGTGACCTTCCAGCCATCGACGGGCATGAGGAAGGCCAGTGTACGAGTCGGGGACAGTGGTTGCCCCCAGGAGGGAGGCCACACGGTGTCCCCAACCGCTGGCCCCATGGAGCTTGTCAAGTTCGGTGGTGGGAACCTGGGTATTGGCCTGTCTGCTCTTCTTCACGCCCGTGCATGTGTCAAGGGCGATGTCTAGCGAGCGTGTTCATGGTGGAATGGATTCCGGTGGTGTCTGTGCTCAGGTGTGCGTGTGAAACACACGTGCAAACAGCACCCCCACCTTCAGGAGCGCGCACGCGTACACCATGCACTCACTCAGGCACGCTCACAGGGACACGCCAGTGAGGCTGCCGTTGGGCCCCTGGGGAGCATCCGAGGTGCCGGCCTTCAGTCCTGCCGGCTGCATGCCCCCGGGCCCCCAGAATGGGGTCGGTCTCCCAGACCGAGCCTGAGGCACCTTTAACCTTTACGCTGGGCCCCCAGGAGAAAGGCGGGGTCTCTGGGTGGGTTGTAGTCCTACAAAAATGAGCTTTGTGACCCCACTGATAGGAGACGACAGTGCTGGCCCAGTACGTCCGTATGAGGGAGATGTGGAGGGGAACTTAGACAAAAAATATTACAGCCCAGCTGCCAGGCATGTGGCCAGATTAGCCTTCCAGCTCCTGGGAGGCTGGTCCCAAGTCTGGAGAAGGGAGCCCACCGACTCATCTGGGCTTCTGTCCTCCAGGCCTCCCAAGAACACCTTGGTTTTCTTAGACACCATGGCAGTCAGCCTCCAATATGGCCGCCGCTGATCCTGGCTCCCAGATCCGTGCCCTGGGACAGCCCTGTCCCACACTGGGCAGGGTTGCTCCGCGTGGCCAGCAGAATGGCAGAAATGACACACTATGTGTGACTTCCGACTCATTACTGCTCCCCCCTTGATGTCCCTTGGAACACTTGCTCAGGGAAGCTGGCCGCCATCCTGTGAGGTCACCCGAGCAGCTGTACGGGGAGGTCCACGTGTTGAAGAGCCAAGCCCCCCAACAGCGGTGCGGATGAGCCATCCGGGGGGGGGGGCTCGTTCCGTCCCCAGCTGGCCCTCAGGAGAGACTGCAGCCCGCCCACTGCTTGACCCCAGCATCGTGGGAGACTTTGAGCCAGAAACATCCAGCCGGGCTTCTACCGCACTCTGACGTACAGCTACGGCGGG
>CM053613.1:2362068-2387098 GCA_028646535.1 Procyon lotor
TTTTTTGGTTATTTACTGTTTATTTGGTCTTCGTTCATCTCCCCGAACTACAAATGCCAGTCGGCCCCCTGGGGGAGGGGACCTGAGTTCACTGCTGGGTCCCCGGCACCTCCGACGGTGTCCTGGGGCGCAGGGAGCACTGAGTCAGCGTTTGCCGGGGGAGGAAGTGAATGTAGGAAGGAATGAAAAGAGCAACAGTCCAAATGTGGAAGCAGGTGAGGGTGCAGCGCCCCGACCCGCCGAGGGTGGGCAGCTCCGAGAAAAAGCACTGAGGGAAAACTAGCTACAGAGTTACATTTGCGATGATGAATTAAAAGTGTGTCCCCGTGTGGACGGGCAGGGGCTGGCGAGGTGCACAGGCCAGGGGCAGCAGCTCGATCTGATCTGCAGGCGAGACACATTTGTCCCTCCCTCTCACTGACATCTGGAAAGGCTAAGGGGAACCGTTCACACGGCAAAGGCTGCTTGTGCCCCCGGAGGGATGGGACGGGGCAGGGCCGCGTCTGGTCAGCCACTGTCCTCGAGACCCTGCCGGCGGCCCCCACCCCACCCCGTGCATCTCTGAGCCGGCTGTCAGCCTTGTGCGTCTCCCCGTGGGACCCGGGTGCGGGCCCTGCAACGCTCCAGTCTCTCGCCGCTGGATGGCATCCCTACTAAGAGCTTCCACGTCCAGCCGAGTCCACCGGGCTCTGCACCTTTCTTAGAGGTGAGTAGGGCAGCCGGGGTGAGACAGACGTGGTGGTGAGGGGCCGGCCCCGTCCGCCTGCAAGCTGGAGGCAGAGGGATAGCAGGTCAGGAGCCCTGGCCCAGCCTTGGTGACCTGCCTCAAACAGAGACGCAAAACAGGCCGGGCTCCTTCAGGGATGGAAGGCGACTTGCGTGGGTGGCGGTGCCACACCAGGGCTCACCGACACCTTGGGACCACTGGATCCTTGCCACCATCATTATTAGCGCCACCGCCAGGGGTCATCCGAGCCATCCTGGCCCCGCTGGACCCTGGACCCTCGTAATTGGTGGTAGGATGTGTGCCGAAAGGGAAGAATGGGGTGATCCCTCCTGGAAGCATTGCTCTGGGCCTGACTCTCTGGGACACGGGGACTCTCCCCGCAGCTCTTTCTCACCTCCGGAGCGTTTCCGGACTCCAGAGCAACGTGGCAAGGTCCGGAAGAGCCTGTTGGGTCCTGAACACCTGACTTCAGGGTTCTCACACCTCGTTGGAGTCGAGGCGCACTGGTGGAAGCTCGTACGTGCATGTGCGAAGCCGATCTATTTGTGATCCTCCCAAACCACAGACGCGCCCCACGACCTTCCGCCCGGTGCTGGACGAAGACTGCGGTACGTCCATTCAGTGCAATGCTCCTCAGCCGCGAAGAGGAACAGGCAAGCTCCCGACACAGACAACAGCAGGGTGAGCCTCACGTGTGTCCTGGAAGCCAGACTCAAAGCCTGCACACCGCACAATCCCACTGAGGGACCGTCTGGAGAACGCAAAGCTGCAGGGACGGGAAATAAATCAGCGCCGGGCCGGGGCCGTAGTCCACTAAGGTCTGGGTCCGAAGGGGTCCATGGATTTCTGCAGCACTAATGCCGCATGGATGTTTTACAAGACCCCATCTTACTACAGGTGAATGTCACCCTAACAGAATCGCTTTAAATGAGCTACTATACTTGTTTTAATGATGATATGGATACAAACTTGTTGACACAGAAAAAGGTTCCCTTGGAGACATTCATCTGCGGCGTTTGGGCTCCAGGGGGCAGAAACTCTCACGCTCAAGTGAAAACGGGAACTGGGTCCTGTCACCAGGTGGCCCGGCTGCAGCCTGGGCACCTGCACACCTGAGGGGCACAGGTGAGGTCGTCGGGCCCCCAGCTCCGCCCCTGTGTGTCTTCTGTCTTGGCCGCTGTTCGGCAGGTGGCCCCGTCTGGCGGCCGACCGCAGCTCCAGCTCACGGGCCCAAGTATGCGTTTGAAGCTCTTATTGGCTCATTGTTAGGCGGCTATAGCAAGTCCACATGATGGGTAATTTTCCTGAACCAGGTGCAGAGTTCTCTCTGAAAAAGCTCACAGTCTAGAGGGGTGGAGAGATGAGGAATTCATTCCTTCCTTCATTCATCCGTTGGCCATTGATCCAGCCCACCGTTGGGGGGGCACCTGCCTCGTGCTGGGCATGGGGGGTCCTGAAATGCATGGGATGTGGCCTTGCCCCTACACCGATGCAGGGACTGGCAGCATGTGGAGTAGGACTCACAGAGATACCCAGGCACGTCCCCTGCAGAGCCTGGGGTGGTGTCGCAGCTGAGGCCACTCAGGACTGGCCACCACAGGGGAGGGCCTGGAGGAGGGGGCTGGGCCCAGCTGTCTGGCCTTGTCCACTCCTCTCCATGTGCAGGGTGTTTGCTCTCCTACCCAGGCTTTGTTACAGGCCATGGGCTCCCCCCACATCACCCCCATCTCCGGGCCTCCCGCTGGGGGTCAGCTCTGCCTCTCTGGCCTCTCCAACTGCCCCCATGTGACTGGCCAGGTGAGTGACCAGGGCCTTGTTATTCTGTCCCAGGACCATCCAAGGGACCGCCCGCCCACACCGTTTGGACAGCTAAGTGGCCAGGAGGCACTGCCCTGGGCTCTCCCGTGGTTAAACATGACCCCTGACCCTGCCCACTGCACCCAGCACACACAGTGCTTCAGAGAGCAGGCCCCACTGCCCGCTGTGGCTTTCCCACTTGTCCAGCTGATGTGTGCTCAGCAGGCCCCCGGACCAGAGCCGGCCAACCTCCAAGTCTCGCTCCCACCTTGCAGGGTCAGGACACCCCAGGGGTGCTGAGACCTGAGCCCCTCCTGCCGAGCCTTTCCCAATTTGTCAGGAGCTCTCCCCAACAATGGCATAGGGACCCTGCCCAGGGCCTGGTGAATCAGACAGACTCATAGACCCATCTCACAGAAGAGAAACCGAGGCTCAGATGGGGGGGACACCACTTGCCCAAGGACACTCAGGAAATCAGTGGAACGGGGTACAGACCGGAACTTGGGTGCCAGGTGCGGTTCTTTCTCTAACAGCTGATCATCCGTGACCCCCAAGGCCTTTGTTTTCCCATTTACCAGTCGGAAGGCACTGGGACATTTCCAGTGTGGAGCTATTATGAACAAAGCTCCCATGAACGTTTGTGTCCAAGATTTTAGGAGGGGGTCTATTTCAACGTCCCTTTGGTAGACTCCCGGGAAGGCAGGCTGGGTCACATGGCAGACGTGCACTTAGCTTTAGAAGAACCTGACAGAGAGCTTTCCAAAGCAGTTCCACCATCCTAAGAGCCCAGCGACAGTATGGGAGGGGGCTGGTTGGACATCCTCCCCAGCACTGAGGATGGTCCGTCTCTTCAGTGTTAGACCTTCTAACAGGCAAGTACTGATATCTGTCGTGGCTCATCAGGGACCCTGATGGCACACATGTTAGGGACCCGATGTTGTCCCAGAGCCCCCTGGTGCTCCTAGCCCATGGCCTTCCATTCTCCCTGTGCTTCACTTCCTGTGCTCCACTTCCTGTGCTCCACTTCCTGTGTTCCACTTCCTGTGCTCCATTTTGGAGAATTTCTGGTGCTGTGTCTTCAGGTTCATATGCTTTTTCTCTGTGATATCTAATCTTCTGTGAATCCCCAGGATTGTTCTCATCTCAGACTTGATTTTCCTTGCCAACGGTGCGGTGCAGGCCTTGGGTTCTTTTGTCTCACCTGGGCAGGTGCCATGGACTCTGCTTCCACGCATGTCCCCCTTCCAGTCCGTTCTCCCCACCAAAGTCAGAGGATTCTTGTTTGTGTTTTAATCTCATGTAAATCCCTATAGGGGCTCCTTTGCACTTTAAATAAAAGGCAAGCTCTTTACCATGCTCACAGCATGTCCCAGGCTGGCCTCACCCTGTCTCTTCTTCCTCATTCTCCCCCTTCCTCGCCCCCCAGGGCCCCATCTTGTTTATGCTCCTAGGGCACACTGCACCTGTTCTCCTGCCTCAGAGGTTCTGCCCACGCTCCTCCCTCTGTAGGGAATGTGCACATGCACACTCATTCATATGCACTAGCATGCATGAACAGAGACACAGACACAAACCCACATACACACACACAGAGTTGCATGCACACTCTGTAGGGAATTTGCACATACACACACACTCATACACATAAGCATGCACGCCCAGAGACACAGACACACAAACACAAACATGCATATACAGACACACAAACACAAACATGCATGTATGTGCACACACACACGTGCCCACAGAGGCACAAGAATGCAGAGAGACACATGCATGTATACACATGAACACACCTGTGCATGCCCTTTCCGTGCAAGCTGCTTCTCTTCCAAGTGACCCCTGATCATTTTTGTAATTGTATTGTTTACTTGTCTGACTAACCTGGATGTTTTTTCCTTCCTTTCCACCAGGATGTGACCCACTTAAGGACAGAGATTTATTTCTCTTTTGTCTTCTGTTTTATTCCCAAAACACAGCATAGGATCTAGCACATAGTAGGTACTAAGTGAATGAATGAATGAATGGATGGGTAGGTAGTTGGGTGGGTGGGTGAGTGGATGGATACATGGACAGATGGATGGATGGATAGATGCATGCATGGATGCAAGGATGATTGGGTAGGTAGTTGGGTGGGTGAGTGAGTGAGTGAGTGAGTGAGTGAGTGAGTGAGTGAATGGATGCGTGGACAGATGGATGGACAGTTGGATGGATGGATAGATGCATGCATGGATGCAAGGATGGTTGGGTAGGTAGTTGGGTGAGTGAGTGAGTGAATGGATGCATGGACAGATGGATGGATGGATGGACGGATGGATGCATGGACCGATGGATGGTAAGTGGCCTTGAACCCTGGCTCTTCCCTCTTTATTCTGTGACCACTGGCAAGTCAACTACCCATGTTGAATCTCTGCTTCTCACCTGTGGAATAAATGGGCGTGGTGCGACCCAGCATGGGGAGTTTTGTTTACTGTCTGTCTTTCTCACTGGACAGCACATCCTTCAGGCCCATCAGTATGGTTCCCAGTACCTGCCATGGTATCTAGCATGGAGTAGGTACTCTAAAAGTGTCTTGCTGGAAAGACGAATATCCCAAAAGTTGAAGCCGTGGCAGGAATGACTCATTTGCCCAGCTCTCTCCCTCTCACCAGCACCTTCTCCCTCCTCGCTTTAGTTTCTGTTCTGCTCCCCTTCTCTGCAAATGAGCAGAAAGCCATGCTCTCCCATGCCCTGGGCCAGAAGGCAGGCTCTGCTTGTGTGTCCCAAGAAAGCAGTGGTAGGGAGGATGGGGCAAGAGGTTAGCCAAGAGGGTTCCCTGTGAGCTACTAGGGGGTGGTGGTGGCCAGGGAAGCTGCGTGAGGCCTGTAGGGCCCCCCACTCTATGGAGATAGACCTCCATTGGGTGACAGGAAGGGACCCATGAGAGACAATAGCAAGACAGACAGGATGTGCAGAGCTGGAAAGCTCAGGGTCTGTGGATGAATTCCTGACAGCGGGCATGGGAGGGGAGAAGCCAGGAGAACATAGAAGCTTCTGGAAGGAGCCAGCAAAAGGTTTGCTGAGATGGGGAAGATGGGAGGTGGGGGGTGGCTAGGAAAGAATTGGGGAGAAAAATCCAGAAGTCCAGCTTGTCCACGATCTGTTTGACATGTCTAGGAGACCCCAAAGGAGATGTCAAGTGGCTGGCCGGATATGTGGGTCGAAGCTCATAGAAGAGGTCATAGCTACAGAGACAAATTTGGAAGTCATCAGCTTAAGGATATTTAAATCCATGGGAACTGATGAGATCACCAGGGAGCAGGGTAGCGAGGAAAGAGAAGGCCTAGCCCTGACCCTGAGGACCTCAGCAATTTGGTGGGACCACAAGCCCAGAGGTCAGGGATGTGCGTCTCAGGCACCGCTGTACCCCCAGCCCCACCACGGTACCTGGCTTGGGACAGACACTTGCCACTGTGGGGTCTGGAGAGGAGAGGTACGAGACAGAAAGAAAAGAGGGGAGTGGGGAGAAGCCAGGAGAAGAAAATGCTGGAAGGAGGGAGTGACCTCCTGGGTAGACTCCCTCCGTCTAGGATAGTGAGATTTGCCAACACAGAGGTGGCTGTCACCGCCGCTGAGGGCCCTTCCAGCGGGGAAGGGGGGAGAGTGGTGCCGAGCAGAGACACAGGGCAGGTGGAGGGGTGGGGAGGTGACTGGATGGTTTGTGGGCCAAGGGGGTCTGGTCCACAGAGAGGGGGAGCTTGCAGATGCTAGGCAGGGAGGAAGTCCTCGGTGGGGGAGGCATCGGGACAGGAGGGGGACCCCCATCTGAAACGCTGGAGACACAGGCTTAGGGAGGAGCGGGGGCACAGCCCAGGAGGGGCTGCGGTTTGCCCTCGGTGTGGCCCCGGAGACCTCCCTGGGGCTCTGGGGATTGGCACATTGGATTTTCTGTATTTCCCATAACAAAACCTCTTGGTCTCTGACATTCTGATTGAAAATGAAATGCTCAGATCGGCAAAGAAAGCTGCTGGTGGGTCCGGACCCCTGTGAAACGTTGCCTCCTTCTCCTCCAGCCCCAGCGCACAGCCAATGGCCCCCAACCCAACGTTGCCCCATCAGGGGCCTCTGGACCCTCCGGGCCTGGCTCTTCTACCAGCTTCTGTGTCCAGGCCCCGGACCCAAAGCCCTGGGGGAGGAGGGCCCCAGGTACAGGGTAGGAAGTCACTGGTGCAGGAATTGGAAGGATCCTCCGAGCAAGAGGCACAACCTGAGACCTGAAGGAAAAGGCCAGGGTGGCTGGACAAAGGTGCCCAGCAGGGGGCCTGGGACCAGGAAGGGGACTGAGGTGGGGGCTCCAGGGAGGGTGGGCCTCCGGCTTCCTGATCACAAATGGGGCACCCTGGGGCCCAAATACACCCTTCGTGACACTCCCCAGAGAGCAGGGGCAGGGAAATCAGACCTACTCCAGAATTCAGGACCTCGAGGCGGCTGGTCTGGTCGCGGGTGCCACACCCCGGAGGCTGAGAGCGACGCATGGTACGGGCAGACCAGACCTTCCCAGGCAGGGGTCTCCATCCAGAGAGTCACTCCCCTGCCTGGGACCTAGCAGGAGATACAGGCGTCCGATAGCCCTGGACACTTGGATTGCTGCTGTGTGACCATGGGCACGTGGCTCGCCCTCTCTGAGCCTCGCGTCCTGTCTGCCAGCCCCAGATTCCAGAAACAAGGGCACCTAGTATGGACGCGCTCCCTAAGTCATTACCCACATCCTTACCCTGGGGCAGATGTTAGGAGTCTGAGCTGTAGGCGCGGGACAGGCTCCGGCTCCCGTCACCCCCTTGCCGAATTCCGATCCGGGTGGGCAGCAGGGCGGGAGGGTGTGTCCAGGTGCAGACTGCATTCTTGAGGACTTTTTACAGTCTCCCCTCTTGTCCTTTCCCTTTTGTGTCCGTCCCTTTCTTCGGCCCCCAAATTAGCTACACATGGGGGCAGCAACAAGGTTTGGCTTAATCTGATCATCTGAATTGGAAGGAAGAGGGAAGGCCTTTGTCCCCCAGGCAGCACCTCCCCTCGGCCACGGCCACCGCCACGGCCGCGTTCCGGAGTCTTTAAACAGCCCTGAATTCCCTGGCGAGCTCCTTTTGCATAAGTCACTGGAATTTGCCAGACAAAGGTTGTTAACGAGGAAATTGGGGAAGGAGGTAACCAGCGAAAGCCACGTCCCAGTGAGCAGGCCCTGCGGCCCCAGCTGATGGGCGTGCTCGGCTCCTCGGGATCAGCTCTGGCCAAGCAGAGCGGAGGTTTGGGCTCCAAGGCCCAAATCAGCAGTGACTCTGCAGAGAAGGTGGCCCCAGCGCCTTGCCGCCCCGTGGCCTCCGGGTCCTTCCAGGTCCCTCTAGGTCCTTCTAGGAGGGCTTGTTTGGGTTTCCAGGCTGTCTTCCACCTAACCAGAGGGTTGCTGGGGTTCCTGACCAGCTGGGCCAGGAGCTCTGGCGTCCGAGTCGCTAAGCGACCAAGGAGCTTTCGAAACCTCAGCCGCCCCCACCGTGTGTGTCCCGTCCGTCGGCGGATTCTAGCATATATGCGTTCTATGACATATGGCCACATAATCATATCATCATAAACGCGACAGTCGCCTTCGTTAGGCATTGAGCGGCCATCTGCCGCGTAACTAGAGTGAGCCCGCCCCGTGGGAGTTGTGGGTGCGTCTGTCCCCAGGAGGCCGAGGCTCCAGTTGGGGGGACAGACCATGAAAGCACACAAATGCACAAATCACATCAAGTCCAGAAAATGTTTCTGGAATGTTCTGCCGGACCTGCCCTCTCCCATAGCCCCAGACCACAGTCCTCACACCTCAGCAGCCCTGACACGTTAGTGAGATCTCGGTAGTGTGGACTGTGGCTCCTTGCGTCCTCGGGCTTCAGACGCTGACGGTACTGTTATCGGTCTAACTGGATTGGACGAGCTCCTGAAACAACGGAGGCAGGGGTCCAGCACCCTTTGGGCCGAGCTCAGCACCCGGGCCGTGGTCCCCGCCATCCTGGAGCAAGAGGATGGTGAGCCAGGCGCTCCTCTGAGACCCGGCAGCCGCAGGCAGAGCTCGGGGCCCTCCTGCCTCAGCACCTTCACTTTCTGGGAAGAAACGGAGGCTCGCACCGGCGAGGTCAGTTGAACGAGCCACACAGGGCAGCACCCAGGCCTGCCGGACTCTAGAGGCCGTGCGCAGCCCCCCTAGTCCAGCTCCCCAAGTGTCAACCATCCCGCGGCGTAGCCCCAAAGCCACCTCGCCCCTGGGGTGGTTCTCACAGCCCAGAGGGGCTAACAGGTGTAGACACTGGGCCGGCATCCCGGGAATGTGATAAGCCACCCATGCTGCTGACCCCCACCCCAGTCCGACTTGTTCTGTCTGCTCTGGGCCCTCCTGCCCTTGCCTCCAGCCCCTCAGCCGCCGTGTTCCCAGGGCCGTGGCTTTCACTGTTAATTAACCAAGGGAATGAATAAAGCCCCAGACCAGGGCCCTGCAGAGGGGCCCGTGCTTCCCCGAGCTCCCATTCAAAGGGCTTGGCACTGCAGCTCGGTGCCCACAGGCGAGGGAGCATTTGCGGAGACAGGAGGAGTGGCAGAAGGAGAGAGAGGGAGGGGCAGAGACACAGAGACAGAGTGAACCGGCTGGATAAAGGGGTGGACAGGATTGGAAGTGCCAGGCCTCTACTCACAGGCCCCGGAATGGCCCTCTCGGTGGGCCTGAGGTCCAGGAGCAGGGACACCACCTTCCTTTGGAGGTGGGGGCTTCCCCTTGAAGGAGCCTGCTTCCCGCTGAACCCCACCTGCCTCCTCACTTTTGCCCCGGGGTCCAGGTGGGCCCCCTTTCCTCATAAACCCAGACCTCTCTCTGGCCTAATGGACCAGAGAAAGCTGGGGGGGCGGAAGGGGTTTCTAGTGGCCCGGGAGAGCGACAGGTGAAGGATGGGGCTCTGCAGAGGGATTCCGGCCCCCCGAACAAGGAGTCTGGGGCTCCCCAGGTCACATTTGCATCTGTGCCCACCTCCCAAAGCTCAGGTCTGCTCACGAGGCAGGGGTGTTTCTCCACTGGCCCTTCCAAAAAAGCAGATGGCCCCATTTCACAGATGAAAAACTGAGGCAGAGGTTCAAGGGCAAGTGTAAGGGTAAGGCCAACAGACTGCAGAGGTGTCAGCAGGTCCCCTCCTCTGTGCTTCCTGTCCCTGTGGGAAACTGAGTGCAAAACCGTGTCTCACCAAGAAATCCTCACCCTCTCTGCATGGGTGTGGTGAAGAGGCAGCGCTGGTGACACCAGAGGGAGGCTGAAGGGCCGCTCAGGAGGGGCTCAGTGTGCAAACCTCAGCCTTTCCAGAATGCGGAGCTGAAGGCTCCTCTTGTTCCCCGATGAGCCAGAAAGTCAGCTCCAGGACCCAGGTGAGGCCCTGGCAGGGTCCGGACGGCGGGGCACCCTGCCCACATCCCTGATGGCCCAGTTGCACTAGGCGGGGAAGGGGCAGGTATTTGGGACCCGGCGAGGTGTCCTCAGGACAGAAGCCGCGGGGAGTGCAGGAGCCCCAGGGAGGTCCTGGCAGGCCAAGCGCAGCCGGGCCTTGGAGACAAAGACAAGCGTGCAAATGAAATCAGCCTCCATATCCAAGCGCTGGTGCCTAGGCAAACCCGGCACTGAGTCTGGGAAGACACGTGCGCCCTAGGGCCACCTCCTTTCTGTAGAAACACAGCGAGGCAGACAAACTAAATTTCATGCTGCACTCTCATCTCAGGCTGCCCCTAGGGTCTTCCCAGGGACCACCCCGAGGCACCGGCTTGCCCCCTACCTTTGCGTGGCTCACGTTTATGCGCACTCCCGGGACAGGCCCCACGTCTGGGTCTAGTGGGGTGGTCCGCTGGTCCGAGCTTCCTCCCCTCACCCGAGGAACAGCACACCCCCGTCCTGCAGGGAGTGCTCTCGCTCCTGACCCCACAACTCCTGCAGGCTCTGCCGGCTCAGACGCCACATCTAGCTCGCCCAGCCTTGCCCCAGGGTCCTCGGGTCTCTGCCCCCCTCATCTCCCATGTCACCCTCCAGCAGACTCGCCACCTGGCTTTGACACCCCCTGCCGGTTGAGGCCCAGTCCCTCTGAGCAGTCAGGGACTCCTATCCCGGCAGTGTGACTCCCCTCTAGACCCGGGTTGGCACCCTCTCCTCTGGGAAGCCTTCCAGTGCCCGCCCCCCCAGAGTCAAATGGTGGCCTCCCCACCCCACACCCTGCCAAAATTATGTCCACCTAGAATGTGCAAATATGACTCTATTGGGGAAAAGGGTCTTTGCAGATGTAATTAACACCACCCCTTCTGGGACCTGCTTCCCTTCCTTCCCTGCTCCTTCCTTCTTCCCTAGGAACCAGTCCGACTTGTGCAGTTCAGGGATGGTTACCTGAGCATTGTCTGCTCCCCTGCAGTCTGTTCGGGGCTGGGTGTGCCTTCTGTATATGGTCTGGTCCCAGCTTCCAGGAACTTTGGTCTGGGAGATGAGCAAAACCTGGTGAGACAGCAAGAGAACCACACTCAGTTTCTAAGCAGCAGTCGTGAATGATCTCAGCTCCCCACTTCGGGTCTTCATTTTGCCATTCCCACCACCTGGATGGCTCTGTCTGATCATAATCAGATGCCCAGGTCTTGGCCATCATTCGAGATTCGGATCTGACGCTCCTGCCTCCTTAGCTTGTTTGCAGATTCAAGGCTCCCTGTGGCTCACTCCACCCACGCTCTTCAAGGGAATACGGACGGGCACGAGCAGAGTCTGATACCTTCTGCCAAAGGGATGCTGGCTCTCACAGCGTTCTCAAACATGCTTAAAGAGGACCATAAGCCCGGCATCTCACCCACCCCTGCCGTGCCCTCTTTTGGCTAGAAGGCCACTAGAAGCCACTTTATACCACCATGCTGGTTTTTGTTTATAAAAATCAACTCTTGGGAGCCCTTAATAACCTATGTACTAGTAAATACCTAGCAATTTCCTTTCAAATCACTGCGTCAGCATTCTCAGTATCCACAAATAGCCTGAGTGCTAGCATGGGGTGACTCAGTACTCCCAGGAACACAAGGGCCATCCCTCCGCCAGGAAAAGCCTGGTGGTCTAGGGGCTGTGTACGTGTGTTGGGCCTTGGATCCCTCACCCTACAGCCTGCCTCTGGAGGGTCTCACAGGTCAGCCCTAAGGGAAAGGTGGAACTGCTTATCCCATGTTCCATGTCAGCTTCCCTTGACAGCAGACCCACTGGCTCTGGGCTCACCTCAGAAGCCACCCGACTTCATCTTCAGTGACTCTCTTGAGGAGAGCCAAGGGTGGGGGACGTGAGCCCTGGGCTGAGTAAAAATCAAAGGTGCACCCCATTCACTGGCTCCTTGCTGAGCCCCAAAGCCAGCTTTAGCAATGGACCCTGCCGTGGCTCTTTCATCGCCGTGTCTTTCACCAATTTGTGTTGCTAGGAAGCTCCAACCCCTCCTAAGGATATGTTTTCAATGGATGGAACGTTCATCCATCTTCTTGTAAACATCGTGATATCGGAAAGCCCGAGGCTGGGGTCCGGACGTGTAAAAATGACCGACGTACTGATCAGGTGCAAACAAGGCTATTGTGATAAGAAAGCCCAAAACACAGCAGCTGAAACAGGATCGCGGATTTCTCTTTTGCAGAGGAGCCCAGGTAGGCCATCCGGAGGCCAACATGGAGGGAGGCTGGACCTCGTGCCCCAGGCTCCCCAGCCTCTTAAGGGCTGCCCTTGGTCTACAAGCTCTGAGTTGATTCATGTCCTTGTCTCTTTCCCAGCATCTGGGAAGGGGAGAAGCAGGGAGAGCTCCCTGCTTTGGAACAGCACCCCTGAGACACCATGAGATGTGCTCAGAGCCCACTAGCCAGGCCCAGCCACACGGAAGCCAGGCAGCCTCAACCTTCTCTCTACAAACGAAAACAGCAGTTCTCAATGTGTGTGTGAGTGTGTGTCTGGGAGGTCTGAGAGGAGGTCAAAATCATTCTCATGATAACACAGAGACATTACCTGCCTCTTTTCCTCTCATTCTTTCCCGCGCATAGAGTGGAGTTTTCCAGAGGCAGCGTGCATAGAATGGCATCGTCACTCTGCGAGCTAACGGACTGTCCCCTTACGTACTCTTGTATTTGCATTTCCCCCCCCCCCCATTTTAATTTCAAATGCAGTAAATATCCATAGATGAAACCCATATCGACAAAATCTCTTTGGGTCCTCAAAAACTCTTAAGTACAAGCGAGCCCTGAGACCAACATGTTTATGAACTGTTGAATAGGAGATGAAAAGGGGGGCAGACAGCAGGCGGACCCGGATGCTGCAATACAGGAGAATTCTTCAGGCCCGGCGCTGCCTGTCCGCCCATGGACTTGGGCGACTGCCTAGGAGTTCTGAGTCCAGCTCTTAGAAAAGAGGAAACACACACATTTCTCACCAGGTGGGACCCTAGGTTCTGCAGTCATGATTCCGTGCCAGGCCCGGAGCTCAGTGCTCTGCCTGAATTTTGTGATTTGCTGTGATTTGCGTCCCCAGGGCTCACTCTGGCATTCAAGGCCCTCCTCACATGGCCTCAGCCCACCTTACAAGAGAGCTCCCTGCACCGCTTCTGAATTCTGCTGAGACTGATTTTCCTAAGCAAAGGGGTCTTCTCATTAAGAGCACACCCCACTCTGGCAGCAGCAACAGTCATCCTCTGGGGAGGGGAGGCCGGAAGTGGGCCCATTAACCAGGCTCTCCCCAGTGAGCATTTGTAAACACATGCCTTCTTTATAACACCAGCAAATAGAACATGTTTTCCTACTTAACAGGAAATACAGCCGAATGGCCGGGTTCCCCCAAACGGCCCCAGCCCTCACATGCATGTGGTATCTGCAGTCAGGATGAAGCCGGTGATCACGGGGCTGACCAAGCCCCTCTGGGTTGCAAGATAAGTTCCCTGCGGTCTGCAAGTGTCAGGAGCCCCCTGCACTGGTGAGGAAAGGGTCCCACCTCTTCCCAACCCCTTGCCTCTGTCCCCTGGCCGCCTGCCTGCTCACGCTGGAGGGCTGCAGAACTTTCCCTGGAAACCTGAGTCAGACCGGATCACAGGCAAAGAAATGCATTTCTAACCGCGCAAGCCCTTTCCCCGTCACAAGATCTTGAATGTCAACACTGACCATGCAGGGAAGCCCAAGGGCTGTTGTCAGGAGCCTCCACCAAGCCTCAGAATGACACAATTGTACCAGAACCCTGACTGGTCTGAGGAATTAAAAAAAAAAAAAAAAAGTCCCCTCTTCCTTCTCCTGTCTCGCCTGGGGGAGGGGGCTCCGCCGGGGAAGCAGGGAGGGAGGGGCCGGGCCGCTGAGGCTGCGCCATTCATGCCCGCGGGGACCGAGGCCCCACGCGGAGCCCAGGCGCTCTGCCGCCGCTGATTGGGCCGTGCGGCCGGCGGCTCAGCCAATCGGCTGTCTGGGAAGCGGGGCCATTCATGAAAGCGGCCGGAGAGGAAGCTCGGGGGCGGGGTGCGCCGGGTTATCTCTGGGCCTCGCGATCCCTGCTCCGCGGCCGCTCTTCCGTCCTGCTCTTGCGTCCCAGCCCCCCGCTGCCCGCCCCGGCGGGGACCCTGGCAGGCAACGACAGGGCTGGGGGGCTGAGGAGCAAGACGGGCCTTCTGGAAGTGCCTCCCGGGCAGGGCCTGGCAGCCAAAGGCGCTGCCTCCTTCAGTCAACTGTGGCCGTGAAGTCGGTTTTCTGTTTTTTTTTTTTCCCCCTGCTGATTGAAATCATCTGTTTTCAGTTCCCTGACAAATTCATTGAGTTCCCTCCGAGGCTGGGGCCCCTCGGCTGCACAGTCTGGATCTGTAGCTGTGGCCCAGACCCACACAATTTCGTCTTCTTGGATCCACACGGGCTCCAGCTCTCCGAGCCCCAGTGAGAGACTCACCTGTGTGGGCCAGGCCGGTGGGCTTTAGGGGGGCCCGGGAGGGTGCCTCAGTCCCCCAGCCACGCACCCCATCTTTAGAATCCCGGGGCCCCCATGACACTGTGGCCAAGGAAAGGCCCAGAACCCCATGCATCTGCTCTCTTAAAGGGGAAACGGCCAAGCAGAATCCTGGCCTCAACCCTCTGCAGGCTGAGCCCCTCATTTTGTCTTGTGTTACAGCAAGTGGCTTAAGAAACACACTCTCGGGCCCATGCGGAGTTGTCTTTGGGGAGGGGCTGTTCTACTGGGAGGAAGGGGGTGGGGCACGTCTGCTTTTGCAATTACCCAGTGCAGGAGCTCGCTAACGGGTGCTCCGACCCCACCAGCCTGCCTCCTCTCTGAGCCTCCGCGTCCTCCTCTGGAAAACGGGCGTAAGAACCTCAGCCCTCAGTCACTGTGAGCCTCCAGGAAAATAAGGGATGTGGGGCCTAGCGCTGTGCCGGGCGCGTGGTGGGGACTCAGTGTCTCACGTGGGTCGTTGGTGGTGCGGTCGGCAGGAAGGGTCGGGTTCCCTTTCCAAGCAGCAGGCTCCTAGCCCAGGTGCAGCGGAGAGCCGTGGGCTCCGGAGCCTTGGGGACACCCCTGGCCCCACGACACGCTAGAGCCACTGGGAGCCTGAGCACCGGGGGAAATTTTTCTCAATGGAAAGATTTCTTCACAGCAAGTGTTTCGCAAACCCCTCTTGGGCTGTTGATAATGAATCTTGGCTTCTTGACTTCCAAGTGTGTTACATAAGCCTAAGAGTTTGGTTTTGGGGAAGAAAAAAAAAAAAGTATTAAGTATGTAGCTAGAGATAGCGGACGGGTGGGCAGGTTTACAGCTGTTCAAACTTTCGGCCACCTTCCCAGGCCGCGAGGACTCCCTGCTCTCAGGCCTGTCAGAACCATGCTGGGGAATGTGAAGTATGAAATCCGGGAGAAGGGGGTGGGAGCGGCAAAGAAGCCCGAGCAAAACAGGCCGCCTGCAGACCCCTCGCAAGGCCAAAGAGCCTGCAGCCCCCCACTCCTGCCCCAGGCAGGACCTGATTTCACCCAGCAACTTCTGTGTTTGGGGTGCCCAGGGAAGGACGTCCCCATCGCTGCGCCCACCACGGAGAGCTGGGCGGCACCCAGAGGTGGGAAAACCAAGGCCCGGGCCTGGGCAGGGTGACAGTCGCCTACACCGCCGGTCCCCATCTCCCCCGCCCCCGAGGCCATGGGATCTTGTGAGGTGCGGGCCCCCTGAGAGCAAAGAAGGGAAGCAGGAGAGGAGTGGGCCGTGTGAGGAAGCCAGATGTCACCCCTTCTCACTTCTGCTCTGGGGCAAACAGGCTTCTCTTTTCATGTTTTCTTAAAGGTATTGAGGGTAGAAGTGTCCGTGGGTTTCCAACTCTGGCTCTGAGGGCCGCCCTCGACCAGGCAGAGGAAACTTCAAAATGCTCGGTAGCCCACGTTAATGTGGGCTTGGAGGCCTGGGAAAGCTCTAGGGAGCTTCGGACGGGTCAGGTGCCTCCCTGGGCCTGCCTTTCCCGCGCGGACCGGAGACGGTGCTGGAGTGTCAGCAACCAGCCAGCGTCTTCTGTAATGGGCCAGAGAGGAAATATTTTAGGCTTCGTGGGCCCCGTGGTCTCTGGTGCAAGTCCTTAACAATTATTGTGGCTCATAAGTCACTTAGACATAAATGAACGGGCTCTGTTCCAGGAAAAGCTTGATTTACATACACGGGTGGTGAGCGACCCCCGGGCCCGCGGGCTGCCGCTAGCCGACCGTGGGTCATCCCTGGGGACACCCCACCATCACGGAGACCAGCCCCACGTGCCCTTAACACTTGTGCTCAAGAGGGAGCGGAGTCCCTCTTGCAGGGGCCACTGCCAACTCATGTGGCCACAACCGACCTCAAGGGGGACGAGAACAACCCTACTGTGTGCGCAGAGAGCTGGAAATCTTGGTACAGCGTTTACTGTTTACTCTGCCTCCACCCCCAACCCCAGACTAGAAGACCCCTGCTTCTGGTCCCCTCTTCAGAGCCTCGCCGCTCCCCTAACGACTCTGGCCTCTACTTCCCCGCCGTGTGAAAAAGAGACATGTTTTCTAGATCCCTCTCATGTTTGGGAGCAAGACCGCCATCACGGACCCCACTTTTCCTAGCAAGGGACAATGATTTTAGTGGAGTAAAGACATGAAGTCACTCAAGGTGTCTTTGTCCCACCCCCCCAAAGGCATAGGTTGAAGCCCTACCCCCCAATGCGAGGCTCTGAGGAGCGGGGCCTCTGGGAGGTATCTGGGGTCAGAGGGAGACATGAGGGTGGGCCCCTGGCGGTATCGGTGTCCCTCTAAGAAGAGGAGGGACCAGTGCTCGCTCTGTGTGTGTGCACTGAGAAGGCCTCACAAAGAACCCCACCCTGCTGGCACCTTGGTCTTGGACTTGCAGGCTGCGGAGTTGTGAGTAGTAACTGCGTGCTCTTAGCCCCCCAGCCTCGGGACACCGGCGTTTGTGGGTTCTTCCAAAACACCCTGAGTTTTATACTTCCCCTTCCACCCGTCCCTCGGGGAATGGCACGGTGGGGCCGCTGGCCACGCGGGACGCTGGGCAGCCAGGCTCGGGTCAGGTTGGGGCTGGGAGAGACGAGGGAGGAAGGAAGTTCACTTTCTGATGAGGGCTGGAGTGAACGGGCAAAAACAGGCTTCCTGGGGGCCCAGCAGGAGTCTGGGGGCAGCTCTGGGCACCCGCTCAGGCCCGCTCAGACCTCCAGGGTAGGAGAGCCAAGGGGCTTCTGCCCTGACTGGGGATCTGCGTCCTTGCTGTCCCCAGCACTGCTCCGATGTCCTCTCCCCACACTATTGTCCGACGTGTCCACGTGCCTCCTCCCTCCCCTCCTCCTGACTCAGCCCAACTCCCCCTCCCCGAGGCCTCCACCGACCCCCTCAGTGGCAAGTCCTGCCCGCCCCACTCGGCTCCCCCACCCCCGCCCCGTGCGCCATCGTGGCATCTGCCCCTGGCTCGGGTCCTTCCAGAGGACTTCAGAGTTTTGTTTTACGTCTCTACTTTCTAAATATGAACTCCACCAGGGTGGGGATTTTGGCCTGTTTTGTTCTCAGCATGACCCCCTTCCCGTCCCCCACACCGAGACCCGTGCCTGGCACACAGTAGGTGCTCCATATGTGTTTGCCAAGCGAGGGAATTAGGAGCAAGGCGGCCCCAGCCTAGCTCTGAGTCAGCTCTCAGAGGAGGAAACGAGAAACATCCCAGGACGGGCACGCCGGCCTCTGCCTAGGAAGCACAGCACCCACTTGCGAGCAGGGTGCCCGCCGATGCCAAATGTCCTTGCAGCCCACCCTGCCCGTCAGGGTGTAGCCCCACCTGGGGACAGAAGACGCTCCGGCGGCACCGGAAGGGCCCCCCTCCCTTTGCCTCCAAAGCAGAGCCCTCTTGTTTGGTGGGTCTACAGACACCTCCGCGGCCGCCGAGCAGCTCCCACCCCTCCCACACCTCCAGTAGAGGGGCGACCAACCTGTGGCTCAAAATGGAGGAAAGTGATTTTAAAAAATGCTTTGGGGGTGGGGTTGAAAAGCTTTATCTCTTAAGAGGGAAATTGGGATTTGGGAGGCAGGGTTTAGGAAAGCCACAGAAACCAGGAGCGGGGGTGGGCCCGCCAACACCCTTCTTGCTAGAGTACCCTCTGCTATAAAGAGGAAAGTCTCTGCGAGCGGAAAGTGGAAACTCTAAACATAGAACCCAGGAGGCAGGGAAGTGAAATCTGTCCTTGTCCTCCCTCAGAGCTCATGGTTTTCACCCCCATCTCAACCCCATCTCCAGCTCTTGACTCTTCGGGGGGTGAGGGGTGGAGTGCACGGGGGATGGAAGCCTGGGGGGACAGCAGAGGCTGCTTCTGTCTGAAGGCAGCCATGCACCCGGGGGTGGGGGCCCCGAGTGCAGATCCCCCAGGGTGCTGGGTGGGGGCTCAGTGGCTGCCCGGGAGGACTGGGACCCAGCCAGCTCCCGCTCGGGCCCCAAAGATCCAGCTGCTTCCTTTCACAGGCCTGGGCCATGGCCCCTGAGCCCCATGTGTCACTCTGGACATTGAGATGGACTGTCCCCAGCCCATGCTGGGCTTGTGGCCTTTGGGAGGAGAGGGGCCGTCCTGTGATGCGTGTCAGTCTGGCAATAACCCCCCCAAACACCGGGGCACGTTCACCGGCGCCGGCGGCAGAGGGGACGTCCCGAGGCGTGGACTGATGCCGGCCGACCCCACTGTTGCGACCACAGCAATCCCGTGGTCTCTGCTCCCAGCCCCGCCTGCCAACACAGGCGGAATTCTGCATGCCTCCAAGTCAGGCGTTTCCGACGGTTTTTCCTGCCAGAGTCAGAGGGCAGGATGGGATGGGGTTATCTGAGCCTCAGCTCCTAAGGCTGGCCTCCAAAAATAGGCCTTTCTTCCTGTGTCCAGGGCCCCACCACGGGCCCTGCAGGACAATGTCCGTTTCCAAGGCGGACGGAGCATCTGGGAGCTCCAGCTGGCTGCACACTCGGGTGTCAGGCCACAGCCAAGTGTCACGGGACCCTGGGGTGACACCTGACCCCCCTCCCTCGCGGCCCCTGTCCCTTTCATTGGGTGAATGACGCACATTTTTGGATCCTGAGTCAGGGCAGAATCTGGGTGTGTTGGGACAACAGGTGGGCATTCCAGGGACAGCACCCCCTGCCATGACCCCGGCGAACCTTCCAGAACTTTCTCTTCCCACCATTCTGGAAACCCGTGGCCACCTAGCCCAGCAACGGAGGCTGGGCCGCTGCCCTGGGAAGGCCGTCCCCATGGCCAGAGCTGTCCGGCTGCCCAGGCATGAGTCACAGGCTGCTTTCAGTCGGCAGCGCCCTGCGGATTCAGAAGTTTGGGCCGTTTCCTGCAGATAAGTGCTAAGTGCAGGGAGACCTGGCGGGGGCGGGGCGGGGGGGCGGGCACTGGGAGAGAGAGCCTTCCTTCAAAGCCCCCCAGCGTTAATGAGCAATTCCAAGCATAGTTCCAGCGGCATTTAGGGATTTCCTCATCAGAATAAACTTCCTCCCGTGTTACCTTCATGTTTGGCATCGGAGAGGATCTTTTTTTTTTTTTTTTGGTCTCATTTATTTATTTTTTTCTGCTCCAAGACTCAGGGTGAGCAGTGCTTAGCCCCGCTGCAGGCGGATGGGCAGGTGAGGACGCAGGACCGTTTGAAACACAGCCAACAGGCGGACAAAGCCCACCTTCCCAGTGTCTCTGCAGGGGCTGCCTCGGTTTCCCCTCCTGCACCTGCTCGGGGGCAGTGGTGGGGTGCAGATGTGGGGCACCCACCGGGTCCTGCCTCCCCGACCCAGGCTCCCCCGTCCACCCTGCGGGGCCAGGGCCCTCGGGCCCGGAGGCCACAGGTGGGGGGAACGGTCTGGGGCTTCTGGAGCCCGTGACCCCGAGCTGGGCAGCGAGGCCTGCTTTGTGCACCCCATCCCCTGGCCTCCCGGCCGTCGCTTCCTGCAGCTCTGCACAGGCCTGGGAAGGCGAGTTTTGGCCACAATAGGTGATTTCCTGGAGAACCCGCTGCTGCCCGGGGCTGACAGCCCTCTCCGGGCCAGAGATGAAACTAGATAAGACAAGGTTTGTTTGGGGCTGGACAGTTTGTCAGGAAATGAGGTAGAGCCTGAAAACGGAACTGGTGTCACTGTGGGTTACTGGGGGGAAGCTGTCCCTGGAAGGCCCCTGTCAGCCCTTCTGAAGACGGCCGGGCAGGCCCAGCGGGGCCCGGCCGCCTTGTTTCGGGGGGTGGGGAGGCTGCCCACTCCCAGCGGTGCCCCTGATGCCAGCCAGGGGGCATTTGGGGCCCTCTGTCCAAGGGCAGCCGTCCAGGCGGGAGCCCTGCTTGCTCGGCAGCAAGGGGGGCCTGTGCCTGCCTTCCCAGGGGCAGCACTGACCAGGGCCGCCTGAGGAGAGCCCCCAATTCCAGCACTCACAGCCTGGCAGGAGGCAAATGGGCAAGGACAGAAGGAAGGGCCAGATGGACACACAGGCTGAGAGATGGGGACACGGGCTGAGGGGGGCATGGACTGGAGGAAGGAGGGAGGGAGCAGGGAGGTGGGGGCTGGGGGCAAAGTGAAGGGTGGCTGTTTCTGGGGAGCAACGTTGAGGGAAGAGGGGAGATCTACATTGCCGGCGCCCCGTCCAATGTCCCTTCCTCTGCTGACAGAACACTGCTTTGGTTCAGGACAGGCATGGCGACTGGCACAATTGTCCCACTTCTCAGCTTCCCCGGCCACTGGGGTGGACAACAAAATGCCAGAGGGTCCTGGGAGGTTCCAGGGGCCCCTCATCCAGGCCCCACTCCTCACCCCTTCCGCGTTTTCCTTCCCTCAGGGAAAGCTGAAGTCGTGGCCGGAAGCACAGCAGCCTCATTGCAGCCACGAGGACAGAGCCACAGGCCCAGGCCGGGGAGGCAGGGAGGGCGAAGGCCCCTGGGCCCGCGGCGGCCAGGCGGACGGATAAACCATATCTTTGCGTTGCTGTGGTGGGACCGTCTGTGGCCTGGGTCCGACGCAGCCCTTTATGGCGCTGCCGTCAGCGAGAAGCCGCGGCTCAACGACACGATCCTTCCAGATGAACCAGGCTCAGGCCACCCCAAAGTCGCAGAGGCCTTGGGGACAGAGGGCCCTTCGGCCCAGAAGCTCCCTGACTGGGGACGTCCCCAAGGAAAGCCACACATGGTTGGAGGAATATCAGCATCCAGGAACAAGAGTGGGGCCCCGAGCGGGAGACCGTCTCCCTCTCGCAGGGAGGGGCTGAGGCACGGCTGCTGGAGGCGCTGGGGTCCCACGGGCTGTGTAGGTGGGGGGCTAAGCTGCAAGCCCCAGGGATGGGCCTGACCCTTGGGGCACATTCCGGGGACAGAGGACCGGTTGTGTCTCGATAGGTTATTCCTCCCTCATTCATAATTTCGAGGGACAGCCCAGATCCAGAGCCCGAGTCCCTGGATCCCTGCAACATTGTGTGGTGTGGACCCGGAGGGCACCCGTGTGCTCAGCGCCCCTGCAAAGACCGTGCTCCCGTGACACTGTGGGAGGGGACAGAGCTGGGACGGGCCGTGGCCGCTGAGACACCCGCACCACCACACCCTGCGTGGCTTCCCCTGTGGCCAAAATCAGTTTCACTGGGCCTGAGCCAAGGTGTCCGCAGTGCCGCACTCCCCCTGGAAGCACTGGGGACACCTTGTGGGGTGGGAGGGGGAGGGGGAGGGTCCTTCCTGCTCTTCTCGCTTCTGGGGGCTCCGGTGCTCCCGGCCCGTGACTCCGTGGTCACGTGGCCTGTCCTCTGTCTTTGTCCTATCCCCCCTCTGCCTCCCTCTTCAAAGGACACATGTGATGGCCTTTAGGGTCCACGAGAGGATCAAGGGTGCTCATCTCATCTCAAAATCCTTAACTCAATCACATCTGCCGAGACCGTTCCTTCAAATAAGATCATGTTGATCGTCTGCAGGGATTCGGCTGTGACTACCTTTCGAGGAGCCATTACCAGCTGACCACAATGCCACCGCCTCTCGGAGGGTGAGCGGCAAATCCTGAGCGCAGATCTCGGGGCCCCGAGGCAGCCTCCTGCAGTGGGGCTCCCCGGGGCTCCCTGCTCAGGGCCACGTGCCGAACCCTCCCCCAGGCCCACTGCACCGCCCTCCCCAATTCGGGAGGCAGGAGGATGGGATGGAGAGAAAGCCAGGGCCTCACGTCCCCGCTCCTGCGCTCCCTGGCCCCATGGCTTTGCCCAAACTTTTTCTTTCTGAACTTCCTTGCGCACTTCTCTCTTCCTGGGGCATGTGAACGCCCATCGTGGGAGATTCAAATGGAGCGGCCGAGCACCCGGTGTGCGCAGACACGCGGGGGGCAGCTGGGATCACTTGCGGCCGCGGCCAGAGTCCCGACCGGGCACCCTTGCTGAGACAGGGGATTGCAAGCTACCCGGTAGAAAAATGACTTTTGTCCTTATTTTCTCCACAAGACAAGGTAAGCCCACGGCACACCCTTTGAGAAATCCCCGAGCGGAGGGGCTGGCAGCAAAAGTCCCCAAGTGTCACCCCATGCCTTCCATCTCAGAGTTAAACCTCTGAGCACCGGCCAGTGGCGCTTGCGAAGCCCAGGCCCCAACCGACCCGCCGATGTCCCGGAGCCAGCAAGGAATGTTGCCGCGATGAGACAGATTCGTGTCGCACCAACAGTCGGGAGAAGCAGGCTTCTGCTCAGGGGCCTTGGCTTTGTTTCCTTCGAGAGAAAGAGGCAAGCCTCGCAGCGTCGTGCCCTGGGACCCCTCAGGAGCAGAGGCTTTGAGGAAGCTCACGGCCACGGCCAAAGCCTTCACCACGATGCCCTCGTCCAGGAAGCGGGCCCTCCCCGCTCTGTCCAGGCGCGACTCTGCAAACCTGCCTCTCTTGGGGCCACCGTGGAGAGTTACCCATGCCACCTGCTCCCGTAGACTTGGCTTTATGGCCATTTCCGGTTTTCAGCAGCCTTCTTACCCCGGCACCCTCTGCCCAGGGCAGGCCTGTCTTAGGTGGGGGCTGCCTTCAGCCTGGTTCCAGAATGCAAAGGGGTGTAGGGTCCAGCAGAGACCCGCGGGCCTGCAGCAGGTACGCAACTCATGAGAAGTGGGTGAGAAATAAATCCTGGTTGTATGTCATTGAGACAATGGGGTTCCTTTTCTTTTTTTTTTTTTTTAAGATTTTATTTATTTATCAGAAAGCGAGAGAGAGAACACAGGCAGAAGGCACAGCAGGTAGAGGGAGAAACGGGCTCCCTGCTGAGCAAGGAGCCCGATGCAGGACCCGATCTCAGGACCCCGGGATCATGACTGGAGCCAAAGGCAGACATTTAACCGACTGAGCCCCCCAGGTGTCCAGAGACAATAGAGTTCTTATTGCAGCCTTCCCAAAGGAAGATTGATACCTTCCCAAAGGGAACCTAACCCTTCATGATTTGATTTATGGTCATTTGGAATCACCTAATCTCCTTATAAAGTGTGTTCTTTGAGGATAACCTCAATGCCACCTTCTCCAGGAAGCCTTCCCCAAAGCCCCAAGTCTGGGTTTCATGCCCTCTCTGCTTGGCTTCAAAAGCACAGGTATGCGCCCTGACTTACCAAACTGGGCTCCTGGGATCCCCGTCCGTCTCCCCCTACTAGGCTGAAGGTTTTGGGAGGGGCGGGGCTGTGATCGTCTTCCTGACCGAAGGAATCTCTAGAGCCCATTGAAACGCCGGAGCCCCACTAGACGCTCAGTCAATATTTGTGGAAGGAAGGGACTATGGGGAAGAAAAAAACACGCTACACACAGAAAGTGGACACGAGGCAAGGGCCACACTGATTCAGGGGTGACATCTCACCCCAGTGAGCACCTGGCCCCATGGACAGCACCCCCCCGCCCCAGCACAGCTGAGAGCAAAGCCGGGGGGGCCTTCCAGGCAGCTGGGTGGGACAAGAGCCACATCTACTGGTTTGCTCGCACCAACCTGGGTGACGTCCAGCCACTCCTGGCGCCCCAGTGGCTTGCACCCAGTATCCCCAGGCCCTGCCTTCCTGCCAGGCTCTCCCGTCCTCCAGCTCCATGCCTGGGTGCCCCCAGCTGGCTCATCTCTTGGCCTTCCTCTCTGCCCCCTGCCCCCTGCCCCTACCCCCAGACTTGGTTGGCCTTGGCCTCTTCTGTGCCATATGCCAGTTTGGTTCTCCGTCCCAGCCAGCCCGGGACCCAGGAGCCAGCTCCAGAGTCAGCCTTCGACTGGTCCCCCCAGCAAGGCCAGTGGGGAGAGCTCATCTGGGGAGCCCTCAAGGGGACCTCCACCCTCCTGCCCCGGGCTGCGTCTGCTCCCAGGAGTGCCTGGTTCATTGGCTATCACGGAATTACGTTCTAAGTGTTATCTGACTCTGGAGGTCATCTGGACGTGTCCCCTGCTTGCCGCACGAATATCTCCTACCTGGAGCCTCAGAATCGGGGAGAGGGGGGCATCTCAGCTTCCCCCCCACCACGACTTCCCCAACAACCTCCAGAAGCTACACACACACACACTCAAAGATGTGCACAGAAAAGCACGCAACTCACACCTGAGCGTGCACACACATACACGCACCCGGTCCCTCCCGGGACAACGGTCTCTACAGCCAGGACAAAGCCACAGTCAACCTGCCTGGTTTGCCCTCCTCTGGAACATAATTTGCATGCCAACTGTGCTGCCCAAGGCCTATAGAAATGGTCTCCGAGTTAACGATCCTCTTTGCCGTCTACACACTGGTGACTCATGGAGTGAAGGACATTCCATGCTCCCCGCCAACGGACCCTCAGTGCCGGCATTAGTGATGGCCAGTCCCCGGGGTTCCCGAAGCCACAGCCCTGAGAGTTAAGGACCCCGAAGGTCTGTTGGCACCTTACGGGGTATCTGGGTGTGCCCAGTGCTGCTCCAACTCCAACCACCCAGGGACTCCTTCTACGCGGAGGCTCCCAAGAGTGGGCGGGAGCAGGGCCCAGAGCCTGAATTTCCGGCTAACTCCC
>CM053613.1:2396149-2408559 GCA_028646535.1 Procyon lotor
CTTGGGTTTTCAACACTGGGGCGGGGGACACAAAGCTCAGACTGCAGCGAGGGGCATCCCCAGATACCTCCTGGGGGCAAAATTGAGAACCACTGGATTATCCTATTTGAGACTTGTGGTCACTTATTTTATTATTATTTTTAAAAGAGTTATTTATTTTTTTTTTAATTTGAGAAAGAGAGATCATGCCATCGAGCAGGGGGAGAGGCAGGGGGAGAGAGAATCTCAGGCAGGCTCCCCGCCGAGCACTGAGCCCCGAGGTGGGGCTCGATCCCACGACCCTGAGATCATGACCTGGGCTGAAATCAAGAGTCAGATGCTTCACCGGACGGAGCCCCCCAGGCGCCCCAGCCTTGTGATCATTTAAAAACACGGCTGTGAGTTCTCCGACACTCTGCATGCGGAGAGCGCGGTCATGCCCTCTTGTCGCCTGCGAGCCCGCCTGTGACTACTTTAGCCAAGTCTGGTAGGAATGATGCCGGGTGATTTTGGCTCATCAGAGATCATACAGCTTCCTCGTTTGCCCATCCTGAGCCGCCATGCAGGAGATCTGACCCCCCCCCCCCCACCAAGCGACCGTGCCCATGCAGACGTCCCAGCCGATGGGCCCCGCTGAGCTGTTCCTGCGGGTCACCCGGGTCTGAGCACGAGACACATGAGTGAAAGGCTCCACAAGGTTCCACGCCAAGCTGTTCAGGTCTGCGCAACAGAGGCTCAAACAGCTCAGAGTAGAGGCAAGCATCACAGCTGCACCATGCCCTAATTATCCAAAATCCACGGTGATGGAGCAGTGGGGGCTGTTTTGCATCCTCAGGATCAGGGCTGCTTGTTACACGGCACTGGGTCATCAGAAGCAGCCTTGCAGCAAGCCCAGGGTGGCTGGGGCAGGTCCACAAGCTGGCTTTGGCTAAGAGACTCGGGGCACGGGCTCCAGTCACCTAGAAAGAGCTGGGACCCCAATTCTTCTCCACTTTGTTTCCAGAATCCCATCTGTCTGCCTCTGCACCAGTCATGGATGCCCATGATGCTGGGTGCTCACATCTATTCCAGCTTCTTCTGACCGTCACACCCAGATTTTCATGGGTGAAAATCAGTCCCAGAATTCAATGGAGCTGACTCTGCCCCTGGGTCCAGAGATGGATGCTTGACCCGTGCCGGGGCACTAAGGACCGGTGAGGGGCAGCCCCAGGACTTGGGTCCAAGCTCTTAGGAGCGATAAGCTCTCATTTGCTTGGACCAGAAAGAAAAGAGAGAGGATTGAGTCTGCTTGGGAGTGGCACCAACATGGAGGGAAGCAGAGGTGGGGGACAGTCGGAGAGAGACTCCAGGTTCTGGAGACGGGTTCCTTGAGCCAGCTGTCCCTGAAGCTGTTCTTCCTCAATTGCCCCCTTTTAGTTGCAGCCAGTTTGAGTTGACTTTTTGCACTTGCAGCTCAAAGATTCCAGACCAGCCCTCTTCTCTACCCAACAGTAGCCCCCGTTGGTCAGCCAGGAAAAGGGTCAGCTGGTGTTGCGGGGGCCTGGGACACCAAAATTCAGAGCCCTGGGGGAGGCTCAGAGGCAGGCGTCTCATCCCCTTGAGGCCCTCAGCCTCGTCATCCCAACCACTCCTGTCGCCCCAGTTGTCCTTGTCATGAAGTTCTGCCTCCTCTCTTTCCATCCCTGAGTCCACATCATCCCCAGGAAGTGGGGGGGACGGGGTCTCGTGCCCATTTGGCAGGAGCAGAGAAGTGAGAACGAAAATTCCCGAGCTGGGACTTGAGCCCACCTCCTTGGAGACGTCCGGACTGCAGGACCCCCAAGTCCCATCTCCCCAGCCAGGGTTCCTCTGGATGTTTGCGGAGCCCCTGGAGGACCACAAGTGGCAGGCGGCAGGTGTGGGCAGTGGGGTCTTAGGTCTTGGTGGTTCATCTGGCCGATGGGGTCTGGCAACCTCAGTGTCGCCGGAAGCTCCTTCGGTCACTTTTGCAGGTGGGGAAAACGTAAAGCCCGGCTGGCCCCCGCTGGTCCCACAGATTCCGCGGGAGGTCGGGACACGCTGACTTGTCAGGGAAGACGTTCCCCAGCAGCCTCTGTGTGCGCACGCGGATGTGCAGGTGCGTGTTTGTCTCTGTGAGTGCGTGCGCACTTGAGAGCGCACGTGTGCAAGTCCCGTGGGGCCAGTGAGACATTCTTCAACCTTCCAGGGTTTCCAGTGGGCCTCCTCCCAGCCGGGGGTCAAGGGGACAGTATGTGGGGCCGGTGGTATGTTACGGACTTCGAAGCTGTGTGCAGGATTGGGAAACCTTCCCCTGCGTCCCCAGCTCCTCTGTCACTCTACAGGTCGCAGGCGTTTCGTGGGGCCCTTTCCCTGCCCTGGCTCCCCTCTTGGCCCATAGCCTTGGAAAGCCCCCTGGGTTTGCCCTAAGAGACCAGGTTGTGGTCAAGGCTTTTCCACGTATCTGGCAGCACACTGCCCGTGGCCGGTGGTCTGCAGAAAAGCCCGGCGGCCTCCCCGGCCTCCTTGGCTCCCCCGTGGGGGCGGGCCCGGCCACGGGCACAGGAGCGCCGGGGACGCGGCCGGATGGCGTCTCCGCGTGGAGAACAATTGGACGATGACAATCGAAGGAAGGTGAAGGATCTTGTCCCAGCTCTTCCTGTTTTTGTGCTCAGCTGACTCAGATGGGCACGGATGACCCTGCCGGGAGATGGCCCCGCAGCAGGAGAGGCGGCAGGCCAAGCCCAGGCTAGCTTCGGCTCCACGCCCATCTGTGTCATCTCCTGCTCTCTGGAGCCAGGCGGGGGCCTGCGGGCGCGGGATGGGGCCGAGGGACCCCTCTCTGGGAGCGGGGCAGACCTGCACCTGCTCCGGGCCGGCACTCGGTCAGCCCTGGAGTGGGGAGCGGGCAGTGACGAAGGAGCCTCACCCACTGCCCTCGGGCTGCCCACCAGATGACACACGCTCTGGGCGACCACGGCCATTGAGCACAGCAAAGGCCGGAGGTTGGTGCTTCCACAAGAGAAATTCTGCCATGCTTTAAAGTCTGGGAATGCTGGGGGTCTCCTGCCTTCTCCCCAGAGCGGAGGACTCCTGACCTGTGTCTTTGTCGGGTTTCCTTGGCCTCTGCTTGGACCTCAGTGCAGAGAGGAGGGCACGATGTCAGCAGAAGCCTCCTCGAGGGGTCCTGGGCTGCCCCTGTCCCCCCGCTGCTGGACAGCTCCCCTTCTTGGAAAGCTCTCTGCACCCCCTGGTCTCTCGATGCCCTGGGAGCCCTGTGGCCACCGAACTCGCGTCCGCACAAATGCCCTTTGATGGTTAAAGAACTCCCCCCACACGCTACCAGAACAGTAATGAGGCATAGTGTAGGTCTGTTTATAGCAGATCTGTTCATATTTGCCCAAAATTGGAAGCAACCAAGAGGTTCTCCGTAGGTGGATGGGTAAATAAACTGTGGTCCATCCAGACAATCGAAGTGCTCTTCAGCACTGAAGACAAGTGAGCCACCAAGCCATGAGAAGTCATGGAGGAACCGAAAATGCTTATGACTAAGCAGAAGAAGTCGATCTGAAGGGTTTCATCCTGCGTGATTCCAAGACCATGACATTCTGGAAAAAGCAAAACTATAGACAGTAAAAAGATCAGTGGCTGCCGGGATGAGGTGGGGCGGGGAGGGAGGGATGACCAGGTGGAGCACGGAGGATTCTCAGGGCAGGGAAAGTACCCTGGGGGCCGCAGTAGTGACGGACGCAGACATCAATGTATTTGGCAAAACCCATAGAACAGGCAACACTAAGCCTGAGCCCAGGTGTCAGTTCGTAACAATGTATCAATATGGGCTCATCATTTGTAACCAATGAGCCACACGAATGCATGTTAATAACAGGGGAAAAGGGAGACAGAGAGGAAGGAGGTGGAAACTCTGTGCTTTCTGTTCAGATGTTTGTAAACCTTAAACTGCTCTAAGAAATAGTCTACTAATTAAGAAAAAGAAAAAAAGCATCGGAGCCCCACGTGGCTTCCCGGCTCTCACCAACGGCAGCAACGCCCCTCCGTAAGGCCCCGAAAGGAGTTTCCCACGGATTCCCCATAATGTTACAGAGACGGTGCAAGTATCAAATTAGGATGAGCTCCTCGGCCGACAGCTCTAACACAGCCCTAGGGCCGGAATGAGTTGGCAGACCACGCACGGGGCCACGAAAATCGATGCAATTCCTATTGAACAAAGCAGTGTGCTTGGTGCTACCGAACAGGGCAGAAAGGGCCACCTGCAGGGTGCAGGGGACAGTCCGGGGTGGGGCCACTTTCTCTGCTTTACCACTGAGGACTCGGCCTGCACCTGCTGGGATGTCACGGGCCTCCCGGGCATGGACGCAGCGTTGCCCGGGACCCTCGGCTCCCGGCTTCTCTCTCGGCCCATAGGGGAGCAAGGAAGGTGCCCTGACCTCATTGGCCTCCAGCTGCCAGCCTTGTCCCTTCCGGTCCATTCTCAACCCAGCAGCCAGTCTGGTCCTTTGTGAAGACATGAGACTCAGTCCTCCGCGGGTTCTGGCCCAACTCAGAGCAGCATCAAGTCCTCGCAGCAGCCGAGCAGTCCAGCATGGCCTGCCCATCCCCGTGCTTCCCTTGACTCCAGCCACACGGGGCTCTTTGCTGTTGCTCTAACCCTCCAGATGCGCTCCTGCCCCAGGGCCTTTGCATCGACCCTTCCCTCTGCTGGACATCCTTTCCCAGTGATCTCTTCCCAAAGCTCTGGATCTCTCCGGCTCTGCTCACTTCTCACCCCATCGCTTGTCACATGGTACACAGGACGGACGGCAGGGGTTCTGTTGGCTTTGTTTACCCACCCGGTTGACCCTGGACTAGGTGACCACTCGAATGGTGCCTGGCCACATGGATGGCAGGAAAGGACTTGTGGTGTGCCTCCTAGTGAGGGAGTGGAGGCAGGCAGGGGCCGCAGGAGGGAGGAGCAGAAACCCGGGTTGGGTCTTTGAGCCAGGGCGGGGACATAGCACCCGAGCTCCTGGGAAGTCCCAACCCCCTGTCCGCCCTCTGACTCTGAAACTTGCCCTGGGCTAGCGCCACTACCCAGCAGACTTCTGGAGCAAACTATTTGTTCATTCATTTGTTGACATAGCGACCTTTGCAGAGGGCTGGCTGGTCCAGGGTCTTTTGTAGGGTCCCAAGTTTAGGTTGGGAAGTGGGCTTGCAGAGACAGGAGGGGACGGCGCTGGCTGCAAGAACTCCACTGGTGTTGTCATCCAGCTGTCCCCGCTGCACCCTGAAGGTGCTCCTCCCCTGGGCCGTGTCCCCAACCCCCACCCTCCACCCTGGAGCGATTAACCAAAACCTCCCGGCCCTGCCGGTTCTCCTGTGCCTCTAATATTAACTCTCACGGGGCAAGGTGCTCTCTGTCTACTGGCTTGTCTTCCCCCAACCCGGGGGCTCTTGGAGATCAAGCCCTGGGGTCCTCAGTGTCTTCATGTCTCAAGCAGCTGGCACACAGCAGGTGCCCAGAAAATGTGGATAAAAACAGATGAGTGGCTGGCTCCATAATGAGCTGATGAATGAATGAATTCCAGGGGGAGGCCCCGCTTGGGCAGAGTCGCAGGGGTTGAGGAGAGGGGGTTGGGGGCTGGAGAGCCCCTGCTCTGAGCTGTCGGCTGCAAAGTCTCCTGAGATGAGCTTGGAAAGGAGGGGTCCCCACCGAGTCCCGGCAGGGTTCCAGGCTTGCCTGGCATCCGTGGCCCCCGCCCTCCGGCTGCCTGCATCCACTGGGTGCCTGGGTGCTTCTGGCGCCCAAGGGAGCCCCTAGCAGTCGGCTGCAGCGTGTTTCAATGTTGGCAGCCCCGCAGGCCTCGAGGACCCCGGGCCCCTGGACTATGTCCTGCCCCTCTGCTGCCCTGTGGTGGGAAGCAGTTTTGAGTACACCTCAGGGCCCCCCAAGTCGCCCACATTTGATGTCTCTCTGCGCTATCATCTGCTTTAATTTCTTTATTCTCCCAAGGGAGCCTCATCTGGGGGAAATCACGGATTCATCGGCTGACTGTGTTTCCAGCTGCTGCAGGCACTGGGGAGCCACGGAAGGCGTCAGAGCCAAGGAGGAACTGGAGGAAAGGCCATCCCCATGACTCTTGGCACGTGCTGGGTTTGGCAGGTTCTTTGTCTTTACTGAGAGCTGAATGTCAACTGCGCCTATACCCCGTGTCCCAAGCTTTGGAGCCCTCTGGGGGGTCAAGGCACAGTGCCGCTCTGGCCCCTCCCCCGGGAGCACACCCTGTCACTCCCTGAGCACGCGGGGCCCCCTGCGTGCAGAGCCCCAGGTGGAGAGCTGGCCCCAGCCTGCCGTCTGCCAGGAGGCGGGGGCGACCGGGGCGCCCCTGAGGCCTGCCGCCCTCCTTCCTGGTCATGGCCCCTCCGGGGAAGCGGCCGCAGAAACCTTTCAAGTTCGACTTCGCCGTTTGGGTTTTGTCCGCTGGACTCTCTAGCCCAGCCCCAGGACAGACCCCAGGGAGGACCTCTGCCCGGTGCTCAGAGCTGCCCGCCGCGGCGCGGCCCACCCCCACGGCCGCCCGCTTTCCCACTGCCTGGGGTTATTCTTAACTTGCTGAGCCTCGGGCTCCAGGGCTAAAAATACCACCTCCGAAGGCCTGTGGGAAGCTGCCTCGGGCTATTTCGGTGGTTGAGCTCTTGCCTCCGGGGGCCCTGCGCGTTGCTGGGGCAGGGAGGGCCACCGCCCCGCTCGGCCCACGGCGGGGCCTTCCTGTCCACTTCAGGCCTGACTCTAGTGGCCGTCCGTCTCCAGGAAGGGCGGCCGAGCCTGGGAGCCTCGAACTCCTGACTTCACAGCCAAGGATACCAGCTCCCGGAGGGAAAGTGCGTTCCCTGAGCTCCCGGCGGCGGCCTGGTCCCGCTGTCCCCTAACCAAGGGTGTTTGGAGGCAGAAACCGTGGCATTGAGCTTATCAGCGGGCTCCTTGCTTCTCCGATCAAACCTTATCTTCTTCCTGCGCTGCAAAGTTTCTGGGCGATTCTCCTATCTTCATTTCACATGCTTACCCCCAAGAGCCCGGGGGGGCGGCGGCAGAGCGGGTTGTGGCCCCACTATAGGGATGCAAAGACCAAGGCCCTGAGAGGTTGGCTCAAGGTCACAGCCGTGAGGGGCCAGGCAGGGCAGCAGCCACCGGTCCCGCTGCCGCCGCATCGGAGTGTCTCCCGGTGCCCCCTTGGTGCCCTGCACCGGCTGGTGACTGAGGTCATTGTGCTCTCAGACGGGAGATCATCGCTCCCGGGGGTCCCAGGGCCACGTCCCCCTGAGTTGGCCCACGACGCCCATGGCAGCGGGTTTGCACCCATTAGCCTCATGTCCCCAGTGACGACTGTGATGGGTGAGCACGAAGATCGCCCCGACAGGCCGCACAACGTGCCATTGTGTTGGGCCCAACTGGGGCGGGTTCATTAACCACCTCTGCCCGGGTGGCCCAGTGGGCCCCGGGTGGCGCCAAGGGCAGCTCTGGGAGGTCTCTGGGCCCTTCCGCAGGGCCGGACAAAGGCCCCTTCTCTGTGCTCTGCTGCTGCCCTGGGAGAGAGGCCGTGGGTACGATGCCCACCTCCGGGCTCCGAGGAGCAGCTGGGCGGCTTCCCGGGGGGCAAAATGGCTTCAGCGCCCCCTGGCCGGGTGGCCTCGAGGTGTGCCCAGCTCTCTGAGCCTCAGCAAGCACTCCCCCGCCCCCACCGACAGGCAGGTCAGGGGGTGTTGTGAGCGGCTGTGCTCGGGAAAGCCCTCGGGGCCAGGGACACACAGGGGCCCGATGCTCTGTGAGGTTCATGGGGTGCCCGATGCTCTGTGAGGTTCATGGGGTGCCCGATGCTCTGTGAGGTTCATGGGGTCGAGGGAAACAAGCGAAGCCTCCTGGCAGGGGACCGGGGTGGGACCAGGCCAGGGCAGGGGAGGGTCCGGGCCCGTGCCGTTCGCCCATATCAGCAGAGTTAGGGACCCCTCACCCTGGGGCTGGGGAGGCTGAAGCCAGAGGCCTTCCACGTCCTCCCTCCAGCGGCTCCCTCTGCTGAACGTCAGACCCCTGGCCGATCCCGGCAGGCCCTGGGAAGTGTGTTTGCCCGGCTGTCTCTGCAGGGGAGGGGTCCGCAGAGCTCCTCAGGGCTGGAGGAGGGCCTCTGACTAGACTCCCCTGGGCCTGGATTTCTGCCCCTGGCTCCTCCTGAGCCAGGCAGGCCCCGTAGGGCCCAGGGGAGCCCTGGGCTGAGTGGAGACTCCCAGGGCCGGCGTGCACAGACGACATGCCGCTCCTTCCGGAGGATGGGGCTGAGCAGGCTCGTGCCGGAGGGGGCGGCGAGCCTGGCACCCCATCAGCCCTCATCCTGGATGTGCACCATGCAGTCCACGGCCTCGAGAAAGCTGTGCAGTGTGTGAGCAGCGTGGCCGACGGGGGTGCTGGGCTGCGGACGGTTCGCTGCTCCAGAGGGACTCTGATGGCCCTCCAGCCCTGAGCCCCTTGCCGGCCCCTCTCTTCCTGCTGCTGCGGCCCCCAAGGGCGTCTGCTGCTCCCTCCCTGGTCCCTCTCTGCCGTCCCGGCTCGCCTTCTCTTCTCTGCCCAACTCAAAGCACCGCACCCAGCCCTTGGGGACATGGTGCTGGCCTCCAGCATTCCTGCCCTGTTTTCGTTTAGGGGATGTCCCCCAAAATACCCAGCCCGCTGGAGGCGGTGACAGCCCCCAGGGCCCCCTGGGAACGCACTTGAAAGCCTTGGCTCGGCTGGGGCCTCAGGGCGGCCAAACCAGCGGCTGGCAGGGGGGTGTTCCCGGGATGAAAGCTACAGGGAGCGCAGAGGCCGCCAGACGGGCCTGGACCCACCAGCGGGGCTTTTCGGGTTTGACGGGGGAGTCGGAGGAGTCGGTGGCAGCTCCCGGGCCAGGAGGGAGGCCTCAGGAATGTGGCGGCACAGCGCTGACACTCACATTTTCCTGCAGCCGTCCCGTCCCGTCTCCCAGCCCCAGGGACAGCAGGGCGGGGCCGGCAGACCCGGCCAGGGGACCCAGCAGCTGGACCCCTCCCGCCCCCGGGGCTGGCTGGGTTAGGAGCCCTGCCAAGGAGCGCCTCCCCCCACACCCCGCTTCTCGCCCATCAGGGGGGTGTTTTGGGGCCAAGGCACGGGCCGAACTTGAGCAGAGCTTGGACGTAGAGGCCAAGAGTCCCAGGGCCAGTCGAAGCCGGGCTCTCCGTCTCCCCCAGGCAGCTCACAGCCGGGGATCTGGCTCTGAGATGGGTGGAGTGGGGTGGGGGACCCAGGCCCCGCGACAGGTGGGAGTTCCCCCAAGCGCCCGCATCACCGGGAAGCTGGCCACGTCCTGGGCGGCAGGCTGAGATGACCAGTGCTTCCTGGAGGAGCTTCTCCCCAGGGCGGCCACGGGCTGCATCGCTGTCCCTCTGTCGGGGCTAGGGTCCCCATCTGTCATGTGGGAGGACCACCACCGTCCTGCCTGCCTAAGAAAGGGGCTCCAGGTGAGCGTGTCTGCTCCCTGGGGGATCTCGGTGTCGCCATGCTGCCCGAGTGCCTGGGGGGCTCCCTGCTGCAGCTAAGGGTGCAGGCAAAGGCTGAAGAAGGGGCTCCCGCCACCCCACGTCCTGCTCCGGAGAGCCCCGACTGGCTTCAGGGAGCAGAGTGGCTGCAGATGGTCCCAGAGGGGGACTCGCTCACGGACCCCGTGCTCGCCTCTTGACCTCGAATACGGGCTCTGGCGGGTGGAGGGGGTCAGGGGTGCGGGCTGGGCAGCAGACGCCAGCCCGTCTGCCACCAAGTCACCAGGGCAGGTACCCCAGAGGCCAGCCTCCGCCCTTTGTGTCCCCAGTGACACGGGGGTGGGGGGGCAGTGTCTGTGGAGAACTCCTGCTGACATCCAGGCCCCCACCCCCTGGGGCCCACCGCAGGGGGCTCCGTCTGCAGCAGGGAGCTGGGATGAAGGGCGGGGCCTCCCCCGGCTCCTCCCACGTCCAGGGTCAATATTTGTTGGCTGAATGGTTAAGTCTGGCCCGTGAGCCCCATCACCCCCACTCTCCAGCCCCCAGCTCATAATTCCTTCTCTCGTCTGGCTAACCGGGTGGCATCGGGTCACACTCCTGGCGGCATCATGTTCTGGGTGCCCCCGGGAGAGGCCCTCTGCCTCTCTGACCCTCTGTATCCTCATCGGTGAGTCGGCATCGTACCACCTACTTGCTTAGAGGTCAAGCGAGGCGCAGCATCCAACGTGAGCAGAGCCTACCCCAGGAGACTGCCCCGAGTGCCCCCGACCCACCCCAGTGTCCCGCACTTGGCCCAGGACAAGCAGGGGGGAGGGTGGCAGAGATTTCGGTACGATCCTCTTCCTCAAGCAGCTTGAGGGTTGAGACGAGGCCACGAGTCCCTGTCAATCTCACACAGCGGATTCTCCCGTCTCAGAGAGAACGAGGAGCCGGCCGCGCCTTCTGGCGTGGTAGATGGCTCCAGGGACGAGGTGGCCCAGAGCAGGTGGCCCTGCTCACCATCCGGGACCCAGGGGCGACGTGGGCCAATACCAAGCAGGACTGGTCCACCTGGCGGAGCGCAAGGGTGCCCTCTTCTCTTCCCAGGAGATGCTGGGTCTTTCCTCTCGCCTGGGACACTTGTATTCTCCATAGAAATCCTTTAAATAGGTTCTATGGTTAGGAGGCCTCCCTGAAAATGCCTTCAGGAAACACCCCTGGGGGGCTTTCAATTATTGACTTGTCAACATATTGTTTGCTTGGCTCATTCGTTCATTCATCTGTTCATTTGTTCATCCGCGTGCTCGTTTCCCAGCAAGGATGTGCAGAGAGCACAGCCCTTTAGGAAGTGCCCAGTAAGTAGGTGCTGGGACTCGGGACCGAGGTAGGGGTACAGCCCCAGTGCAGCCCGCTGCAGCCGTGGGCCCAATCCCTCCCTTCTTAGCGTCTCGGGGTCCCCATCGCAGGCGGATGGCAGGGGGAGGTCCTTCGGGGGTCCCCAAGGTCCCTTGGGGGAGGACCAGCCCTGGGGGCTGCCTCCAGGCGAGCCTTTGCTCGCTGCCTCCGAGTCTGCAGAACACAGGCCTTGGGGCGTCGGGCTGCACCCCGAGAGCACTCGGTCACAGCATGCCCGTGGGGCCCCCGTGCATCTCCCTCACAGCAGGCTTGGGAAACTGAGGCCCAGAGAGAGGCAGCCCCGGGTGCGGGGTCGCCGAGTGGGTCTGCAGCGCCCAGAGCCCAGCCTGCCCGCCCCCGAGGGGCCCCGGGCTCGGCTGTCCCAGATAAAGGCCCTTCTTTGAAACGCCTCAGACAGAGCCCCCGCTTTCCGCCCCGGCCCACCGGGAAGCACCAGCCGCAGCAGCTGTCCCCGCGTGCTGCCTGCCAGCCGGGCTGCCGGCCTTGGCTTATTGTCGGCTTCCTTGCCAGAAATATGCTCGAACAAATGCTGTAAACAACTGGAACAATCGCAGACCATCACGCTTGGATTTCTCTCTAATATGCTTCAAAGGGGGTGCGCTGGGGCTGCCCGAGCGCCCGCAGGCTGAGCAGCGAAAGGCCCCTCGAGACCTCCGGCTGACCGGCAGGCTCTCCCCCGCTTGGGGACGGGGGGCCCCGGGGGGCCAAGGCCACGGACACGGCCTGGGGCCTCTTCCAGCCTCGGCCTCCCCTGTTGTTCCTGTGAGCGACATCTCGGGGACCCTCCCACGTGGGGGCCTCTTGGATGGGCTAGCACTCCCCTAGGGCTTACTCCATCTCCGCAAACACTCGCCTTTTTATCCCGACAAAACCCTATGAGGTAGGGACCGTCGTTATCCCATCTGATAGAGAAGTTGGCTCAGGCACAGAGAGGTTAAGCCCTGGGCCCAAGGACACACAGCAAGTGGAAGAAGCTGGGCATCCCCCCCAGGCAGTGGGCACTGGGGTGCCCATCCTTGCCGAGGGAGGCTCAGGAAGAGGAGCTGGTGGGCGAGGTGACCCCGAGCACTGATGGCGGAATGAGGGGGGCTCCGAACCGCGGCCCTCCGGAGGACCGTCCTCCCTCACACAGGTCTGAGGGTGGGCCGTGTGTCTGTTGCCCCGGGGACGGGGGCAGAGCCAAGGGGTCTCGGAGAGGGCTGTGATAGCCGAGTGTGACGGGCGGAAGGTGATGGTGTGTCCTATTCCCCTGGCCATTCAGACGCCGGGGTCCTCCCCCTCGTCCCCCCAACCAGGACCTATTCAGAGATGGGGCCCGGTGTGAGCAGTATTCGCACAAGAAGGAGGAAGGGGGGCGCGGACGCATCAAATTAGGGGTGAGCCTCCAGAGCGGGCGGGCAGGGAGGGGACGGTCTGGTGCGGCTCCGAGGTGGGGCGCGTCTTCGGGTCTGGTCGGATGTAGCCAGAGTGAACTTCTTTCTCCTGCTGTGCAGGGGGGTTGG
>CM053613.1:2416612-2448384 GCA_028646535.1 Procyon lotor
GAAGGGTCAGCCCACCCGCTTTGCAAACTCTGACAGCAGCAAGCCAGAGGAATCTTGTCACAAACCCTCGGTCGTGAGCATGCGAGTCACATGCATCACAGCTGCCCACGAGTCCCCAGCGCTCCTGCACAAAGTCCACCCTGCCGCCACCTGCCACTACGGTGCCCGCCCCACCCGCTCACCACTCATCCCACTGCGTCCCCCACCCTACGCCCTCCACGCCGCTCATCCTGAACTTGGCTCTGCCAAGGCCAAGTTCCCCCAAGACTCCAAGCCCTTGCCCGGGCTGCTGGCCCTACCAGCAGGACTATTTCCCCTAGGTGGCAATTAGCTGGCACCTAGATCAGAGCGTCAGGGTAGAACGTCTGCTGAAAAGAGGAGAGGACACCAGGAGCTCAAACACTGCGTCCCCAGCAGCCCAGGACCATTCTCTCTGCCCCCAAGACTCCTCTCCTTCCTGTTCCAGGCTCCATCCTGCACGACCTGCCTGGGACCTCGACCAACTCCCTGAAGACCCTAGGAAGGGCCCTTCACCTCTGTGCCTCAGTTGCCCCTCACGGTCATATGGCACAGATGTGCAGGTAGCTACAGCAACCTATCTGCTGTTTTCATTCTAGAAGCCCCTTCAACAGTGTGGCGCTCCCTCGTCCTCTGACTTTTCCATGACCAGAAAGAGGGTGACTCCCTGACCAGGAACAAGAAAAAGAAACAGCTACCGTCACCCCCAGGGCAGATGAGGTGAGGCTGGGTCAGAAGGACCTGACTGCAAGGTCTGCGGGGCACCCCACAGCAGCACAGTCCCCCGACCCATCAGTAGGAGGATCTGCCTGCAGGACGGGAAGATCTGGTGCACAGAGCCGAACCTAGAAGCCCCCACGGGAGCTGAGGGCAGGCCAGCCGTTCCCAGTCCCCAGCTACGAGCCCCTCCCAGACAGAGGAACCAAGTAAGCCCAGAAAAGGAAAGTGCTCCTGGAAGGAACACCCAGCATGACACTACCAGCAGCGGCACCAGAGCCCAGCGCTGACCTTGGACAGGTTCCGGAGACTCTCTGGGCCTTGGTTTTCTCCTCGGTAAAATGAGGATGAGGCCCTTCCATCCCTAACCCAGCACCCAACCCCCCTGACTTCTGCGGGAGGCAGACAGACTCCACCCTCCTGCCTCCAGCCCTCCTTGGGATTCAGCAACTCTAGTGGTAAACAGGAAGGGCAGGAGGAGGCTGCAGAGGGCAAAGGGAGGAAGCTGCCCTGGGCTGGTCGAGGGAGGCCTGCCCCCCCTCCAACCCCAAGCTAAGTGGGACCAGCCTCTGGGGAGACTTCACCACCAAGACCGGGAGAGTAGACTGAGAGGTCTCCCAAGTGTACTCCCAGGTGGGCTCAAACCTCGCCCCGGCCACTTTCTGGCTGTGTAACCTGGGGTAGGGGAACGCCCCTCTCTGTGCCTCAGTTTCCCCCATCATAACCGGGAGGAAAACGGAAGTGCTGCCACCTAGGGGCCCCCAAGCTGGTCCGCAAGGCCTGGGTCCACCCGAGGGGGGCTGCACGGGGGCTGCGGGGCGCGGGCGGCCGGCTAGGCGACGCGTCTCGGGCCGGCCGGTCAGCGCGTGGCCAGCCCCGGCGCCCGCTACTCCGCAGGGCACAGGCCCCCGTCCCCCGGAGGACGGCTCCCCTCGCTCCCCGCGCCCGCTCAGACCTCGGCCGGTGAGGCGCGACCGCAGCGGCAAAAGCGAACGGCGCGGAGCGGGCAGGACCCCATGCGCCACCCCCGCGGCCCGCTCCCCTCCCCAGGCAGCCGCTCACCAGGGCTGCAAGAGGCTGAGCCCGCCGGGCAGTCGCGGCCGCCGTCGCCCCGGGCCCGGCTCAGAAGGGGCTCCGACTCCGCCCGGGGGTCCGCCATGGAACCGCCGCGCGCCTCTGGGACCCTCCCGGGAGCACAGAACTCGGAGCGCGAGCTCCACTGCGCAGGCGTGGCGTCCCCGCCCCCGGAGGTCCGGAGGAGCTGACGGCGCTGTGACGTTAGGGAATTGCCCCTTCTCTACCAGCCAATAAGAATGGAGGGCTCGCGCGGAGGCGGGGCTTCCCCAGATCCTGCCTCTCGGGGTGGGGGGGGGACTCAGCCTCCTACCCGCAAGGAGGGGTTCTAAGGACTCGGTAGGGCTGGGAAGATGCCTGCCCCCAGAGCTGTGTCGGCAGCTCCTGGGCACCGGTTAGAAACGCAGATTCCTGGGCCCTCCCCGACCTGCTGAATCAGAGACTCCGGGCAGGGCCCAGGAATCTGTGTTTTGCTTGTGCGTGTTGGGTACACGGAGGTCACGACCAAAGGACATCCCCCCAAAAATGGAACTTGAGTTTACCCTCTGGTAATGAAATTAGAAAGATTAAATATAATTAAGGGTAAGGTTTAAAAAGAACTGACACACTTGAAAAAAATACAACATACACATGAAGTGTTTCCAACATTAACACATAAATAGCTGTCTTCTGCTGCTGCAGTGACACATTACCGCAAATTTGCCAAAAACATCTGCCGTTTATCATCTCTCAGTCCCCGAGGTCAGAAGTCCAGCGGCTGGACTGGGTCCTCATGTCGGGGCCTCACAGGGCCAAAGTCACGTTGTCGTGGCTGGCTAGGACTGCGATCCCTGTTTCTTGCTGGCTGTCGCCCAAGGGTCACTCTCACCCCCTGGAGACCCCCACATTCCTTCCTCACGGCCCCTTTCCTCATCACGGCCACCAAGAGCACACTGGATCTCTCTCACGCTTCGAATGAGACTCTTCAAAATGCAGCAAGATGCTTCCAACCCCTCCAACTTCTCCCTCTGCCACATCTCTTTCCTTATAAGGGCTCCTGTGAATATACGGGGCACATCAGATAACCCAGGACAATTTTATTTTAAGATCAGCTGATTAGGAACTTTAATTACATCTGCAAATCCCTTTTGCCAACTATCCTACCTTAACCACCTGTACGAAGCTGGGAGGTGAAGGTACCAGGAACCAAAATTCTGCCTCCCACAGAGCTCTTAAAAATCAGGAAGAAAGCTGATTGGTGGCTCAGCTGGTAAGCGGCTGCCTTCAGCTCAGGTCACGATCCCAGGGTCTTGGGATCTAGTCCCACACGGGGCTCCTTGCTCAACGGGGAGACTGCTTCTCCTTCTGCCTGCCACTCCCTTTGCTTGCGCAAGTGCGCGCTCTCTCCCTCCCTCTCTCTCTCTGGCAAATAAATAAACAAAATCAGTATTTAAAAAAAAAAAAACTTTAAAAAAATAAAAAGATTACAATCTCCTTAGGTGGGAAAGGAACAAAGGACTTGAACTGCAAGTTCACAAAAGAGGAACTATCTTGAAACAAAATTTCACCTCCTTAGAATACAAAGAGATGCAAATTAAAATAACAATAAAAATCACTGAGTGACTCACTGGGCAAATATTTAAAAGGACTGCAGTTCAAGAGTGTGGTTATATGAGGAGAGTAGAGAGAAATCATAGAATTTGCTCATGGGTTTGATTTTTTCTTTTTTTAAACAAGAAGCATACATTTTACAACCTGAAAAAAGTAAGATACTTTTATTCTGGAAAAAGAAAGCAATAGATGCATGGAGAACTTTGTAAAAACCAGCCCATCCACCAAGGATTTATCTTTATTGCAATTAAAGAATTCCCTTTAGGTTTGGGCACCAGGGCAAGGAGGTCCATGTGGAATACAAGGCAGTAAAAGCATTTGGTGAAAATTAATTAAAGGAAACGTCATTTAACATGGAGTGGGGAGGGGCACCTGGCCAGTTAAGTCAGGGTAGCAAATGACTCTTGATCTCAGGGTTATGAGTTCAAGCCCCACCTTGAGTGTAGAGATTACTTAAAAATAAAATCTTTAAATAATAAATAAATGAAATGAAATGAAATGAAATAAGATGGAGTGGGGAGGCCAGAAGGGTGGGAGGGGCTTCATGCACTACCACTCATGGCAGCCAACTGTAGAGCCCAACAGGAAGAGGGAGTACCTTACATTCCCAACTGAAAGATGCTTACCTTACTACCTCTTCAGGAGCAAGGAAGGTTTTCTCCTCCCCCAGCAACAGTCCAGCCAATGAGAGACCATCAGAGCTCAACCAATGAGAAGCCACGACAACTGGAACTTGGATTAAGCTGATCCAATAGGGTTTCTGTTTATAGCTGCCCCTCCCAAACCCCTCCCCCCAATAAAAAAGGGATCCCCGTCCTTTGCTTTCAGGACTTACTTATGGCTTTGCTGTGGCGTTCCTGACTGCAATTCTCTGCTATTCCCGGGTTAACCCCCTTTTGCTGGTAAAATCACTGGCAGTTTTATTTTTCAGGTTAACAATTTCCAGGGACTCGATTTACAGCTTGGCTTGGATGCTGGTGGGGTTAATGGGAGGCCTGGAAGTGAAACCAGAGAGATGCCAACCAGAACTTTGTGTGACCTCAGGCAAGTCACAGCCCGTCTCTGCCTCGGGTGCCTCCCGTGGGTTCGACCAGAGCTGCCCCCCAGGCAGCCCAGCCCAGCCAGTGTTCGCGAAGCGTCTACTACAGGCCAGGTACTAGACTAGGTGCTGAGGCTGCAACAGGGGAAAACCAGGCCCTCTGGGACACTGCATTCCAGCCCTGCTGCTTCTGCTCTGGGGCTGAGCCGGCTCTGAGACACTGAGCACGTCCCACGCTCCTCTGCCTCGGTTTCCCCATCTGTAAAGTAGGGAGAAAATTACGCCAGCCTCAGGTGGAGGTTGAGAGGGTTAAGCAAGGCGACACCTGTCAAATGCCAGGCAGATGGGAGGGGCTCGGTGAGCAGGGCACCCTTCCTGCAGAACAGTCTGAGTGCTCGGTCCCACCCCCTGGCCCTCCGTCAGAGCTCCTTGTCCATCCGGTCCCGTCGAGGAGACAGGCCTGGGAGAGAGGACACCGTGCCGGCATTTCCCAGGCCAGAAGGGAGAAGGGCTCTGCTGAGCTCTCCCCCTTGTGCAGCTGAGATCGGATGAGGTCAGTCCTCCTACCTGCTCGGCCCACGGGTCTTTCTGGTGCCGCAGACTGGGAGGCAGTTCTGCAGGGGGGCCAAGGCATGACCTCGACCTCAGCCTACACCCTCTACCCCTGTCTTACTCTCTCCTTCTTGTACCCCAGCCTCTCCTGTCCCCCGTCCTCAGACCAGAGACGGGAGGTAACTGTCACCGTCAGATGCTGCCCTAGAACCAGGGTCCCCAGGTCCCCACTGGACGTGGGGCTGCAGTAACCAGGCCACAAAGCTGTCCCTCCCCCGGTGCAGACTCTGCACACATTCAGGCTATGGCTCAGGAGCCAGGGAACCGGAGGAAGCCTGCACCGCCCCCCGTAGACGGCTGCCCCCTGCCACATAACCATAATTATTTCTAATATTGAATATACCTGCTGTGGCTTCGAAATTACTGTCCCATCAATATCTTAGTTCTCACCGAAATCTGGTCATTGTCCATCCCTCCCCATTTGTTCTTTTATCTATTATTTTTATTCTTTTACGTATCTTATAGTTCTCTTCCGGTTGACGAAAATGGACTCATTTTCCTGCGTTTCACTGCAATCAATCAATAAATGTCTGCAAACCCAAACGATGTGCTACTTGTGTTTTTTCAAAGACCCGTTAAAATAAATACGTGTTTATCTACTGCTGCATAACAAATCCCCAAACTTCGTGGTTTAAAAGAACATCAATTATCCCCCCCTTTTTCTGAGACTGGAACGTGAATGCAGCTTGGCCAGGGGGCTCCGAGTCTCTCCCAGGCTCCCGCGGGCTGCAACCGAGGGGTCCTCTGGGGCTGCAGCCACCTCGGGGCTCAGGCTCGCTCAGCGGCTGCTGGCTGGGTTCAGTTCGAGGGCTGTTGGCCCGAGGGCCTTGTTCCCTGCCTTGTGGGCTTCTCCCTGCGGAAGCTCCGGACAGGCAGCTTCGTCGGAGCAGGCAAGAGGGGGGCGAGAGGGGACTAACAAGGTAGCAGGCATATCCTGTGTAACCCAGTCCCTTCCCCTTGCTGTGTCCCATTGGTAAGAGGCGAGCCTGCAGGGCCAGCCACCTTCAAGGGGAGGGGCTCTAGGCTCCAGGAGGGTCATCTCAGACGGACGCCTGCTGGGGCACCTGGCTGGCTCAATCGGGTAAGCAGCGGACTTCATTTCGGCTGGGGTCATGGTCTTGGGGCCTTGGGAGCAAGCCCCGAGCTGGGCTCTGGTTCAGTGCAGGGCCTGCTTGGGGGTCCTCTCCCTCTCCCTCTGCCCCTCCCCTCACTCTCCTGCTCTCTCTCCCTCTAAAAATAAGGATGCTTGCGGCAATAGGTGACCAGGCTTTGTTTTAAGTTAATTCCTGTGCCCGTAAGGTCATCTCCGGCACAATTCCCTGTCCTCGTGCCCTCCTGTGAGCCGAGACAGCTGTCACTGTCCCCCGCTGGCGGACGAGGGAACAGGCTGGGAGGTGGGAGGGCTCGGTGGCGTTCCCCCAGAGGTGGCTTCCCCCCGCCCCATGCGCTAGAAGCACTCACCCCAGTGTGACACAGCCCTGGCCAGCCACCGACTCGGTCCCTGAGCACAGAACCCACGGGCAGGAGGGGAGGCCACCCCGGGCAGGCGCACCACAGCACATCGGGCTGGGGCAGGGCCAGGCCAGGATTGCAAAACGAGGCCACGCCCAGAGGAGGCACCGGGGCCAAGTCAGAGCCCGTAGTGTGCAGAGTAGATGAAACAGGGAGTGCTTGGCCCGACTCCAGGCAAGAAAACAAACCTGAGATTCACCAGGGGACAGTGGCCGCCTCTCTCCCACCTCCCCCTCCGCACGCTGAATTGAGGAGCCCGCCCACCACCGCGCAGCTGTGTTTCCAATATCGCTTTGTTGCCAGTGTTCCCCGGAAGCTGCAGTGGAGAAAGGTGTCCTCTTGGTGAGGACACCGACTCGGGCTCAGCCTGACGATGCTTCATGCCTCTCAAACCAGGGCCCCGGGTGGAGGCTCACACCATCAGCAGAGAGTATTTTCTCCCGAGATACCCAACCGGGGGGCTGCTTGAAACTTGGTTTGAATGTCAGAAATGTCCCCTCGGTTCCCAAACACGTGCCAGGGGAGGGGGGTGCTCTGTGACTTCGAGCAACGCGTCAGCCAACCGATTTCACAGGGAGGTTAATGGAACATCCTGGTGAGGCTGCAGGAGTGTAGGGGAGATCCCGAGGGGGCCCAAGTGTCCTGCAGCCTGGAGACACCCACCGTCACAGGTCGGGCTCCCTGGGCCTGCTCTAGATGCTTCTGGGTCCCGTTCCTTGCTTTCCTGGCTACCTCCGGCCCACCGCCCACCACGAGGCTGGGCTCCCCATTAGCCGCACGGGCAGTGGCACCCAGTCCTTCTAAAGGTGGCTTTGTGGTTTGATCCCTCCCTTCACTCATCCCTCCTACCGAGCACGGGCGGCACTCAGGGCCCGCCTGGGCACCACCCAGTAACACAGACTGTGCTCGGCGGCTGGCTCGGTCTGACCCCGCATCCCCCCACAGCGCCCACCCCGAGAGCACAGGGCACCTGGCGCCTCACTGGCCTCGGCTTCCGCACCCATAACATGGGCTTAACGAGTCAGCGCAGACTCCCAGGTGTGCAGGGAGAAGGGACACGTGACAGGGCCTCAGTCCCCATTCCCGCTCTGCCCCCAACTTCCTCGTACAACACGTCTGTGAGAAACAACAGCGTTTGAAGGTCACAAAGAATTTCCAAATCCTTTGTCATTCTTCAGTCTCAAAACTGCTGCTGAGGACAGAGCAGCAATTATCTCGCTGGTGTGCTTGGGGAAACTGAGGCTCAGTTTCCTTGGCTGCCCTCCTGGGCAACTCAGTTCCCAACGGGACAAATGATCTGGGTCTCCCCGGATTCTTGTCGTTGGGTCACGTGTGCGAGAACTGAAAGAAAGAGCACCGCGTGCCCTGTCTGCAGTCACGCAATGGGGGGACGGGCACAGTGGACACCAAGCCTGGCCGGAGCCAGGAAGAGCTGAGCCTGGGGCCACCTGCAGGGGCGCTGGTGAGCGAACCCTCGAGAAGCGCCCTGGGGACAAACCCTTGGAAAAACCAAATACTTCCCAGGCCAGGCTGCCCTTGCTATTTCCAGTTCTCGCACACGTGACCCAAGCGACAAGAATCCGGGGAGACCCAGATCATTTGTCCCGTTGGGAACTGAGTTGCCCAGGATGGCAGCCAAGGGAGGGGGGTTGGGGGCCGAGGGTCAGCAGGGCGGGGGCGGGAGGGCGAGGGGCTGAAGGCGGAGCCTGGAGGCCCGCAGGGTTGTGGTGCAGCCCCAGGGAGAAGGCGCGTGGGGAGCCTGGGGTGCAGACCCCGGCATGGGGTTGGAGTAGTTTGCCCGGACGGCAAGCAGAGAAGGTCAGGGAAGGAGAAGCCACGGAAGGCACATCCCCAGCTGATAGCAATGGGCTCCGTTCCAGCGGGAACCTCGAAGAACAAGCCCCTCCAGGGGCAAGGAAGCCGGGTGTTCCCCCAGATGCCCCACAACACTGGCCTTTGGCTGGGGCAGCTTGGAGGGCACGGGCCTCGTGGCTCGAGCAGGGGGGCGCCACCAGCCTGCTTTGTCAGTGAGCCCGGATGCCACCACCCCCCTGGAAGCCACTGTGATGGGCACGCACACCCCCCTGCTCGCTGGGCACCCCCTTGTATTCGAGAGATCAGAAGCCCAAAACCAAGGAGGAGGCAGGGCCCGTCCCTTCTGGAGCACCTAGGGGAGACCCCATTTCCTTGTCTTTTACAACCTTTGGGAGCCACCTGCATTCCTGAGCTCAAAGTTCCTTTTCATATTCCTCCAACATTGTTCATTAGTCATCATTATTGATGACTCTCCCCACCAACCCCAGGGATCACACATCAATCACTCTGAGCCTCCCATCTCCCCCTTATAAAGACTTTGTCGTTATGCAGGCTCACCCAGATGATCCAGGATTTTCTCCCATCTCAAGATCCTTAGCTTTATCACCTCTGCAAGGTCTCCCTTGCTTTGTAAGGTCACAAACTGTCATACCCGGGTATTAGGATGTCAACATTTTAGGCTTACATCACATCTCCCCACCCTCTCACCACATTATTATCACCAAGCTTGTTCATTCTCTGCACTGTGTGGATCTCACTTGGAATTCTTGGGTTCATTTGTTTCTTTTATGAGCTACCTTCCCCTCCTCCTGCTCTGGTTTATCCACTATTTCTTCCCAGCACCATTGTTGGTGTTCAGTAAATAAATATTAAATGTAGGTAAGAATGGATGGATGGAGGATGGATGGATGGGTAGATGGGTGGGTAGATGGGTGGATGGATGGATGGATGATGATCAATGGGTGATGGGTGGTGTGTGGATAATGGATGGGTGAGTGGGTGGATGGATGGATGGATGGATGGATGAGTGTGTGGATAGATAGATGGGTAGATGGGTGGGTAGATGGATGGGTGGGTGGGTGGATGGATGGATGGATGGATGGATGGATGGATGGATGGATGGGTGTGTGGGTGGGTGAAGAGATGGATGGATGGATGGATGGATGGATGAACAAATGCATGAATGAATAAATGAATAATCTCCCACATGCAGGACAAAGGAGAATATAGGCTTCTGCAAAGATCCCCGGGATGCACTTTCCATCACCGATGGCCCAGCCTGGTTGGAGAAGGGGGAGAGTGGAGGAGGGGGCCCCACTCACCCCTGCCCATCAGGAAAACCAGCCAGACTTTGGAAAGACCTTTTTTAATCTCCAGAGCTGAAACCAAAAGGGCGAAGGGGTTAACCTGGGAGACGCAGACCAAGTCTACATAGGCCTTGTCTCCCGGACGATCTTAGTCAAGTGGAAGCCAACAGGTCCTAGAACACACAGCCCTAAGGAACTAGCCTATCACCATAAAAAGGGACACAGCACTGGCATGTGCCCCAACGTGGATGAACCTTGAAGACTTTTACTGAGTGAAATAAAGAAGACACAAAAGACCATTAAGTGTGTGATTCCGTCTCTAAGAAATGTCCAGAACAGGCAAATCCACGGAGACAGACAGCAGATGCCGGGTCACCAGGAGCTGGGGAGGGGGATGTGGAGTGACTGCTCACAGGTACTGAGCTCATGGGTTTCTCTTGGGGGTGACAGAATGCTCCCGAATGAGCTTGTGGTGATGGCTGCACAACTTTGTGAATACACTAAAACCACTGTACGGTTTAAAGAAGTGAATTGTTTGGTATGTGAAATATATCTCGGTAGCCTCTGAGAAAAAAGAAGAGCCAGCCTCCTAGAGCTGGCGCGAAGGGCGAGCATGGGCACGGAGCACAGGTACCATCCGGTCCCCCACCCCTGCCCCATGGTACAATGGGGGAAACCGAGGCCCAGTCTCCTCGGATCATCAGAGGCAAAGCCAGAACTAGATCCTAAGGCTCTGGACCTCTCTTCATCCATCCCGACAGCTCCACGCCCAGTAATGGGGATGCAGAGATGAAGCGGACCCTGCCCCCAGCTCGGGTCCTGCAGTGGGGGTGCGGGGGGTCCAAGGGAAACACAGAGTTGCTCCTTGGGTCTCAGTTTCCTCATTTCCAGAGTCTGGGCATCTTGCAGGCAGGGACCACTATCTCTCTCACTAATTAGCAGATTCCCAGAGCCTAGCACAGTGCCTGGAACACGGTAGGTGCTCAGGACATAAGTGTTGAATGAATCTAGAATGGGGGGTGCTGTGAGGACTGAATGGTGGAACTGAGACAGGCTCTGGCTCACAGGACAGAGGAGGGGGCAGCCGTGGTTGTCACTGTCAGCCCCACACCTGTCCTCCAAGCACAGGGGATACATGGCAGCAGAAAGGTGAGGTCGGCACAAGGAGGGCCAGGTCCTGGGCCCGGATGGGCCCTTCACAGCTGCCTGGTGGCTGGGGTCTCATCCACCCCAACCCACCTGTGCTGCATGCCTCCCTGCCCCAGGGCCTTTGCTCACGTCATTTCCTCTGCTGGGGAGGCCTCCCTTCCCCTTGTCACCGGAGTCACCCCTGCCTGACATGCCCGTGGGCGCCGTTGTCCGCTCCTCAGAGAAGCCGTCCTCATCTACCGGGCCTCCTGTCCACGTGTGGTTTTACCGTGTTTCGGTCACCTGATTTGGAGCCGCCCTGCCTGGCTCCCACTCCTTAAGGGGAGAGACCGTCCGGTTCATCAGCCTGGGCCCTGGTGCCCGACATTCAGCATATGCTCAGTAAATACCTGCAGGGGCAGGACACTCCCTCAGGGGCTGGGCAACCTCGTGGGGTCGGAGGGACCACGGGAGGGGCCACAGGGGGGCTGTTCCACACCCTACCCTCATCCAGGAGCAGCAGGGCAATGGGGTACCCCAAAAGGGCCTTATCGGGAGCTAGCCCTGCCAGAACCCACCTCCTGCCCCTAGGATCCCAGGGAGGAGGGTCCTGGCCTGCACCCTTGGGAGGGGGCGTGGGGTGGGCTGTGGCGGGGTCCGTGGCCGGGGACCATTAAAAATAAAGTTTCTCTCTGCTGGGAAGAGGGAAGGGTGGTGGCAGCTCAGAGCACGAGGACAGGACATGAGAGAGCAGGGACTGTGGCCGTGTCACCTCAACGGGGTCCCCCACCTTGTGGGGAGGGCGGGCATGAATGGGTGAATGCTGCCAGGCCCACACACACGGAGCCTGAGGCCGTGGTTTCTCGGCTGCCAACCCAGCTGGGGGTTCACTCACTGTCCCTGCAGGAGCCTGGCCTCCAGACCTGTCCCCCACGGCCCCGACGTGCCGCTGGCTGAGGATGATGGGTGGCAAGGGGACCCCAGCAAACTCAGGCCAAGGATGGCATTCCCATTTACAAGCACCTCGCATTAGTTTTGAAAGAAACAAATTTCCAGACCAAATAAGGCGTGGTCTTCAGAGCTGCTGCCTTCACAGGATTCCTTTTAAGTGTCCAAATGCAATTACACTTGGAACTTGCCTGGATTCGGCCTCCCCAGGCCTCCCCCCAAACCCCCCCTTGGCCTCCACGCGTAAACAAGCAGCCCAGCTGGTCCCCAGCTGGCCTGCCCTGGAGAAGAGGGGAGGTTCACTGCCATGGCCTGCTCCCTGCCCGGCCTCCCTCTGGGTCCTGGGCGTGGCCATGAGCTGCAGTGCCCTAGAGCCCTCCCCTCACGCAATCCTTAAAAACAAAGGCCCCAGAGGACCAGCTGGACCCTGCGGGGAACAAATCCGCTCTGAGATTTGCACTTGGGCAGGGACATCGGGCTCCTCCAGGGGCCGGACCTGGAGCTCCCGGAGCAGGTGCACTGGAAGCTCTATTTCTGGGCTCCCTTCCAGGTGCCCACCCCACCCCCAAGCTGGGCACCCTCCGCTCCCACAGGAAAAGCACTGCGGGGAATTCCCTTGGGCTCCCCGGGCCGTGAGAAAGTTGGCGCAGGGCAAGAGGGGACCTTCCCTAGTGGCTCCCTGGGAAGCCACTCCACAACCCCCCTCGTCCTCACCGCCACCCCTGGGGCTCCTGCATCCCCCAATCAGGCTCTGGCTCACTGCCCCAGGACCCCGAGAAGGCTCGCAGGGAAGGGGGAAGCCTGACTCATCCCCCGCGGAGCAGGCACGCACAGCCCGCCAACCGCAGCCCCCCCCACCCCGGCAAGAGCTGTGATTTTCCGCTCACGCCATCTGATTGCTATTAGGGCCGGGGAAAGGGGGTTCCTGGTTCCACACGCCCGGCAGGAGGCCCTGGGTAGATTCCAGGTGGGAAGGGGGATGGGGTGGCCCTTGGGTGGCTCCGCTGTCCTGCTGCTCAGCCCACCTCTCAAAAGTGCCTGCAACGTGACCTCCTGGCTTCTCGGTATCAGCCCCGGGGTGCATTTCAACCACCGGGTGAGGACGCGCCCCTCCCGGGCCTGTGCGCCCCAAAATGCCCAGTGGGAGCAGAAGGAAGGAACCAAGCAAGTGCTCAGCCCCGTGCTTCCTCCAGGGCAGCCCACGGAGCTGCAGGATGGAGGGGATGAACCGCTGGACTCCGGCAGCAGTGCTCCAACCAGCATGACGTCACCAGGCAGGGAGATGAGTTCCCAGTGAGGCTGGGGGGGTACCGGGGCGGGGGAAGCTCCTGAGCGGGGCATTCCTTCCCGAAGCTTCATCCCAGCTCTGCCTCAGCCCCTCCTCCCCTCCTCCTCCCCTTCCTCCTCCCTCCCGGCCTGGAATTGGGTTTGGGGCGGGTTCTGCTCCCCAAGCCATCTCCTCCGCAGGCAGCCAGGCAAAGACTGTCCTCCACTCTGAGCTCGCCTTTTCCGAGGCTCCAGGCCGTGCTCCAGGCTGGCCTGCTGCCCCGGGGATCCGCGGCCAGAGGCCAGTGTCGCACTCCAGGAAGGAGAGACCTCGGAAGGGCAGGACAGCTGCAGGTAGCTGTGGGGGGTAGGGGGTAGGAGGCCGGGGCCCAGGGCAGGGCTTTCTGGCCACCAGGGCTGCAGGGGGAAGGCCAGGCAGGGAGGGAGAACGAAGTGGGCGCTGTCAGGGTCCTCGGCCCCCAGAAATCACATGGCTCTGAGCAGGAACCCTGAGGCTCCAGGGGGCACTTGGGCTCGCTCCCGTGGCTCCGAGAGTCCCGTTCTGGGTGGCAGTGCCTGGCCCCCACACTGTCCTCTACTTGCAACTCCTGCTCTGTCCCCCTGGCGGAGGCGGGGGCTCCCCCTCTGTCCCTACCCCCACCCACAGCAGCCATCCAAGTCTGCTCTCTGGAAGGGCGGGAAGGGAACACCCAGCCGGCCGCGTCCCAAGCGCGGAGACGGCTCTCCCATCTCCGGCGGACTCACTTGCAGCAGCGCTGAGCTCAGGCACAGAAGGCGGAGCAGCTGCGTCCCACCCTGTCCCCTGCAGATGGCCCCTGGTGTCCCTAGATTCGCCTCCTCTAGCCGAGCTGTGAGCAGGGGACCCCAGCCCCGGAATGGGAAATGCAGCTTCCGTGGGGTGGGGGGGCGGCCCGGCGCCAGCTGGGAGGAGGGGCTGGGAAGGCGGGTTGGGGGCTTGCAGTCTGACTGCCCACCTGGGCCTCCAGGAGGACAGCCTCACCTGTCCCCAGCGGGTGTGGGGCTGGGGTGTGGAAGGGTGGGGTGAAGGGAGAGGAGGCGGACAGGTGGCCGGAGCCGTCGGAGGCCTGGCGCTCTGAAGGGAGGGTCGGGAGCGCACGGAGCCGGCAGCTTTTTCCCTCCGTGGCAGCAGAAGCCGGGTCCCAGCCTGAGGAGCGCACACACTCACCTGTGCTCACACACATACGCCACACACATGTCGCACACGTGTCTCCTCAGGGCCCATCCGGGGCTCCCGTGGCTTCTAGATCTCTGCACGGGTGCACGAGCCCCTCAGGTCGCCCTGGCAGGGCAGGAAGAGAGCTCAGAGACACGCTAGGGAAACCCACCCATGGAGGCGACCCTCAGAGGTGAGCTGGGGCCTTTACTTCGTGCCGGGCCCCAGCGGGCCACCCCTGGGGGGCATCTGGGTATCGGAGGAGGGTCTAGCCTGGCTGAGGTGAAAGGACAAGGCTGGCAGGCAGGACACCCGCGAGGGCCCAGGCCTAGGGGTGGCATGCAACCGGAAGGACCACCCGGTGGAGTGGGCGCACTGTGGGTGGGGGGCAGAGGGGACCAGCGAGGGCGGGGCAAGGCCGGTAGCTTGCAGGCAGGGGAGAGCTTGTGCAGGCCCCAACATGCAGGTAGGGCCTGTCCAAGGCAGCTGAGGAGGGGGTGTGGGGCTCTAGATACACACTTGGGGGCACGCACCGGACTCGCCCACGACCTCCGGAGCATAGGGCTCCCGCCCCGCTGTCACCCCATGCCACGCTGTGACCCACACACCAGGCGCACACGCACCCACACCACAGGGTGCACCACTGCACCGTCCAAGGGAGGGCCCGCAGGGCGCTCTGAGCGGCCAGGCCAGGAGGGGAGCGAGGCCACCGCTGGCCACCCTTCCCCACCCAATGACAGGCGCACCTGACTGGGTCCTGCCCCGGCTGGGGGAGTAAAGGGACACATGGGCCACGGCGGGCCAGGAAGGATCTCTAGGGAAGGCCGGCCCAGCAGTCCAGCCTGCCCTCCAGGGAGGAGGGCAGGGCCAGCGGCCTGCGGCTCAGCCTGTCTCCCCACCTGCACAGTGGGACGGCTTGGCACTTGCCCGCTGGGGCAGGGCTCGAATTGGGGGACAGGAGTCCGTTCAAAGGGGACCCAGGGCACATGGACCCAGGAGCTCTGCTGGCCAGGGTGGAGCTGTCTCCGTCAGGCAGAGATGCCCCCTCCACAGGCTGTCACTCCTTCCAGGCCTCCTGACCCGCGGTCCCGGCTAAGGACAGCCGCCTGCCCTCCAGCCTGGAGCCGGGGCCGCCGCAGTGCCCTCCTGGCTGGCTCCCTCCAGCTGCTCTTCCTCTGCAGCCCCTCGGGGCTCAATGATACGCAAATCTCCGAACTGCAGTGGGCGCAGGTGTCACCGCGGGGACCCCGGGCCGGTGGCTGCACCTCCCTGAGCCTCAGGGGCCCCGTCATAGGGGAACGATGATTCCTGCCTCCTAGCCGGTAATAAGGACCACGAGGGGCGATGGCCATTGGCTGGCTGGCGCCGTGCCCAGCTCCTGGCTGGGAGTCCCAGTCCCCGGGGGTGACGGTGGGGTCAGTGATACTGACGGGTGAGCAGGCTGTCCTGCCTGGCAGTCACCTACTACGGGACAACCCAGCCCGGCAGCGTGTCACAAACACGGGGCCCGACCATGTGGCTGGGACCCCCGTGGGCTGCCACGAAGGAAGTGCACGGCCAGTGCGTGGGGGCATAAGTTCAGGTCTCCAGCAGCCCCCTGGCCTCAGAAATCTCACAGATCCAGCAAGAAGGGCTGAGGCGAGGGGCTTCTGCCCCAGCAAGAAGCAGCGAGCATCCGGGGCGTGACGAAGGGGTGAGCACAGAGCCTGGGCAGGAGGGGACAGTGTGTACAGAGATGACCTGCCCTGGACCCCACAGGACAGTCCCGTGTCCCCCGCACGGCCCGCCTCTGGGGGAGCCAGGTGCTTGCTTGCCGGCCTCTCCTCCAAGGAGACAGCCGTGGGGACCGGGGCCAGGGGGCTGAAGGTGGAGGGGCCTTCTGGGCGCATGGGGGACACCGCAATCCTGATGCCACCCCTTCTGCCTTTGCCAGGGGAGGTGTGCGGGCCGGCGCACAGCGAGCAGAGCCGTGAAGAGTCTGGACTCACCAGGCCTGGCGATGGTGGGGAACTGTTCCTGGGAGGCCCATCCCGGAGGCCGGAGCAAGGCAAGTGCTGCCGGGCAGCAGAGGGGGCCCTGGGCATGGCAGGGCGGGGGTGGGAGAGGTGGGCTCAGCCCAGTGTCCCCTCCCCCTGCGCTCTGCCACCCAGGCCCATCCCCTGTCTCAGGGCTCACTGGTGGGTGGCAGACCCTCTGGGCTATGCGGCCTGGCACGGCTTCCGGGGCCCCAGGGTCGCCAGTGTCTCCAGCAGCCTCGAATCCTTTCCCTGTGCACACCTCGTGCAAGCCGTTTCCACCGAGTGGCCTTGTCCCATCAATTCCCCGCAGAGAGAGGGGTCAGCTGTGTCCCACGCCAGGCCCCACCAGTAGGCCCAGGGGAGCTGGCTCCAAGGTGGCCCTGAAGCTGTGGGCCCCACGGAGCACCACCGGCTCTGGGCCACCCTGCCCAGGCTGCGCCGGGCCAGGGTCTGGTCGTCATGGTTTACATTTAGGCACCAGCCGTGGCCAAAACCCCAACAAAGCATCAGGCCAACCCATCCCTTCCGCCCTTCCCAGCCCCCTACTTCTCTGAGCTCCTGGAAAACTCCAGAGCTCCCTTCCAAATCCTGAGCAAAGCACTCTCCAAGTTGGAAGGACCTTCTGAGTTTATCCAGTACAACTTCATCCACGTTTGAGGAAACTGAGGCCCACGACAGCACGGTACCTTGACGGGGATAAGCCCAGAGGTCGGAAGAGAGCCTGGACTCTTGCCCGGGGCCTGTGGCCCTTGGCCTTCTCCCTTGGTGACCACTGCGGAGCAGCAGCCACGGGAGGCAGAAATGGGACTGGCTGGGGAGAAGTCTCTTGAAATCCCCAGAGAAAAGGCAGAGCCCAGGGAGGGGGGCTGGGCCCCAGAACAGGCATCCGACCAGGCGGTATGTGGCTGGGGGTGGGAGCTACACACCCAGTGACTCACCGGCCCTCCCGCTCTGACTCCGGGGAGGGGATTGCAGACTTTTTCCAGCCTGCAAGGAACTCCGAGAGACCCGTCGGCATGGGCTTGTCTGGGCACTGCGTCTTGGGGACCACTGCTCCATGGCCTGGAGTGGTCAAAGCCACCCAGGGGATAGGCTGAGCAAAAGCAAGCTAAGGGGTCTGGGGCTTGACAGGCAGAGGTGCTGAGCCAATAAATGTGCCTGGTGAACAGGACCCCTCAACGTGCTTGCCCGGACCTCACAGTCTCCCCAAAGTCTGGCCGACATCGCCAGTCTCTGCTGGCAGGCTCCCTTGACGGGAACCCCCTCCCCCGTTATGGGGTATCTGGCAAAGCTGGGGGCCATCTGGAAGGTGGTGGAATGTTCCAGCTTCAAGAACTTTTCCGTTTGTTTTCTTCTGGGAAGAGTCATGAGCAATGGGAACCGATACCCCCCTTAGACTGGGGGTCTGGCGGGGACCGGGGTGGGGGTGTGAGGTTCAGGTTCTGGGGGAAGGAGTGTGGGATGGACTAGGGATGTCTGCCGGGCTGAGGGACGGGAGTGACAGCGCTCTGGGCAGCCCTGTCGCTTGGAATGGAGGTCAAACTGACAGCCTGAGAAGGCGTCCGGCTTGTAGCTGTGCTGTTGGGCCCACACAATGTTTTCTAAATGCGAACACTTAAAGATCAGGGGAGTTCACATCACAATCTAGGGTTTTCTGGCTCCTCTGGGGAGGGGGCACAGGAGGACAGGCCACTCTGCCCACAGTCCCGGTCCAACCGCCCCCGCCCCCAGCACCTACCAGCTGGAACAAAGCAGCTGCCCACCGGCTCGGGACAGGTGCTCTCCAGTCTGCATCCCCCACGTCAGGTCCTTGCACCTGGCCCACCTTCGCGCATTCGTCCCCGGCCCAGACCCTCCAGGCGAGATATTCAGCCCCTTGCCCTTGGTCAGCCAGCTTGTTCAAGGACCGGAGTGCTTCCCCAGAGCCGCCCCAAGACCCTCCACCGCCCCGGGGGGGCTTGGGCCACGTCCAGATCCCTCGTGATCCGGACACCCTGGGTCACCCCGGCCCTGCGGGGGACCACTTCTGCGTCCCCGAGGGCTCTCTGGCCCGCTATGGGACAGGCTCCCACTCCAGTCAGCGTCCGGGGCCATTTTTTCCAATCAATTATTGTATTCTATTTTTTTAAATAAATACTTTCACGTTTGGGTGTGAAAAATGGCAAACGCACAGAAAATGTGCAAGGACGGCGCAGTGCGGACACACGTGTCCTCTGCCAGCTGGCAGCCTCTGTCGCCTGTGTTTTCTCTCTACGCCTCCCACGACAGGCTCTTTCCCAGAACTGCTGGAAAGTAAAGTGCACACACCAAGCCCCCTCTGCCCCCGAACAGCCTGGGGCCCTGAGAGCAAGGAGCTTCCAGGACAGGGCGGCAGGGCATCTTCTGACTCAGAACATCTAACGCTGGCCTCAGCACGAGGCTACTCGGGGTGGACGCGCACTTCCCCGTCACCCCGCTCACACCCTTCCCGTGGCCGCGCTGAAGTCTAGGCTATGGCGCGGTACCCGTTGGCCACGGGCCCCACTGGCCCTCAGCCCAGAAAGGCTCCTGCGCTGTTCCGTATCTTCCGTGGCACAGACACCTTTGGACCAGAGTCTCTTCTGGCAGGTGGGCAGTCCCGGGCCTTCATCCGGGACTGACCGTTCTCGTTGTCGCACCTCCAGGCCCTAGCCGCGGACTCGGGGACATGGAGCGGTGGCGCTAGGTGGGAGCAGGGGTGTCTTCTGCTGTGGCTCCAGCCAGCTCGTTGGCTCCGCCGGGCGTGGGGGCGGGGCCTGGCCCGCATCACAGGTGTCTCCCCCTCTGTGCCCGCCCAGATGTGCCCGGACGTGAGTGAGGCCCCCGAGTTGTACAGCCGCGGCTTCCTGACCATCGAGCAGATCACCATGCTGCCGCCGCCCGCCGTCATGAACTACCTCTTCCTGCTCCTCTGTCTGTGCGGCCTGGTGGGCAACGGGCTGGTCCTCTGGTTTTTCGGCTTCTCCATCAAACGGAGCCCCTTCTCCGTCTACTTCCTGCACCTGGCCGGCGCCGATGTCGGCTACCTCTTCAGCAAGGCTGTGTTCTCTGTCCTGAACACGGGCGGCTTCCTGGGCACGTTCGCCGACTACGTCCGCGCCGTGGCCAGGGTCGTGGGGCTCTGCACATTCGTGGCCGGCGTGAGCCTCCTGCCCGCCGTCAGCTCGGAGCGCTGCCTGTCCGTTGTCTTCCCCATCTGGTACTGGCGCCGCCGGCCCAAGCGCCTGTCGGCCGTGGTGTGCGCCCTGCTCTGGACCCTGTCGCTCCTGGTCACCGGCGTCCACAACTACTGCTGCGTGTTCCTGGCCCTGCGGGGCTCCCGCGGGGCCTGCGGGCCCATGGACGCCTTCCTGGGCATCCTGCTGTTCCTGGTCTTCTGCCCGCTCATGGTGCTGTCCTGTCTGCTGCTGATCCTGCACGTGGAGTGCCGGGCCCGGCGGCGCCAGCGCTCTGCCAAGCTCAACCACGTCATCCTGGCCATGGTGTCCGTGTTCCTCGTGTCCTCCATCTACCTGGGGATCGACTGGTTCCTCTTCTGGCTCTTCCAGATCCCGGCCCCCTTCCCCGAGTATGTCACCGACCTCTGCATCTGCATCCACAGCAGCGCCAAGCCCGTCGTCTACTTCCTGGCCGGGAGGGACAAGTCCCAGCGGCTGTGGGAGCCTCTCCGAGTGGTCTTCCAACGGGCCCTGCGGGACGGCGCCGAGCTGGGGGAGGCCGGGGGCGGCACGCCCAACACGGTCACCATGGAGATGCAGTGCCCCTCCGGGAACGCGTCCTGAGGGGCCACCACCAGCAGGGTGGCAGGAGCCGTGGCCTCCAGAGACTGGCTGCCGCAGGACAGGAGCTGGGCGGCTGCCGCGGTACCCAAGTGCAAGGAGAAAGGTCTGCTTCCTGCCCCTCATGCCTCCTTCTCCGTGGGCTGGAGGCTCAAGAGGTGGCTGGCCGGGAGACGGAGCAGCCGCCTGCACGCAGGCCCCCAGGCCCGGACAGGCTCCCCCAGCCATTCTCCTCCGTGGCCAGAGGCTGGTGGGGAAAAGAGGGAGGGAGAGGTCACCCAGCCCATCCCGCCTGCCCCTTTCAATCAGACCTCCTCGAAAACAATGCAGCCGGCACCGTCGCCCCCCGGGGCGGCCGCTTCGCCCCTGTCAGGGCACGTTCTATCCGATCCACCCCTCGAGGCAGTACTGGCAAGCCGACGCGATCGCAAGGTGCTATCTGGAAGAGGGTTCTGGCTAACCTGCCTTGTAGTTCCGTCCTTCTGCACCCTACGTCCCTGCCCCGAGGCCTTCGGTGACTGTAATGTGGGAGTTTCCGGTCACGGCAAGCAGCTGGACAGGCAGCGGCCTCGGGCAGCCGAGGCAGGTCCCTCTCTTCTCTGACTCCAGGCGGGCCGGCCCCCGGGCAGCCTCCCGGAGCGCAGCGGGTCCGCGCTGCTGTGCGCCTGGTCCTCGAACCTCGGCCGACTGTCCAGGAGTCCCCGGGCCCCCGCCCAGGAGTGGGCACTGGCTCCACCTGGCCACCCCAGCCCGCCTCCCAGCACAGGGGCCCCGTGTAGCCAATGCAAGTTTAATGGAAGACAATAAATGCACATCAATAAACATTTTATATCATGCACTGAGCAAGGCTTCCTGCCTTCTGTCCTGTCTGTGCCTCCTCCACAGCGAGGCGCCCTTCGGCGACGAGTAGCCCAGATAGTAGCCTTTCCATGCTGTGCCCCACCTACACCTCTGGGTGCTCCCTCTCCCGGCTGGTCCATCTACACCTCTGGGTGCTCCCTCTCCCAGCTGGCCCATCTACACCTCTGGGGTGCTCCCTCTCCTGGCTACTCCATCTACACTTCTGAGATGCTCCCTCTCCCGGCTGGCCCGTCTACACCTCTGGGTGCTCCCTCTCCTGGCTGGCCCATCTACACCTCTGGAGTGCTCCCTCTCCTGGATGGTCTGTCTACACCTCTGGGGTGCTCCCTCTCCCGGCTGTTCCATCTATACCTCTGGGTGCTCCCTCTCCTGGCTGGCCCGTCTACACCTCTGGGTGCTCCCTCTCCCGGCAGGGTATCCACCCCTCTGCCTAATGGAGCTTTGGTCAGCCACCTTGTCCCGTTGGCTAAAGCCGATGCCCTTTCTCACCCATGCAGGGCTCCCTGCTCCCCCTGGAAACAGTTCTCATAATGCCTACTTGGCACCAGGCCTTGTGCTGCTCACTACAGGCCCTGTTGTGAGGAACACAGTGTGTCCGCACAGAGGCTCCTGGGTAGGGCTGCTGCTTCTCCTACTGCTACCTATCCAGAATGCCCCTCTGTCCCACCCTCTCTGAGGCGGGGGCTGGGGGCTGCCCCCCCTAACCTTGGCACCTCCCCACTGCCCAGCAATAGGCTGCAGCCCCTCCAAGGAGACAGCTCAGCTAGGGCCAGGCCAGAGGCTCCCTGACTGCCCCCCTGCTGGCCTCCAGCCAGTCCCCGAAGAGGCCCGTCTTGGGCTCCAGGCTGGAATGTGGCCTGGGATCCCAGCCCCGCCACAGGGCAGCTCTGGAGGAGCCTGCTCACTAATGGGCCCGAGGACAGACCAGGGCAGAGGCACCAGTGGCCCGGGCTGGGAGCAGGCCCCAGTCTGCAGAAGGCAGGGAGAGGGCAGGGAGGGGGCTGGGAGAGGGCAGGTGGCTATTGGAACCAGCCGCCTGCCCATCCAGGAAGCAGTGGTTCCTCCGGCCTCTCCTACTGGCCCACATGGTGGCCGCCATTCCACCCACAGACCCCAAACTCGCTCTGCCGTACCCTGCTCGTCCCAGAGCAAGGGCTGCAGGACCGCCCTGGGGTGGGCAGACCCCCAGATGCGTTTCTCGGTGACCAGCCCCCAGGTGGTGGACTCATTCCTCCTGACCGCTACCGGCCTCTGCTCCTGTGCTCCCCTTTCCAACAGGCCCGGTGGCTCCTCTGTCAAGGTCCCTGCTCTGCAGAGAGAGGACCCCGGGTGTCTGGAGGCAGAAGAGCTTCCAATGGTAGAGGCCGAGGCACCTGCCTCTCCCACTCCCAGCCTGGGGTGCATCCCCCCCGTCCTCACACTCCCCCCACCCCCGGGAGCTTGAACGGCCCTCCCTGCCTGGGCCCAGCTGTGGCAGCTCAGAGCCCCAGCCCAGGGGGCAGGGGGGCAGCCTCACTCACTGCAGGACCTGGAGGTCAGAGAGGGGCTCTGGCCCCCCAGGACACACCTGTCCTCCCTGGGCAGTGGGCTGGGAGGGTTGGGGATGAACTCGGGGACTGCCCCTGCCCGGCCTCTGGACCCTCCTCAGGTGTGGATCCCTACAGTCTTTCCTGGGAGTGAGGCTTCTCCTCCCCCATCCAGTCCCCACCCGCAAGGGGACTGCAGGCACATCCTGTCCACACCCCGGACCACCTCCCATCTGTGCTAATGGAGAGGCAGGAGCAGAAGGGAAGGGCGCTCACCTCTTCCCTCCTTGGGTATTGAGTTATTAAAGGGCCCAGGGCGCTGGCTGCAGGGGTGCGGCAGAGGAGCCTCTAAGGTCCCCTACCAAAGGCAGCTCAGCGGGGACCACCCCCAGCCTCCTTCCTTCTGGGTGTCTGGGAAAGTCAGGAAGTGGAGGGCCCTGAGCATCACAGATTTCCACCCTGGAACTCTCTGAAGCAAGGGGTCTGGCCGCCCTCCCCTGACCACTGCAGTCAGCTGAACTCAAGGGGTGGGTATCACCATCCCTACTAAGGAGCGCGTAGGTGGCCGCACAAAGAACAAACACCTGTCTCCCTGCCCCTCCGGCTGTTACTAAGCACGACTTGCTACCACCACCGAACATGCGGGGCGAGGACAGCAAAGCGGCCACGGTTGGGCTGTGGGGCCCTGCTTTCTGTGCCCCCCACCACGGCTGTCTGGACAAGCACACTCCTGGATGATACAGGGGAGAAAAAAGGGTCAAATGTGGAAAGTCAAGAGTAAGCCTCAGGGAGACAGGGGCTGCCACCCGTGAGCCATGGGCCTGGGTTCTCTCACAGACCCAGCACAAGCCTTGGGAGCTCTCCTAAATCCCTGGTCAGGCATGGGGCAGGGGCTAAGTGTCCCTTCTAAGAGGGAACAGGGTGGCCAGGAAGGAGGGACAAGGAAAGAACCAATCCCAGCACGGGGACCAGGGCACAGACTGTCATTTGCAGAGGACCTACTATGTGCGGTGGGCCCTGGGCTAAAAGCTCCACCCACAAAGCTCATTTAATCGGCACAGCTGGGCTTCCAGGGACAGCCTGCTTGCACCCAAGGAGGAGCCCCAGTCACAGTCCAAATGCGCTGGTGGCCGCCTGCTGGCCCTGGAACCCAGGCCACTGGCCTTTGTGTTCCCACCAGCAAAGCACCGGCAGCCGGGACTCTGGGGACGCCACACGGACTAGACAGGACAGGCCCATCACAGCGCAGGGACAACCCAGACCGGCCTCGTCGGAGCCCACGGTCCCTCACCTGAGACCAAAGGAGGGCACAGCCCAGGCTCGGGCAGCCAGCAGCCGAAGCAGGCAGGCCATGGGCCAGGGACGCGTGTTCCGCACACAGCATAGCACACAGCCTGCGAGCTGAGGCCTCTTCCTGTGTTCATGGCCCGTCTTAGTAAGACTAAACGGAATGTCTCCCCGGCATCAGCCTCACTGACTCCAACCCCCTGCCAGCTGTGGTTGTGAGATAATTGAGTTTTCTCTTTGGGGCCAGAATTCTGAAGCCTGAGATCCTTTCACACATGTACTTCTCGGTCTAGAATCCTCTGCCAAGACGCCCCGTCTTTCCCAGGAGCCCCAGGGATCTCTCTAGAAGGCAGGATGAAGGGATGGGTCCATGAACAGTCAGCCTCCCCCCAGAGGGGAAAAAGCCCAGCCCAAGGAAACGTCCCCTTAAACACGAGGGTGACAAGACCAGGGAGCTACCAAAAGACATCGCAGAGATCACCCCGTCCACCCCCGAATCACGGCAACTCAGAATGCGAGCCGGGAAGTCGTGTATCTGAGGCCACCGGGGGCTGGGGGCAACAACACAGGCCACTGTTCACAGGACAAAAACTCGTGGAAAAGTCGACCACAGTGAGTCAGAAGGCCAGCGCCAAGTTTCCTGGCAATTCGGGAGAAGGCACACCTACTCAGGCAGATTTTGTAAAAAAACAAATTCTTGTGATTGATTTATTTGTGGTCTCATTTACGAACGATAAAATGAACCCTTTTAATGTACAGTCAATAATCTTTGACGCACGTATGTCCGCTCGGGACCTCACCAAATCACTATGGGATGTCTGCGTCCTCCCCCAAAGAACATTTCCATCACCCCCCAATAAGAATATCCTAGTGCCCCAGAGCACCCAGCCCCCCACCCCGCCCCGACCCCAGCTGGGGGCCACCACCCCTCTCGGCTTTAGGCAACTCCAGGTCACAGAGGACAGACTGCTTCTGGGTCAGATTTGCACACCACGTCAGCCAGGACTCCCGGTGACAAGTAACAGAAACCAAGTCTGAGCAGGGTCGGGGTGGGGGTGCAGACGGGCTGGGTGCTTGGGAAGTTTACTGACTCCCCTACCCGGAGCTCCGGCAGCGATTTCCAGCAGGCGCACTTCCTTCCCACCGACCACTCCCAAAGCCCTCACCTGAATGTGTCCTCACATTCTGCACTCTCCTTCGCCCCCCCCCCCCAGAAGTCCATCCCAGGGACTGCCTCCCAGCCCTGGGCCCAGGACCCAGGACGCTGTCCATCCCACCCAGAGCCACGTCCTCCAGGGCCGCGATCCTGTGACAGTGACTGCCGCTGTCGACACTCACCATTCCCAGGGAACAGCCGCGGTTCTTTAGAATCCCATCCGGGAAACGAGCGAACGGGAGGCACGCGGCGCACGTGCCCCACACCGGCCGGAAAGCGGTGAGGACCGGCTGTGCCGGGCGGGTGCGGCTCAGCCAGGGGCCCGGGCAGCCGGGGTCCGAGGGGGTGCCCGTCATCCGCCTCCTGACGCCTGCGGCCTGAGGTGGCAAGTAGGGTCTGCCGGTCCTCGCCGTGTCACCCGCAGGACGCAAGCCAGCGCCCGTGTGCGGGCAGCATTGGCTACACGCCTCCTCCGGGTACCAGCCTCCCCTCGGGTCAGGATCCTGCGCGGCACGTGACAGAAGCCCCACTGAAGTCCGCGCAGGCGCAGGAGCTCACGCGCGCAGGCGCGCGAGCCCACGCATGCGCACGCATGAACCCATGCGCACGCGCAAACTCACGCTGTGACAGGATTGGCTCGTGTCACCGAGAAGTGCAGGTGCGCAAGCGGTCTGGGAACAGCTGGGTCTGGGCCCCTGGATCCTGGGACTCCGTCAGCCACCTGTCATTAGTCAGGAAATGTGAGCTTCTGTACCTGCCAGGCCCAGTTCTAGCCACAGGAGGTACCAGAACGTGACAGTTCCTGCCTCCGGAAGCCCGTGTCTTCCTGGGTCACCTGTCTGCGTCGCTGGGCCTGAGGCCGGAGTTTGTGTCCCGGCCCTTTCTCAAGCTAGGTGTTACCTCCTGGGGTAAGACGTCCACCACCCCGGCTCAGCAAGCCCAGAATAAGGGCCTGGGACAGTCCGAGCTGCTCCTCTGACGTGGAGATGCTCAGGGACACCCGTGAGCTCGACGGAGCCTCTCCTACGTCACCTGTCACTGACATAGGGCGTTGGTGGCACTTTCAGCATCGGAGCTCCGTGCCTCTCCTCCCTCTGTCCAAGCCTGAGGCCAGAGGTCTCCCACGCCGAGCTCTCCTTCACCTCCAGGACGGGGCAGTGAGGGTTAGCAGGGCAGCTCCAGGTGACCACTAGTCAGCCAGCCTGTGCAGACCCCAAGCGGCCCCAGGTCCAGCGGGGCACCTGGCACGCCAGGCTACACAGCTGAGAGGTCAGCCTCCATCCTAACCTGGAGGGGGTTCAGTTTCATGAGGATTCTTTACTTCCCAGGCAGGAGAGTGGGTTCAGCCAATGGGGGGGAAAGGTCACCAATCAGGGCCCAAACGATCCCCTCCCTCTTGCCTGGAGCGCTGTATTCAAGTTGTTGAGTGAGGCCGGAAGAGATTCCATGAATTTCAGTGAGGACTTGGATGCTCCGAGGGGATCCCCTAAACCAAATAGTCCCCCAGCTAATAAGTGGCCAAACTCAGACTTGAAATGGGGTCCTGGTCCATGCTCCTTCCTTCCCATCCCTCAGCATGCAGAGCCCTGGGCAGGTCCATTAGCCAGAGCATCTCTCCATGCAGAGGGTTGGGTGGACACAATGGCCTCTCCCGGCCCACAAGAGCCCTCCTTCCCTGCACAGCCCAGTGTTAACTCCGAGATGATGGGGCCTGCTAATGCTCTGAGGTCTCCTTGGCTGTCCCCGACAGCCTTCAGGCAGGGAGGCATCGCCAAGACGGCACAGGAGAGGGTGAGCACTCCCACGGCTCTTCAGGGCCTCCAGCCTTATTCTCATTTCCCTGAAAGGCATCCCCCACAGTGGATGGGGAGCCCGAGCGGCCACGCCCAGCCAGGTCCATGAGCCCGTGAGCTTGTCTGCAGGTCCCCCATTGGGTGGGGCAGGCGCCTTCCTGTACTTATGCCCCAATCTCCCCTTCCAGCACCTCAAAGAGAGCAGAGTGAAGGTACTTGGGGCATCCTGGGGATGGGACTCTTGTGAGGCCCGGGTGGGGAGCAGCCAAGGAGAGCTGGGAGCAGCCCTGCAGAGCTGGGAGCAGGGACGGGGCAGGAACCCCGGGGCCTGGACCAAGTGCAGTTGCCTCCAGGCATCAGAGCCTGGCACCGGGACCCGGCCACCCTTCCCCGGAAGACTGAGCACCACGTCGGGAGCAGGTGAGAGCCTCACATTTTTATACTCTGGGTGGAGAAGAGCATGGTGGTGACGGGCAGTGCCTTGCAACCACCCAGGGCAAGAGTCCCCGTTCTGCCAGATACAGCTGGATGGCCGGGGCAGGTGCCTCGACTTCTCCAAGCTGGCATCTTCCAAATAAAACAGACTACAGAAACCTAGCCCACAGCTGTATTTCATATGGGGGCCAGCCACATGGGGAACCCCCATCAGTGGCGACAGCCAGACCAGGACAAAGGGGGACATGCAGGGGTCAGGTGAGCCCAATTGAAGAAGACATTCAGTTCATTTTGGGAAAAGCAGCAGGGAATAGGTTTTCATTTCTATAAAAACATTATATGCAAACGCACAGGAAAAAAATCCTTCAAGGGTGTAAGCCTTCCATTAACAGTGGAAGGCCAGGTGAAGGCACAGCAAAACCTACATCCTCCCGACCCTCAGATGTTTTAAATAAGACTGTTTTACTGTATCATCTAGGTGACTTCTTTTAATGTTTAAAGTACAAGGAGAAATGGACAATATTAGCAGGAAATGACACATTTCCCTAAGGCCATTCACCATTCACGTGTCATCACTGAGCCTTGGCTCCATGCAGGCCTAGGGCCAGCGGCCGGGACAGCATGGAGGGGCTCAAGTCAGATGCCAGCCTCGCCAAGGGGCTCACAGGCCCAGTGACAAGCTGCGGAGCTCAGAGCTCGGGGAAGAGCCCAGCAGAGGGAAGGCAACTGGGGGAGAGTGGGGGGCTACAAGTTCTGTTCTGGGAAGACGCTAATCTTATCAGAAGACCCACCCTCCTGGCCTCATTACACCTTGAATACCTCTTACAGGCCCATTTCTGAGGGTAGCGCTGGGGCTCGGTGCTTCAGCAGATCATTTTAGGGGGACACAATTGGGTCCACGGCCATCAGGAGGAGGTCCCCTCTCTCGTCAACCCCCCAAATCCCTCCTCTCTTTCCTCAATCCCAGTATCTGACCCCCTTCTTCTTTCATCGGAAAGGAAGAGCCTTCCCACCTGTGGTCCTGCACCCCTGGTGGGTTCCCCGCTTCTCGCTTCTCTCTTGGAGGATGCCCAGCTCCCGGCCACCTGCTTGCCGTACCGACTCTGCCCCTGGGAGCCACCCTTACAGCCGTGGCCTCGCCTGTGCCCTCACGTCTCCCTCTGCTGAGCAGCTCCTGTCCTTGGCCCCCTGGACCCATTTCTCTGACCTCCCACCCCCCTGCCTTCACTCCCCACCCCCACCTTCAAAAGGGCACCCACACCCCTGACTCCACATCTCCTCGGCGCATTTGGGGGTCTCTGCTGCCGAGAGCCACCCCACCTACGACACACCCCTCCCACCGTGCACTCTGTCCCTCCTGCCTCCTCTGTGGGTTGTGGGCTTGGCTACTAAAGCTCCTCCGCCGGCAGCTGTCAGCCCCTCTGGGAGTTCCCACCCCTGAAGCTGCATATTCTTGTCGATGGTCTCCCCTCAGAGCAGCATCCCCGGGAGGGTCTGTAGCCCAGGACCCAGAATAGCGCTGGCCTGGTCGGCCCTCCGTCCCCGTCAGCGGGGTATCAGGTGACTGCTGAGAAGAAGCCTAGGCTCCTGGGACCCTGACCAGAGCAGGAGGGTTTGGGGGCACTACATGCACTCAGAGGTGGGCTGGGCACTGGACTTGGGGGTCTGTCAGCAGGGTGACCTTGTACATCCCGCCCCGTCGGAGTAGCAGGTGCCTCCTGCGTCCTCCGTCCCTGGGAGCGTGGCTCACACACTCCTTACTTCGAGTGGGGCTGCGAGGACCCCCCTTCAGCCTGGCACCGGGCAGGGACCAATCACTAGTGGCTCAGGAGGCGGTGTGTAAAGGGTTCCGCTGGCTGGGGAGGGGCCAAGGGAGCCAGGTCCCAGCCCCCTGCACCGACAGCCATGGGTCCCTCACAGCAGCCCCTCCACCAGGCCTCTCCCCGCCACCCTCCGACCTCAGCACCTTCCAGCCCTACCTGCCACCAGGTCCCCACCTTGTTATGTACCCCCAGGGAGACAGGGGATAATTGTGTCTATTGTACATTTCCCACCCTGGACTGTGAGTTCTGTGAGGATCGGCTTTGTCCTGGCCATCGCTGTACACAGATCACGTGTGTGCATGCACATGTTATGTGCATGTGTGCACATGTACTATGTTTCTATATGTATCTGTACTATCCGTACGTGCATCTGCGCTACTGTGCGTAGATGCGTATTACGTACATGTCCATATGCTATTATCTCCGTGTTACATAGAGCACCGTGCATGTATCTGGTACATAGTAGAAGTTTGATACACGTTACTTAAATGTCTGCAGATCGTGCAGGAGGGACACCTGACTCTGACGACAGGACACCTATGGAGGCTGTGTGGGTCATGGTCCCAGGCACCCACTGTGGATGCAAAGAAACGCCGGAGAAGACATAATCCCATCCTACCAGGCCCGGGAGAGGTGGGGAGGGAAATCTCCGGGTGCTGCACGGGAATTTGCAGCTAAAGCGATGCCAATGACCCAGAGAACATCAGATGGGGGTCAGGCTCCAGGAGCTGGGGCTTAGGTGGGGCGAGGGCGAGGAAGAGCTGTGGGCCTGGAAAGTGCCTTGGAGCTGGAGCTGGAGCAGAGGGGGCTCCACAAGGCCAGAGCCCAGGAGGTCCCTGCTGCTTAGAGAGACAGCTTTCTGCACAGAATGCCATCAGGAGCTTCTCCCTGCCTGAGACTGGGGGGGGAACGGTGCGTGAGCAGAGTCGGGCACCGATTTCAGCAACAAAAGCCCCAGATTGGCAGCACTCATGGGTACAGAGCCTGAATTTACAAACACCTGCATGATGCCACATCTCTGAGCCACAAGCCCCACCACAAACCTGCTCCTGGACCAGTGACATCGTGTGAATACCAACAGAAGCCAGGGCCAAATCCTGGTAGCAGATCCAAGTATTGAAAATGAAGAAGACTGGGTGGCTCAGTTGGTTAAGTGTCTGCCTTCCGCTCCGATTATGATCCCAGGGTCCTGGGATCCAGCCCCACATCCCTCCCTCCATCATCCCTCCATCCCTCCCTACTCAGCAGGGAGTCTGCTTCTCCCTCTCCCTCTGCCTCTCCCCCAGCTTGTGTGCTGGCTCTCTCTCTCACTCAATCTCTCTCTTAAATAAAAAAATACAAAGAGAAGAAGAAGAGGAAGACGAAGAAGAAGAAGAAGGGGTCCACGACATAAAAGACACATTTGACAGGGATACCTTGATCATCTTGGGTTTGTACCCACTTAATAAAGATTCCAACAGCTGAAGAGACTATAACAAATTTATCTGTGGCAGATAAAAATATCTGTACTGTTATGAAATGTATTTATAACTAGTTTATAGAAATTTAAATTTTTTAAATATTTTCAGTGGTTTTCGATGTTAAAATATTCAGGCATGAACAACAATGAAGACACTACAAACCAAAGCTCATGAAACATCTAAACACCTAGGAGTCATCTAGAGCCCAAAATACCCATTAGAAAAATGAGAACATTTGGCAATTTCCTAAGCATTCAACACAAGAAGCTGAAAGAAACAATCACAAGGTAAATCCAAAGAAAATGGAAGAAGTAAAAGCATCAATTAAGAAAATTGGAAGCAAAAAACAATAGGAATATTGAAAAAAAAATAGTTCACAAAAAAACAAACCTCTGGCAAACTGATTTTTTGAAAAAGAAGTAAATGCACAAATTTAAAATGACAGATTGAATTAGGACTTTGAAAATTACAAGAGAATACCGTGAAGAGTATTTAAAGTACTAATAACAATAAATGTGAAACCAGGAAGCATGAATAATTTTCCAGAAAACTAATATTCCCTACTCTAACTCAAGAGGAATTCAAAATCTCAATAAACCTAAAACATTAAATAAATCGCAGTTGTAATTTTTTTACAAAGCCATGCATGTCCACTAAAGCTCACATAAAAATTACCAGACCATCTGGTTTCACCCTCTGCCAAATCTTCAAAGAAAGATAATCCTTACATACTACAAATTGTTCCAGAGGGTAGAGGGAAAAAGGCAGTCTCTCCAAGTTGTTTTATGAAACTAGTATAATCTTACAGCTTTGAAATTAAAAACAGACAAGGATAGTACCAGAGGGGGAAATTATGGGCTAATTTCACTTATGAACATGGGGGAAGTTTTTCTAAATAAAATCAAGGACACCAGGGTCGGGGGCTGACCTGAGCAAACTAGAAATAGTCTATCCTAAAAATGTAACGATGACTAAACACCAGAAAACTTACCACTGTATATGCACCACACAAATAGACAAAGGGAGGAAGAAGAGAAACTAATTAAGTAGATGCACAAAAACAACTGTGATAAATCCCCTCATTTATGATTAAAACTCTCAGACAACCAGGAAGGGAACTTTCTCGCCTTCATAGAAGGTGACACCACAAACTCAGAGTAACTGTCACATCCAATAAAGAAACTTTAAGATTAGGGAGAAGGGACGCCTGGGTGGCTCAGTGGTTAAGCGTCTGCCTTCGGCTCAGGTCATGATCCCAGGGTCCTGGGGATCGAGCCCCGCATCAGGCTCCCTGCTCCGCAGGAAGCTTGCTTTCCCCGCTACCATTCCCTCTGCTTGTGTTCCCTCTCTCGCTGTGTTTCTCGCTGTCAAATAAATAAAATCTTTAAAAAAAAA
>CM053613.1:2448884-2488367 GCA_028646535.1 Procyon lotor
TGTCACAGCAGGGGTGGCGGAGTCAACGGGACGGGCGCCAAGGGAGCGGGGAGCGGGTCAAGACTCCTGGCCATGTTTCTTGCAAACAGAACCCAGGGGAGAGCCCTGGAGTGGGACAGTCGGGGGGCCGGGCCCCCAGAAGTCCCTCAGGGCCCAAGCAACACAGAACCCCATGCTGGTCCATCTTCCTCCCACAGGATGAACGAGAGGGGAACAGGCGCCCGGATGGGGATATCCACCCGAAACGGCACCCTGGTAAACACCCTGCACACGCCTCCCGAGGTGCTGAGCTCCCTGCCGCATTCGTCTGCGTGTGCCGCATGCTGGGCAATGGCCTGGTGGTCTGGCTGCTGAGCTGCCGGGGGCAGAGGACCCCGTTCTGCACCGACGTCCTCCACCTGGCCATGGCTGACTTCCTCTTCCTCCTCAGCTCTACGGCCATCACGCTCTACCTAGACCCCATCCTGCTGACTTTCGAGGTGATGGAGAGAGCGAAGTCCTTTACCCCCACCGCCAGCCTGAGCCTCCTGACGGCCATCAGCATGCAGCGCTGCCTGTCCGTCCTCCTCCCCATCTGGTACAAGTGTCACCGGCCCCAGTACCTGTCAACCGTGGTGTGTGCCCTGCTCTGGGCGCTGTCCCTCCTGATGAGCGTGCTGGCTTCACTCTTCTGCAGCGAGTTCCGGCACGACGTGGAAACGAAGTGTTTCACGGTGGACTCCCTCTTCAGTTTCCGCATTACGGGGATCTTTACCCCAGTGATGGCCCTGTCCAGTGTGACCTTCTTCGTGCAGGTGCGGAGGAGGTCATGGCAGTGGGGGCAGCAGCGGCCCACGCAGCTGTATGTGGTCATCTTGGCCTCCGCGGCAGTGTTCCTCGTCTGCGCCCTGCCCCTGGGCATCAGCTGCTACTTCCTCTACCGGCCGGACCTGCCCGAGCACCAGAAGACTCTCTTCCACCACGTGGCGTGCCTCTCCTCGGCCCTGAGCAGCAGTGCCAATCCCGTCATCTACTTCGTGGTGGGCAGCTGGGGACGCTGGGGCCTGAGGGAGCCCCCGGGGGCCGTGCTCTGCAGGGCGCTGAGGGAGGAGCCTGAAGGGGAGGGGAGGGAGACACCCCCCGTCGGCACCAGCGAGCTGGAGGCCTGAGAGCCGGGCTGCCCCGCGGATCTGCATGCCTTCCCTGCCCAGGGTCTGTCTGACCTGCTGTTAACAGCCCCAAAGACGCGCCTCTCGCCCTGTCAGGGTGCCTTTCTTCTATGCCAAGTGTGGTCCGGCTCTCACAATGGGACTCAGCTGGGAAGACGCAAGTCGTCTGTTGGCTTGGAGGCCCGGCCTGCGGAACACTGATTGTCCTCCCGTCTCTGCGGGCGGGTAGCCTGCTTCCATTTGAGCGGGAAAGCACATTCTCCCAGCCTCCTTCTCTCCTTCCAAGGACATCGTTGTCCAGGAGGCAGGGTGTGGTTCCTGTGACCTTGTGGCATGATGCTGGTCCTTGGGCACATGCTGGTGGCATCAGCTGACCGCCGGGGGATGCCCCCCCGTGGTCTGCTTTCCATCCAATATCCTGCTGACCCCCTCCATGACTGCAGTCCTCGGCCAGCCAGCCGTCACTGACCAAACTCACTGGCCGTAAGCCTCGTCCTCCAGGACTCCCAGGCCAGCACTTGATCCCTGGCCCTGTCTCTGGGTCGCCGTGTACCAGCACACCTGGCAACCAGGGTGGGTCTATACGCTTTGCTCCGGGCAGCTGCCCTAGAACCAGGAAAGCCCCTGCCCGGCCTCCCTGGAGATGCACGATGGACCTTGGTGGGACTGTGCCCGGGAGGCAGGGGCAGCCTGGAGGCAGCTTCACCCCAGAGCCCCATGTGGTTGACAGAGCAAGCGTCTATACCCCACGGATTGCCCCTTCCTCCACTTGCTGGAGACACTCCCCCTCTGGGGCCAATGCCCAGCAAGGGAAAGCTTGGGACACATGTCAGCATGCCTTGCCCCCCGCACCTCCCTTTTCTTCCCACAGTCTCCTGGGTCCAGAACAAGGAGCCATGAGTTTGAAAATGAGAACTGAATTTAACCAAAAGTAATTCATCAGGAAGAGGAGATCACTGTGGAATAGAAGAAATCCAGAGCCTGTTGGATTTCTGATAATCCAGTTAACGAAGAGGGAAGCATCCCATAACACACTGGGAAATAGTCACGTTTCGTGCCCATTTGACATCATCGATCGCAGTTTAAAATCCTGAGTCACCACTGCAGCAAAGGCTGTGACAACAAAACATTAATGAGCATCATCAATTTAAAGACTATTTCAGATTAATCGCTGCACAAGAAAACTGGAAGTGGGGTTCTCGGGTGGCTCAGTCAGTGAGGCATCTGGTTTCGGCTCAGGTCATGATCCCAGGGTCCTGGGATTGAGTCCCACGTCAGGCTCCCTGCTCAGCAGGGAGTCTGCTGCTCCCTCTGCCTCTGCCCTTCCTCCCTGCTCATTGCTCATGCTCTCTGTCTCTTGCTCTCTCTCAATAAAATAAATAAAATCTTAAAAAATAATAATAATAATGGGTCGTGAAGCTAAGTAATATCTTTAAACTGTTTACAATACAACACAATTTTTGATCAACCATGTTACAGAAAGATTGTATCATCCCTCAGTTCTCTTTATGGAAAATATTCCAAACTGTTACATAAGAAAAAATGTCAGAGTGTGCAGCAAGAATGGTAGAAAAAATATTGCAGATGTTTTCCTGTATTTTGCATTATTTGTGGTATTTGTCGCTTCTAAAAATCTAGTCTGCTGTGATTTCTTGTCCAGTTCTAAATAAATATTCATCATTGTATCTAACTTTATATTTATGATTTTGTTTTCTTTTTCTTTTTTTTTTTTAAGATTTTATTTATTTGGCAGAGAGAGAGAGAGATCACAAGCAGGCAGAGAGGCAGGCAGAGAGAGAGGGGGAAGCAGGCTCCCTGCTGAGCAGAGAGCCCGATGCGGGGCTCTATCCCAGGACCCTGAGATCATGACCTGGGCTGAAGGCGAGGCTTTAACCCACTGAGCCACCCAGGTGCCCCTTGGTTTCTTTTTCCTCAAGGAGCATCCCCCTCTTGTTGATAAGCTTTGGTCCCCACAGAATCTGTCCTTGGATGGAGGACAGAGGAATTACCAAACTCCAGGATGGTCAGCAGGACCCAGGGGGGTGGCCGCTGAGCTACTGCCATAGATATCCATGAGTAGGAGGAGCCCTAGGACCACAGGGCAGGGGGCTGCTTCCGACAGCCCAGGACACTTCATGTGAATAGAATGACAACGCAAAGCTTCAATGGCTTGTTTTGAGATTAGGACTGACTTTCAGGGACTGTCTATGACCCTGCGGAAAGAAATCTATGAGTGTTGAGTGTGTCTTCAGTACACAACCCACACCCTCCACAGCTGGTGACAGCCACAATGTCCAGCTATTTCATGAATCTGATATTTTTTTTTCTCTCCCCTCTATAGGGCAAACTCCCTGTGAGGAGGGCCTGACTCTTTTCAGCCTCGCCCAAGGCTAACGGCAAAGACTGACGTCTGTCCAAAAAAAAAAAAAAAAATTTTGACTTTCAGAATGAAGAAACAAGTCCACGCGTTAAGCCGCTACTTTGCTTTATCTATTTTGAGACTATGTTATTAGCAGTGTACAAATTGAGGACTATTATATCATCCTGGGGAGTTGGCGCTTTGGTGACAAATTATGAAGTTACTGTCATTGATCCTAGTCACAATATTCCTTACAATCTATTTTGTCTGATATTAACTTGGCTGCACCAGCTTTCTCTTGGTTGGCACTTGCGTCTTCTTGCCTTCTTTGACTTTCAACCTTTTGGTATTCTTTACTGTTAGATCTATCACTTTTAAACAGTTGAGAATTGGGTTGAGTTGCGCCTTGGGACATTAAACCCACCACTACAGCGAGCAGACCTGTGATCCTCCATCCCACCCAAGTGTCAGTCCTAAAGAGCTGTACACCTGAGCAGGTAGAAAGGCTCAGCCCTCACTAAGCTGTTATAGTGATCAAGGAAAAGGATTGGCTCTGGCTTTAACCCTGGCTCCATCACCCCTGTCCTGGGAGCCCTTGGGCCCATCTTGCACCCTCTCTGAGCTGTTTGCTCATCTGTAGGATGGGGTCAATCACCTCCCTCCTCTACCCATCTTCTATGTGGAAAGGACACCCAGGTCTTGCATCCATCCATCACTGGGCACTGAGAAGCACTATCCCAAAGGTGAAACCCTGGGACCTTCCAACACGGGGTCTGCAGTGGGTTAGAGATATATGGGCGCAGCCCAGCCCTGTCTGAGCTATCTCAGGCCACTCTATCCCGTCCCAGGGCCACCAGGGTCTGTTAAAAGATGTCAGCCCCAGGGGACTTGCAGGCTCCCAGAGGATGAACTCTCCTCTCAAATAAGGCCATGACTTTTTTGGCTCTTGCATCTCCTACGTCCCATTTCCTGTGGCAGGGTTGTACTCCATCCTTCACTGGGGAATTCCACTTCAGCCTGGGAGAGCCCAGGGCCTGCTCGGGGAGAGTAAACAGAGGGCAGGCAGGACGGCTGGAGCACCAGGATGACAAGAGAACTCAAGATGACCGGTGGGGGCCAAGACGACAGGAACAGCCGGGCTGACAGTACACAACCTCCTTTCCAGTCCTGCCTGCTGCCAAGGTCTCCTTCCCCCAGAGGCTCCTCTCACCTCCTTTTTGCCAAAGGGAACATTTGCCTTTTCCAGACCTGGCTCCCTACAGTCGGCCTGGGGCAGAGCCAGGAACCTGCAGAAGAGGGAAGCAGGGCGAGAAAACAGAGAACTGGCCTGTCACCTCACCCAGCCTTCCTCCTTCACCCCCAAACTCCTCTCCCTTCTCAAGCATCCACGAGGGAGTGGGAGGACGGGAGAAAGGGCCACTTAAGAGAGCCCCAAGACCCCGCAACGGGTATAGATAAGCATCTCTGGCCCCACGAAAGAGGCACAGAGGGCGCTCTGGCACAGTGCCCTCCCCCCACCCCGCAGAGTGCTCGCCGCCGAGAGTGCCCTGAGGCTGCCTCTCCTCTGGGCCAGCCTGTTCATCCGGCACGAACAAAACCTGATCACCAGGAGAGGGGTACGAGTCAGGACCCTGGGCGCGCCCTCCCCTACACTAGGGCACAGCCCCGGCCCCACCCAGACAAGCCCCTCCATCTAAGCCACGCCCCAGGCTCCACCTGCCCCCACGCCCTCCAGCTCCGCCCACTGTGGGCCCCGCCCAGGCCACGCCCGAGCCCCACCCCCGGTCCAGCTCTGCCAAGCAAGCTCCACAAGTAAGGCTCCAAGAACGCCCGGTCTGAGCTCCAGCTGTCCCCGCCCCCACCCTCAGTCTCCTAAAAAGGATTCCACCAGCAAGGGTTGGAGCGTCTTGCCTGGGTGAAGAGGGGCAGGCCTGCCTGGAGCAGCAGGGGCAAGTAGTAGGGGGCCCTTGCAGCCCCAGAGCCTCTTGCCCCTGGGAGAGCCCCTCTCCAGCACTCACGTCCCCATCCTGGACCCCCCCCTGACCCCTGAGCCTTGGATCCCCGGGCGCCTGAGACAGCCTCCCCTTACCCAGCCTGGTCAGGGGAGGCTGTGTGCTAAGTAAAGCCCCCCCCTGCGCTAAGACCACAGCCACCCTCCTCCCCATCCCCAGCTGCAACACCGACCCAGGACTTCCCACTCCAGGGAATTTCTCCTAGGGCAAGAATGCACTAAATCAGCCCTATAGGGTCACAGTGAAGACTAAATGAGATAAAGCAGGGGGAAGACCGCGTAGTGCCGGGCACATAACACGGACTCAACATGTGACTATAACCAGTGATGACTCACAGGCAGGCGGTCCTCAGGACAGACCAGCAGGGCACTGACACTGTACATCCATGGACCCTCTCCGGCCCCCGCAGCACCGGGAGGTGTTTCTACCAGCCCCCTCCGTCTACAGCGAAGGCAGCTTAGGTAGGAGAGGCCTGAGTGGCTGGCCACAAAACCAGGAGGGAGCAAAAGTGGACTCTGAGGCCAAGTATTCGGCTCTAGAGTCCCTGAGCGCCACCCACACGCTCTTCTGCCTCTAGAGGGTGGGCCCCAGCGTGGGAAAGTGAGCCTCCGTATTTTCCACCCTTCAGCAAACTCAGAGCCCAGCACGAATTCACACCGGTAAACACCAGGCAAATGACAAATACTTAGTACTCTCCGAATTAAAACCAATCAACCTCAGGTTTGTACCCAGCGACAAGACCAAGAACAGGAATGCGGTGCCATTCTTCAAAGGAGAAAAAGTGAAAGCACACCCTGGTCAGAGCAGAGAACAACCACCTCCCCTCCCCCAGCCCTCAGCTTCCTGGGCAGAAGGCGGGGAGGGTTCTTTACTGAGTCCGTTAAGATTCCTATGGCGGATGCAACAAATGACCACAAGCTTAGTGGCTTCAAACAATACAAATTTATAATCTTACAGTTTGGGAGGTCTGAAGTCTAAAATGGACCAGCAGGGCTGAGTTCTTCCTGGGAGCTGTAGAAAGGAATCTGTTTCCTTGCCTTTTCCAGGTTCTGGAAGGTTCCGGAGGCCATCTGTATGCCTTGGCTGTGGCCCCTCCTCCATCTTCAAAGCCAGCCAGCTCCCACCTTCAAATCACTCTCTGTCCTCTATCATATTACCTTTTCTATCTCTCACATGCCTGCCTCCCTCTTTTAAGGATTCAGTAAGCCCACCCAGACAATCTAGGATAATCTCCCTATCTCAAGATCCTTAATTATATCTGCAAAGTCCCTTTCACCATTAAGGTCACTCACATACACACAGGCCTTGGAGATGAGGACACAAACATCCTTGGGGGACCATTATTCTGTCTACCATACTGCAAAATGGCCTACCCAAGAGATGAGACCTACAGACTGTGTGTAGTGTTTTCTCCTAGAAACCAATGGTCCCTTCTCTATAAACTGATTGTGAAGCTGGCAATCAACTCACCCTGCCCCCAACCCACAGAGTTTTCCATCAGCTTGAGAGCTGTACTCAAGCTGTACTCAGTACTATACTCTTAAATAAAAACAGAGTCAAAGATTTCCAGGGAAAGGTTAAATATGTAAGACCAGGTACCAAAACAAAATGGAGAAAGGAACGCAGAGGAAACAGACCATGCACGGTGCTGAAGGAAGAAGTAAAGCAGCACGAGATACTGCCTTCCAATGTCAGGGTGGAAACGATCTTCAACCTAGGATCCAACCGTCAATCCAAGTCTGAGGCTAGATAAAGAAAAGTCCTCCCCCCACCAAAAAAAAAAAAAAAAAGCTACCATACCTTCACTCTCAGAAAGCCACTAATAGCAAAAAACAAGAAAGAGGGGTTTTTAGTTTTGTGAGTGTTTGAGGCTGTGCGTAGTAAGTGCATTAAAAAATTAAGCAAATGAGAAAAACAAGGCAAGTAATAACTGGTAAAAACAAAGAGTTGTCCAAGGAAGGAAATGCAATCAGCATTTATCATATTTATTTCCTTTAACCTGACTTGTCCTCCCGCATGAGCCCATCCAGTCCCATGGCCTATTAGCATCATAGAACCAGTGATACCCTGTCCCCTATTGGACCCCATCACCCACCTGCCTATGGAGCTTCCAACTTTCATATCAACCTGGCTTCCTAAAAATCTCTCCTTGGGGGGGTGCCTGGGTGGCTCAGTGGGTTAAAGCCTCTGCCTTCAGCTCAGGTTGTGATCCCTGAGTTCTGGGATCGAGTCCCGCGTCAGGCTCTCCGCTCAGCCGGAGTCTGTTTCTCCCTCTGACCATCCCCCTTCTGGTGCTTTCTCACTCTCTCTCTCTCCAATAAATAAATAAAATCTTAAAAAAAAAAAAAAAAAGACTCTCCCTCCCCCTCCGCTCCTACACCCCTCTGTAAATAAATCAATCTTAAAAAAAAAAGTCAGGAGGACCCAAACTGACCACCCAAGAGAAGTGAAAACACGTTCACATACAAACTTGTATATGAATGTCCACGGCGGCACTACTCACAACGGCCAAAAAGTGAAAAAAAATCCCAAGCCCCCCAACTGAATGGACAACTAGGAGTGGATAAATGAAACGGGGTCCGGCCGTCCAACACCATCGCATTCAGCCGTAAAGAGGAATGAAATCCTGAGCCTTGGATGAACCTTAAAAACATTCTGCCAAGTGAAAGCGGCCAGACACAAGAGGCCACCGAGCGTACGGGTCCATAGACGAGAAACGTCCAGATTGGGCAAATCCACAGAGACAGAAGGCAGATCTGTGGGGCCCGGCGGGGAGAAGCAGGGGTGACCGCTAACGGATACGGGGCTGATGGATACCTTCCGGGGTGGTGAGAATGTTCTGGAGGTAGAGATAGTAGCTGTACGTCATCATGAAGGCCACCAAACTGCTGGCCTTACAGCGGTTAGTTTTATGTTCTGTGCATTTTACCTCCACAGAAACAGAAGCGCCCAGGGAGCGGGCCTGGGGGGGCGAGCTGTCAAGGCCAAGGTCAGCTGTGCCAACCAGCACCTCACACGATACACGCACGGCTCTTCCACCCGATAAACATGCCCGGCACCCCCAGGAGGCAGACCCTGGGTCAGCGAGGGGAAGAGCTCCCTGCTGTCCCGCCAACTTGGGGACCCCGTCCAAAGAGGACAAAGAGCTCCCAGGAAGCTCCACTCCCTCCGAGGCGCTGCGGCCCTCCCTGCGTCTGTCCCCGGCCCCGCGCTGCCCACGCTGAGCCCCGGAGGGCCCCCCGCAGAACAGACCCCCTGCAGATGCCATTCAGCCCGACGGGACCGGACAATCCAGAATTCCTCATACGCGCGCGTCCCTGAGCGCACAGAACTTCTGGGCAGCACGTGGTGAGTAAAAGTGAAAGAAATACATTATTATTAAGAACACGGGGGCAGCCCTTCCTGAGCCCCTCGCCCGGCGCCTGGGCCGGAAACACGAAGACCCCCCCATTCTTCAGGCCCACCGTGCGTCAGCCTGCGAGCTCCCATGACGGAAGCCGCGAATGTTCTGCAGCTGGGCCTCCCCGCCCGGCCCAGCGCCCCTGCACACCCCTGCCGCCCTCCCGGCGGGCCCCCACCCCTGCGATCCTCGTCCCCTCGGGCACCCGATCCCCAAGGCCTCCCCGGAGCCATTTTCCTACAACACAACTGGGGCCTGTCTCCTCCTCCCCGCCACCCACCTTCCCCTCCTCCCCTTCGTGAGACCCAGAGCCTCAGTCGCTGGGCCACACGGGGCCCCAGAGGGTGAGTGCGGATCCCAGACCCAGAGGAAATCCCGCACGCCCTTGCCAGTGACCCGGTCCACGGACTGGCCACAAAGCCAGCCAAGAGGAGTCACAAGAAGTACAAACAAGAGGGTAAGAATCCCACCAAATCCCAAAGCTGATGGACGTTTGCAACTTGGCCTTGCGCCTTTTCATCTTGTTTTGTGCACAGACAGGGGCACAGCTGGTGATCTGCGGAAGCCTCCGGCCTGTACCGAGCACTTAGAGCCCCGAGGCTGTGCGGACGGGCTCAGGGCCGGTTTGCGGGATACAAATCCGGGACCGGACTCTGGTGCGTGGGGTTTTCGGGGCGAGGCCACTGGGGAGGAGAGGGAGGGAAGCTGGGTGGGCTCAGGGCAAGTCGGGCAAAGACACGGTCTTGGCTGGAGACGAGGGTCGTCTGCGTGACCCCACGGCGGCTCTGCCTGTCCCACCTGAGGCAAAGGACCGGCCTGTGCGAATTCCTGAGCCCCAGAGCCCACGAGCACGGGAAATGGTTGCTCATAGCACAGTTTCGGGTGAGTGTATCATACAGCCATGGGAACGGGAACGGCCTTTTCTCCCTGATGAGTCAGCGAGTCCTGCCCGGCTTCTACTTCCAGGGTGGGAACAGGGCTCTGAGCCCGCCCGAGAATCAGCCCTGTCCACCCCTGTCACCCACAGGAAGGCACCTCGCAGGCCCACAGTGTCCACACCTCTGACCGCCCTGCTGGGTTTCTGGAACCCGGGGGTGTTTATCTTCTTTGGAATGTGGCTACGTGTTTTTAAAACTTTTTCCATTCTGTGTGTCACCGCTGAGGGCCGGGTCGGACGGGGGCGGGGTGGGCGCTGCCTCCCAGCAGGAACTTGCCATGTCACCTTGACCTCCTACGAAACGGGCTGCCCTCCACGCTGGGGGCTGGGGCAGGTCCCCCGTGGGGCCTGAGCCTCCTGCTGCCTCACGGTTCGGGAATGAAGACCACGAGAGCACGCCCGCTGTGCCGAGCAGGCCGTGGCGGACTCCCGCCTGGCCGGGAAGTTGGCCACACGTCAGCTGGGGGAAGGGAGAGGCAGGGTCACTCCCAGCTCCCCGGGCCCTCCCCGCTCAACCACCCACTGGCCGGCCGCCCGCAGGAAGCGTTTTCCGTACATTCGGAGAGCTGGAGGGGCTTCGCCACAGCTCGGCCCCAGTGAGGAGGGCAAAGGGGAGGACAGGGAGGAACAAGCCAGGAGCTCTGTCCTCCTGACTCGAGGGATGAGTGTAAGAGACACCAGGACACCCCTTCCTCCGCTACAGAGGACGGAGCAGAAATTCCCTGCACGGGGTGGGCTGTGCCATCTCCCTCTGGCACCCCACCCCCACCCCGGCCCACAGCCAGGGCCGCCAGCAGCCCCCGCAGCGGCGCTAAGCTGGAAGCTGGCATCCCTTCCTCTGAGTGGCCGCAGCCTGAGGGCATGAACGGCAACCCCACCTCGCCCCCAAAGCCCACCCCGCACAGCCGGACGCGGGGGCCTGACGCAGAAGGTGCGCACTCAGGGCGGGGGGCAAACACGGGTGCATTGCCCCTGAGGACGATCTGGGCACTGCACCCAGTGGGCAACAAGGGGCATGAGAAGCCCTTCAGGGCGTCTGTCCTCCACGTCCTAAAATCCCGTCTCATTTCATGAAAACAACCCAAGCGTGGCAGTCCCACAGGAGAGTCCCTTCTGATGGGGAGCAGACCCCAAAACGATGGTTTCCAAATACGCCCAACCATATACCCCTATTGGCCACATATACGTAAATTAAACACCATGACCGAGTGGGATTTATACAGGAGTTCAAGGTGGGTTCAACATTCAAAAAGCAATTAACGAGGGTCACCTGGGTGGCTCAGTCGGTTAAAAATATGAATTCAGGGGTGCCTGGGTGGCTCAGTGGGTTAAAGCCTCTGCCTTCAGCTCAGATCATGATCTCAGGGTCCTGGGATCGAGCCCCACATCGGGCTCCCTGCTCAGTGGGGAGCCTGCTTCCCCCTCTCTCTCTGCCCCCCACTGGTGCCATCTCAAAAAAATTAATTAAAAAAATTAAAAAAAAAAAAACAAGTAAATAACTCAATGCGTAAATAAACTCTCGGCAAAGGAAAGATGGAAGGGAACGTGCCAGCCTCATTGCCACCGTGGGCACGAGGGAGCCAGGGGGGGCGGCGGCTGGCAGAGCCCTCTGCGTCCCCGCGGCTCACCGAGCTGCACGCCTGCAGGGGGTGGACTTTAGGATGCGGCGATGGACGGCGCACCGGCCGTGGGGGGCAGGGCTGAGCGCCGAGTGGCCAGGCAGCCCCACACGGGAGAAGGGAGCAAAACAACCCTCACACCGGACACCGCGTCCCGGCACAGTTACAGATCCGCCCGCCCAGATGAGCCGTCGGCTTCCTCGTCCCCCTTTTCCTCCGAGCAGAGAAGTTTCCAGACCAAATAAGGCTGCAGCCTTTGCAAAGCTCCCAGCACCCACCGCAGTTCCCTTTGAGTGCCAGGTGGTAACTCGGGCCTCAAACGTCCCAAAGCAGCACGGTGCCCGTGAGCCTGCTGGTCCCTCGGGTAACCGTCTAAACAACCCGGGTAAACAGAGTGGGGCTGGCCCACCGGCAGGGGGTGAGGGTGAGCCCCGGCGTCCCCAAGGAAGCCAGGCGTGCCCACGCGGAGCTGTACCGGCGACTCCGGCCGGCAGCTGACGGGATCCTGGGGCCCCGGGCGGGAAAGGCTGTGGGTCAAACCCGCACGAGGCGCCCGCCCCTCCGATGTCTGCAGCTTTGCGGACATTCCCTGAGCACATACGTGCTAGACACGGTTTCGGGGGCCCTGTGTGTGACCTTAAAGCATCTCACCTGCAGAGCACCTCTGGGGGTGTGCGCTTTACAGACAGGGAAACAGAGGCAGGAGCCACACAGCCCATATGGGGTGAATCTTGAATGAACCCCCAGGCTGACCCCTCCAAGCGGGGGCCCCATCCCGTGCCACGTTGTCCCCTCACCCCAAAAGAAGAAGAGACAGGGCTCCCTGCTCAGTGCCCCCCCGGAAGGGACTCCTCAGCGCTGGGCAGCTCCTCCAGAAGGGCTGTGGTCCGCAGGTGACCAGCAAGACCACCCTCGCTGCCTGGGCAGATGTTTGGCTTGGCACGTATTTTTTTTTCCTTTTTTTGGGCTGCCCTGTCCGGGCCAAATGTAGGACATTCTTCAAGAAACCAGTCACAAACATCGTCCTAACGAGGTCTCTCTGGGCTGAAAAACGGAAACTTTTTGTGCTGACATTTTAAGCATGCGTCCAAACCAGCCTGAATGGAGGCCAGCGGGGGAGGGCGAAGGCTCCGTGCAGGGGCAGGTGGGCGCGGCGGCCACAGCAGACCCCGTGCCGGGCACTGCCACGGAGCCCGCTAACCTGGACCCGGGGCTCAGGACACACGACGCCGCCCACGGGTCCTTCTGTGGACCTGTCGGCCGCTGGCGAGGGGAAGGCTGTTCTCGACCCCGTCACCGGTGAGCGGAGGGGCTCGGGGAGGCGGGCACTCGCTGAAGCCCACGCAGGGCCTTCTGATTCTGGAGGCCTCCCACCACCCCAGTCCGTGCTGTGTTGCCTTCCTTCCCCTACTTCAAGCTCTTCCTGGCAAGGTGGCCCCTGGGAAAAGTACATGGCTAAAGGTGCAGGACCGCTCCCTCTAAGGAGCAGGGGTGTGATGCCTCGATCCTGCCTCCATGCTGGAACTGGGCATGCCCACTACAGTGTGCAGACAAAGGCACGACTGGACCAGCAAAGATCATGCTAGCTGCAAGTGACAGAAACCCAACCAGACTTTCTTCAGCTCAAAAGGCACTAGTTCGGGACACTGAGAAGAATGGCGTGGAGGTCAGGTGTGGCTGGATCCAGGTGCTCAAACCATGTACTTGTGTTATTCCCCTACCGCCATTTTTAGCTGTTTCTGTGTTGGCCTCCTTCCCTCCTACAGACAGGCTTCCTCTCTGCAAGCCACTCTCAGGAAAAAGAGCCAACATCTTTATTTCAGCATCTGCGTGTAGACTCCAGGCTAGAATCCTGATGGGTCCTGTTTGGACTCTGGCCCATCCCTGAACCAGGCCTTGCTGTGGCCAGAGGATGAGAGCTTATTACCACAAAGACAAGGAGAAAAAACAAGCATCCTCAGCACGCGAGACACGTGCCACTGTATCCCTTGAGGACAATGAGACACTGCTCTGTACGCACAGATCTCACTTCCTTGCAGTCTTGTTTCCCACCGGCCACGGGCTGCTGGGGCAGTGAGCCCCGCAGCTAGCCATCTGGGACGCCCTGCATGGCTCCCAGGTGAACCACCCAGAGGACTGCGTGTGGCCTTTACACACACACACACACACACACACACACTGCCATGGGGTCCCCACCGCTTCCCCTTCCTGCGTGACCAGTCCTAAAGCTGGCTGACAGGAGCAAGGAAAGTATCCATGTAAGGAGGAGGTAGGGGGCCACAGTGGCAGAGAGGGTGTCCGCCCTGGGCAGGGCAACAGGCTGACCCCAGGAGACGGTGGCCCAGCACCGGCCAAAGCAGATGGTCCGAGTACATGGGCCTGGGGCCAAACAGTCAATAAATGTGCTGAGTAAACGACATTTGGGGGCCAGTGGCAGAATGACAAGACAGAGGAGGTTCCTAAGAACAACACAGATATTTTTTTTAAGGATTTTATTTATTTGTAGAGAGAAAGAGATGGATAGAGAAAGAGAGCACATGCACAAGTGGGGGGCCGTGGCGGGGAAGGCAGAGGGAGAAGCAGGCTCCCCACTAAGCAGGGAGCCCCATGTGGGGCTTGATCAGGACCTTGGGATCATGACCTGAGCCGAAGGCAGACGCTTAACTGACTGAGCCCCCCAGGTACCCAGGACAACACAGTTTGAATGCCTGGTCGGGGAGGCAGAGGTCACAGCAACACGAATGGCATTTAGGGTCATCAGGTGCAAGGACTGTGAGACCGGGTCTGGTGGGTGCGGGTGGGTCAACCCTAGGTTCTGAGCCCCCAGGGAGGCACGGCCTCTGTCTTCCCCGGGGCAGCAGCCTCTCCCAGCCGTCTCTCCACTGGCCCAGGTTGTACCGTTTTCTTTTCTTTTTTTTTTTTTTTTTAAGATTTTATTTATTTGACAGAGAGAAACACAGCGAGAGAGGGAACACAAGCAGAGGGAATGGTAGCGGGAGAAGCAGGCCCCCCGCCGAGCAAGGAGCCCGATGCGGGGCTCGATCCCAGGACCCCAGGATCATGACCTGAGCCGAAGGCAGACGCTTAACGACTGAGCCACCCAGGTGCCCCCGGGTTGTACCAGTTTACAACTCCAGCCTTCCCGACTTCAAACTTGTGTCCTGATAGAAAAACCAAGGACTTTTTCCTCCCCTCTGTCATCTGTGAATGGGGACGAGGCCCCCACAGGGACCCTGCACGGATGCCGAGCTGGCCTGAGCTGGCTGGCCCTGAGCTTGGGGCCACTCCGGGAAAGGGACAGGGAGCAGAAAGGGAGGGCGCAGACACATTAACACACTGTGGGTGGTGCGCATAGATCTTTATTTTACTCTTAAATAATTTATATCCCACTTAAGTAAAACTCTGACACTAGAACGTCACACCCGTCTGAGGCTGTCGTCCCTGGAGCAGCTGGCGGACAAGGCCGGAGAACACCCGCAGGAGGGCTCCGGCTTCGTGTCGGCCGCGCGGCCGCTCTGGGACAGCTCTTTCCCGCGACCATCACCCGTGGGGGGCTCGCCAACGCCACATGCCTCGGGGGGCTCCAGACCTCGCACGACCAGGACAGGCCCCCACAGCCAGCAGAGAACAGGACACAGACGGAAACAGGCCTCAGAGACGTCAGCTGTGCGAGGACGCACGGGAGAGGCGCCCAGGGTTCTCAGACGCGTGATCTGACCTTTCAAGTGCTCTCCCTCCATCCGGTGGTCTGCAAGCTGGCCGGTTCCGGACAGTGGGAATTTCCTTGTACGAAGCTTGAGGGGCTATCCATCCCGGGCAGGGGACCCTCAAAGCAGCACCCCAAGACTCAGATGGTGGGATTTTGGTTCTGACTAGGAAGGAAGAGACCAGGAAATGGTCTAGGGCAGCAGAAGGGGGACGAGGGTACACCTGGACTGACCCACACCAACCCCAGAGAGAGGGCCACGTGGCAATGACCACATGCCCCGGGCACCCTCCTCCGAGCGGTCAGGGTGGAAGAGCTTATCTCTAGAGTCCAAAACCCAACCTTCCCCCCACAGACACTGTGCCCCACCCAGCTCTGGTACAGGCAGGTGGGTCAGGTTGCACACTGTCACAGGGAACCGCTACAAGGAAGCAAAAGCAGCCCTGCTCGCCCTCACAGGTTTTTTTCAAAGACAGCAGCTCTGGAGCTATGTATGAAGAGCTCGCGCGTCACTTTTCCTTCTCCTTCCGTTTACTCTTCCTCTGGCTGGTCAGCTCGTCCAGCTTCTTATCCAGCCTCCTCTGGAGCTGGGCCCTCTTGGCTGGGTCCAGGGACCTGTCCTTGGTCCCACTGCCGGCGTAGAGGACTCCCTCCCGGCTGATCCTCTGCCGGGCGTAGGCACGAGCCCTCTCCCCACAGCCATGGATCTGGGGGGACACAGCAGTCAGTGCCGAGCCAAATGGGGACAAAGGCCCTGCCACACTGCCCATCGCAGAGTTCGGGGACTGTGAAGCCCCAGCCCGAGGTCTTGGAGGGGCTCCCTACTCTTCCTGCAGCCTGACCCTCCCCAGCAGGCTGCCAGGGTGTGGGGGCACGAGGGAGCACCCACACTCTGCCCTCCACTTGGCTCAGCCCGAACCCTCCTGAGCACACGTGGGATCCCCACAACCTCCCCGACAGGGCTGACGCGCACACACAGGGCCACTGCTGTGGTGTCTCAGCAGCAGGGCGCCAACATGCCGTCGGCGAGCCCGAGCCACACCGCCCTCCGGTGAGCTCATGGCCCAAGTGCAGCCGCCGTCCCCTCCAGGCCAAAGGCTGTGTTCTTTAATCCGCTCCCAGCGCCAGGCCCCTGGTGGGAGCCCCGAAACGTGCCTGACCCTACGAAATGCCCCGTTTCCAAGAAACTCTCACACAGCTCCTGTTTTTGAAAGGAGAGGAAGGAAGATGAGACGAAACCCTCCGAGCACTTCCCGGTGCCAGCGCCCAGGTCATGGGTTCCTTCTAGAAGGCCCGCGCTTCTCTGCTACACAGACCAGGGGTGTTCCCTTGGGAACCACCGGGTGGGACCCAGTTTGGACCTCGCTCATCGGCGCCCCCAGCCCTGTGCGCAGCTCACCGAGACCCCTGTGGCCCGCCACCCACGCAGTGCCTGTCCCTCTCCCCCCTTCACTCCCGGGGTGTCCTCATCTCTGCCCCTTCTGGGCGGCCCCAGACCCACAGGCTGCCCACCATGCCTCTCCCAGAGACAGCCGCACGGCTCCATCCCCTCCACGTGGCCCAGGACACCCAGTGTCCCTGCTCCTCACCACACCCCAGTCGGGGGCGAGGGCTGAGGTGCACCGCCCACGGAACGTGTGGGGAGAGCGGCCCTGGGCTGAGGCAGAGTCCACTGGCCCACGTCGCAAAGGGAGCAGGTAACAGCTGGTGCTTACGGCCCAGTCCCCGCCGCCCAGCCCTGTGTCATTTCTGCGCAGACTGAACCCACAGAGCATCTCAGAGGAGGACTAGTGGCCCTGCCCATAGCCAGCATCTCGTCGGATGGGACAGGGCGCCGGTGCTCCCCTCGACACTGCCACCGGCCACGCGGGGACCGTGTGCTCTCAGGGGTGGCTCCTGCAGTGGGCGCTGCCCAGGGCTGGCACCTCTCACCGCCCTACACAGGGACCTGTACCATCACCCAAACCTGGTCGCCCTGGTCACGAGCTGGTCGCCCAACTCGCCCTCGACCATCTCTAAACATTCTAGATGAACAGCTTTCTAAAACACCACCTCTTCACCAACAGGCACAAGTACAGACCGTGTGCGCGCGCGGAGGGGAACGTGAGTGGGGAAGGGGGGAGGGGGAAGGGGAGGAGCCCCTGCCCAGGAGGAGGAGACCCCGTCTGGGCTCTGAAGCAGCAGAGCTCCCTGCGGGCGAGCAGCTACACCCGACCTGGAAAGGGACACACCCGGATTACCCACCCCACCCCCCAGTCCCTGCAGCTTGCCCCCCCACACCCACCCCTCTCAGCCACCTCCGAGAGCCCGAAGCAGAAACCCCAGGCCCCCCTGGGCCCCTTCCCCTGGCCCTCATGACCCACAACCCACTCAGGGCCAAGCCCGCGGCTCCAGCTCCATACGCCCCACCCCAGGGGCCTTCCCGGTACAGGTACAGCCCAGGCTCCGGCAACAGGCCGGGCCGAGCCCTTCACGGCTCCCGCAGCTTCCAGAATCAGGGCCCAACCGCTCGGGGCAGAGGCATCTCGGCCTCCACTCGTCACCAGGCCTCCCGCTCCTACCCCAGCTGCATAAGGCAGCCCCGCCCTGGGCCTTCACCCGTGCCCTCCCCAGCCTGGCCCTGCCCCTGCAGCCGGCGTGGCCCCGGCTCCTCCCACACCACGGTCAGCACGTGGCACCGGCTGAGGTCTCACCCCCAGGTCCCCACAGGTCCTTGCCCCTGGAGCAGAGATGAAGCCTGCTGGGGCCCCCGGCTCCCCACGCCTGGCAGAGGAGAGTCCCAAGCAAACATGCTCAAGAAATGAATGGAAGAGCAGCCGGGCGGCCAGCCCGTTTCAGACCCGAAGCCAGAGCCCACCCCCCCCACCAGGCTAACCCACTGGGACCCCAGAGACACCAGAACAAAGTGCTCTCTGCCTGGAATTCCCACCAACTTGCTTGCAGCTCGGCAAGTGTGACATTTTACTTCCTCCCGCCCTGATGCATTCGAAACAACGCGCGGGTCTGCATCCGTTCAGAGACCCGTGCTCACCCCCAGCTCCCACTTGTGCGCGGAGCACATCTGCCCAGAGCCCTGGGGACACAGCCCCCCACCCCCCGTGTACCTCGGGCAGGTGGTGGCTGAGGCAGAACCGGCGGCCGCAGTGCAGACACAGCTGGCCCAGGGTCACCACGCTGGCCGAGCACTTAGCGAGGCCACACGTGTTATCAGCCTTGATGGCGGCCGCGACCAGGGCCTCGAAGTCCTCCTCGCCGGGCAAATCTAGGGCCGCGTGTCCTACGGGAAGAAAAAGTCACTCAGACAGGGAAGAACAGGGACATCGGGCCCACGGCTGCCCACCTCCCTCCCCTTCCCCCCCGCTGCCACACTCAGCGCCTGCTCTCGGTTCACAGTGATCTGGCACATGGCCACCGTCAGTCACGTCTGGGGCCCCGGTGTCCGTCCAGCCAGGACCGGCCCCCGCCAGGACCTGTGGCCAGCACGCGGACTTCCTAGAGGGGCTGGCACGGGAAGTGCCCCGGAAAACTCCATCCTCCTAATCAAGAAAATCTCTGAACACGAGGACGCTCCTCACGACCAGAACCGTCCCAGGGAAAGGACCGCATATTTGGATGAAGCACAACATACTCGCAGGTCACAACGTCAGGGGACCTCAGCGTCCCTGACCGGGTAGACAGAAATCTTCTGTAGTTCTTGGAAAACGAACACGAGATCACATATAACTGTGGTTCTGTGACACACACACGCCTGCCCCAAACACACGGGCACCAGCCCAGACACACGGGGAACACCGGGAAGGCATCCGCCGGGCGGCAGTCCCGACGACCTGGGACACAGGCACGGACGAGACGTTCCCTGAGTGAATTCTTCATACTCGGCATCCCGCAGCGCCAGGCAGGCAGTCGGGACGGCCGGCCGCAGAAGGGACCCGGGACAACTGTGACCTCAGCCCCACTGGCCTGCAGGCGCCCCTCCGGGCATGTGCAACTCTGCCACGGTCCCCGGGAAACGGGGAGGTGTCCCCCCGCCTCCCTCACCCCAGATGGGCTGCGGAGCCCGGCTCGACCACGCTCACACGTGCCGGCCGGCCGGGCAGCCGAGGGCAGGGGAGGGACAGACGTGCTGAGGCCCAGGAGCAGCAGCAGGAGGCTTGGAGAAGGTGTGACGAGGTGCTCGCTTCTCACTGGCGTCATCAGGAAACAGAGAAGACACAGGGACCAAGCACTCAGTGTTCAGACCAGACGTGAGACCTCAGCGTCCCGGCCGCTTCTCCCACAGCACTGAGCTCCTACGGCTCCCCCGACCCTCCCGAGGGGCAGGCAGCCCTCGATGCGGCCAGCGGCCCTCGTCCCTGGGGGCTGCCAGCTCCTGCTCACACTGGCCTCTGCTTCTCAGATGCGGGGACCTCGGCAGAGTCTGGGGACCAATGGGACAGGTCACATTCTGAGCCGGAGGCGCAAGGGGGATTCTGAAGGCAGCTGCCTGAAGGTGCTGCCATCGCCTAAATGGGGCAAAGTCTCCCCAGGATACTGTCCTCAGGTGAACACACCGTACACCCCCAGAGGGCAGGCCAGGTCCCCCATCACGGTGTCCCCGCACCCATCCTTCGGGGCATGAACCATCCTCACGGTGTGGCTTAGAAAAGCACTTAACACCTCTTTCCTCCACCCGAACATCTGTTCCTGGGGAGCAGGGCGATCTCACTCCCCGGCACGATGCTGGGCACACGGCAGCTCCGCACCAAATCCCGCAGGACCAGCCAGCTACAGCCTCAGGCCCGAGGCCGCTTTCCTTTTCAAGACCAGGAGTCACGCGAGTGCAGCTCTGCTCACAGGAACTCAATGGGAAAAGAGGACGCGAACGGCTTCGCGGTCTTGCTCGGAGAGGAACAGCTGGAGTAAAAGGTTCCCCGGAGGCCTCAGAAAACCCAGGTCTTCAAGCTCAGTGCCCGTGGATGCTCGATGACAGTGTGGGACGAGGGGCACACCAGCACACAGCCACCGCAGCGCAGGAAGGGGGCTGGGATGCGGCCAGCGGACGCTCGGGTCCCAGCGGAACAAGGCTGTCGCCCAGCGCGGAGCCTGGGACTGCCCGAGGGCTCCTGTCCACCGTCCTATCTCCTCCTCCAGGCTCTTCCCCTGCGGTATGTGCACCCCAAGGCTCTCCTACCTGCCCGGCCCTGCCTGAGGACCTGGGGACGCCAAGGTCACCATGACCAATCACTACCCTCGGGGAGATCATGCCAAACCAGCTAAAAACAAGTAACAGGACGTAGAATCAGGACAAGAGCACCCAGAAAAAATCCTAAACCTTTTTGAGGATAACAGGTGAGCTTCAAGTGGGGCAAACACCCCAGTGAAGGGGACACCAAACCTGTACCCCATTAGGTGACTCCACTTACCTTTTGCTTCTTTCTTCTTTTTCTTCTCTGGTAAGGCGCGCAGCCCGGAGCGCGAGGCCTGCTGCCTGTCCTTGGCGGGCCCATCCTTGGCCGGCCCATCCTTGGCGGGCCACTCCTGCTTGCTCTTCTCTCTCTGCAGCCTTTCCAAGTGCAGAGCCTTCAGACTCAGGGGGTCGTGGCTGCTCTGCCCCCCAGCAGCGGACTTGGTGTTGGGGGGGCCGGGGGCCGGGGGCCCAACAGGGGCGTGGCTGCCGGCCCCTGATGGCGGCGGTGGGGCTGGCGGGGCTCTCTTGCTCACGGTGATGAACCTCTTCTTCCCTTCCCCGGAGCTGTCGTGCCTCAACCCGTGTTCTTCGGCTATCTGGTGGACCCACAGCCTGTCGTGGGAGTTCAGGGAAGCAGGAAACTCCAGCTGAGTTTTCTCACTCGCCACAAACTCAGCGATCATGGCCCGGAAGTGCTCTGCACGGTCTCTGCTCCCCGCTCCCTCTGGGCTGCCTCCATTGAGGCTGGGCTGAGAAGGGACCTCAGGCCCCGAGGGTTTCCCACTCGGCTTCTTCCGCTCCGGCGCCGCAGTTGCCCCGGCCTCCTGGGCCCCCTCCCATGGCCGGCCCCCAGGAGGCTTCCTGGCCGACACCGCAGAGCCGCGGGCCTTCACCCCGCCTTGGCTGTGGCCCTGGGAACTCTCGTGGGAGTAGTTTTCAGGGATGATATCATCAAGATACTCAAAGGCCGTGCGCACTTCCCCGTGCTCTGTGAAGTGATCCAGCAGGGTCTTCAGGAAGGCGTGGCTGCTGACGGTGCGAGAATCGCACACGACCGCCACGTGGCGCCGAGCGCGGGTGACCGCAACATTGATCCGCCGGTCCTCAGCGAGGAAGCCCACTTCGCCTAGAAGCAAGCCAGGGGTGAGCGGCAGAGTGGACCCAAGACTGAGGAGCGGGAAACGGACTCCTGCACCCGGGCACCGCGGTCACCGAGGGGCTCGCCCAACACCCCTCCTCCACTGCGCTCCGGCCCGCCCCCACCCGGCAGCCTGCGCAGGGGTCCTGCTGCCCGCCCAGGGCTCCCCGAGTCTGGCTCCCTCCGCACGTGGTCTGGGCGTGGCAGACACCAGGCATGGTGCCATCTCCAAGGACGACCTCCTCCCTCAGCCCGGCCCAGGGGTGACCGCAGCCAGCAGCGGGGAAAGCATGAGCAGCGCTCTAGCACTGTGCCCCCCCCCAACAGCTGCCCCGATCTCTCATCAAACCGTCTCTGGGGACAACACCAAACGGAAGAGCCACAAACCCCAGCAACACAAGAGCCAGGCCCTGAGGCTAACGGCACTTTGAGGCCAAAAACCACGCCCCGTGCTCCAGGGGCCTCCCTGTCTGGGCGTCAGGTCCCTGAGAGCGCGTGCCCGCAGGCCCGTGCTGCTCGGCCTCCCCTCTGTTCCCCCTGCCAGGAGCACCAGGCCCCACCACCGCAGCACCCCGGGGACCACGCCCGCCCCCTGCGGCACTGGCCCCTGGAGGGCTCCAGATGGGGTCCCACTGCCCCCCACTCCCTGCCCGCTCTCTGGCCAGAAGCCACACTCACGCTGCCCGGCACAGCCCTAGCGGAACCCCAGTTTGCCTTCTGTGCCGCCCCAGGGGACTCTGCCGAGCCACACGTACCTTTCCTATTGGACCTGACGAAGGACAGGACCACAGCCTCCTTCTCACGGCCTTGGAAACCATCGACGGACTTAATTTCAAGCTCAGGATGCCTGTGGGCAAGGCTCTGCCTGAGCAGGTCCACCTGGAACACAAGTAAGGCACGTCCTCAGCTCTGCTCGGGCCCGGGCGGCTTTGACACTGAGCCCCAGGCTCCGCGGGGTGGGGACGTCCCGCTGCCTCGCTGCCGCTGCTGTCTAACCACCCAGCACTGAGCCCTGGGCTCCAGGGGGGGCATCCCGCTGCGGTGTCGCCGCCCCCGTCTGACTGCTCAGCGAGCACACCGAGCAGCACATGAACAGGTCAGACAGGTCCCCGCACCGCAGCACTGACCCTGGCTCCAGACCTGCCTCCGACGCCCCTGTGGGTGATGCCTGCGACCCAGGAAGGGGTGGCGACCGAGCCACAGCCCTCACGGTATCTCGCTGCGGCTGCATCTTCCCACCAAGAAAGACAGGCGTCGCCGGTAAGCCCGTAGGCACCGAGAGAGAAAACGTGAGAAACCCCAAGAAGAGAGAAGTGGGAGACGGTGGCTCCCGCTGGCCCAGGGACAGCAAGCACCCGGCTCCGGCCACAGCAACCAGCCCAGGGGTGCAGCCCAGACCAGGCTTGTAGGATTCAAAGCTGAGAGCCTGTGGGAGATGCTGTGGAGGGACCAGCGGCCCCAGGGCCATCCCGTAAGGAGGGCGCCAGCCCGAAGCAGCCAGGACCACCGGGCAGATGGCCAGAAAACAAAGCCAACCGGGGAAGCAGGGGCCGGGCAGAGCAAGTACAAGGGGCAGACAGGCAGAGATGCTTGCTGATGTCACATGAGCCCCGGATCTAGTCGCGAGGTGGCCGATTCCAGCTGGAAGTTACAGCCAGACGCTACATGACCCGTCCTTTGGGCACGTGGGGGTGACTGCGCCCCACCGACACAGACCAAGTGGCCCCTCGCACCTGGAGGTTGTACGGCGTGATGACGGCGATGTCACTCGCTTGGACACCAGCGTCCACCAGGGCCTGGATGTGCAGACTGACGAGGCGCACTTCACCTGGTGGGCAGCAAGCGGGCTGTCGGCCCAGGTCACCCCACACTGACCCCTGTCACTCATGCTAATTCCTTCAGCCACCCCCCCAATTCGACACGCGGATCTTATACAGTGCCTGGGGAATGCCCTGAGCCACAGGCTTGCAGATCTAGCCGACGAAAATGCAGGCCACTGAGCCTCAGTTTACCCAGCCACACTGGGCGTGCAACCCGGCAGGCTGGTACCGGGGGTGAGCAAGGATCTCGCCCAAGGCTGAGCAGGCAGAGCTCGGCCACTTGGTGCTCCCAGGCCTACTCCTCCCCCCGGAACCAGTGCTGCCTGCTGAGAGGGGCACTGCGACTGCTCCCGTCTGCCTCGAACCCCTCAGCTCACCGGGGATGGACTCCCCCTCCACCTCCCCCCTTGCTCAGCCCCTCTGAGGTCAGCAACCACAGACGCTCTGGTTTCTACGAAGGGGGGCTCGGGGTCTGTGTCAGCCGGAGAGCTGGCCAGTCCGAGCAAGCTCACCAGGGTTCCCCTTAGACTGGTCGTCCTCCTCTTCCAGTTCAAACAGCCCGCAGCCAGCCGTGTCCACGAGCAGCAGGGGGACGCTCGTCTCCTCCGTGGCAGCCACGCCTGGGAGGTCCCTGCACACAGGGGAAACGGCGTGTGAGGCCAGGGCAATAAAGCGGAGCCGGGGTCCTGACAATAGAACTTGCGTCTCCCATCATCCCCCGCCCCCTGGCCCGGGCTCTCCCCACAGGAGACCGCGGCTGCTCCACAGGGAATACGAGGGGCTCGAAGAGCGTCAGAGACCGAGCACCCCCAGCCAGCTCTCCAGGGTAAGGCCCCCTCCCCTCCTGAAAACCCGCCTCAGAGCTGACTTTGACTCTAAAATCTCTTCTGATTCAGAGGGCCCGGGGGACCCAGGGCAGGCCGGGCAGGGCCACTCACCGCAGGAGGTGCCCCGCCACGGCAGGGTGGGCCGTGAGCTGCCCAAGGTACAGGGCGTCCGAGGCCCAGCGCATGATGGCCTCGTGCATGCGGTACTGCACCGTGAGCGTCCGCACGGCCCGTGCACCGTGCTCGTCCGCCAGCCGCTCCACCAGGCTCCGCGACAGCCCCGCCAGCGCGGCCCTGCGCCAAGACAGCAACCGAGGAGGGGGCCTGAGTGCCCGCGTCCAGCCTGAAACCAGGGGCCAGGGAGGAAGCCAGTGCTCGAGCCTCAGAACCCAACCCCTGGCCCGTTCTGACCGAAAATCAAGGGTGTGGTCACCCCAGAGATGCCCGCGTCCTCACGCTGGGACCTGCGGCCACGTGACCTGACATGAAGCTGGGCCCAGCGCGACCACGGGCTCCTAAGAGCGAGGCAGGAGGGTCAGGCTCAGGGGAGAAGATGGGACCAGGCGGAGCGCCAAAGTCGCCACCTGTGGGCTTCGCAGACGGGGCTGGGGGGCCCAGGGGAAGGAGTGAGACACCCCCAGAAGCTGGGGACAGTTAGGAAACAAACCCTCCCCTGGAGCTTCCCTGCCACCACCCTGACTGTGACCCGCGGACACAGAGTTCAGGATTCTGACATCCAGTACCGGAGACCATCGATTTCCGCCGTTCGTGTTTGTGATCTGTCACAGCAGTGACAGCAAGAGATTCTTTAAACTGCAACGTACGGCAACCGTGAGCAACCCGAGCTCATCACACCTGCGGCTAGTGTTCTCTCAGCGGTTCCCCGGAGCCGCTCTTACTGCTCGACCCTGTTACCTCACCGGAGCCTCACTAAACCTTAGGGGGTAGTCGACGTGCTTCCCCCGGCCCCGGGAGAACGGCGAGACACAGAGAGGCCGAGGGACCAGCCCAAGGCCGCCCAGCCAGGAGCTGCAGAGGCAGGAGCAGCCCATCACCGCAGAGGCACACATCCCCCTCGGAGCCGGGGTGCTAAAACTGTGGGGGAGCTGCCAGGCCTTCAGGGGCCCTCGCTCCACAAGCTCATGAGACCTCGTGGTCAACCTCTTCCCATCGAACACCTCCTGGAAAGCGCTCACACCAAAGACACAGGCGAGGTGGCTGCAGAGGAGAACCAGCTGGCACACGTCCCGTCCGCGCGGGGAGGGGGCGTCCCTGCTCAGTGACTCGCGACCTGGCTGGGAAGGCCAGGGAAGCGACAGACCGACACGCGTCGCTGCAAGGGAGCAAGGAGCACTCGGCAACACAGAGAGGCACTGGGACAGCGCGGTCACAGGGGCCATGGAGGGGGCTCACCCTAGAGACTACAGGCTGGAGGAGGGCGAGGCCACCCGTGTCCAGGAAGGAGCCATCGGACAGGGACAACAAGGGCAGAGGAAGCCAGTGTGGCCGGAGCAGGGGTGAGGGCAGTGGTGGGAACGAAGCAAGGAGGGGCTGGGGGCGGCTGAGCTCACTCAAACTAGGGACTGGCTCCGTGTCTAGGGCGCGTGGGATTGGAGCCTGCAGTCCCCCCTATGGCTGAGGTCATGGGACGTGCCTACAGGACAGCACTCAAGGACCCCACGCCAGGCCGGGAGCGGATCGACCCAGAGGCCAGTCTGCCTGCTCACAGAGCAACTCCGACCCCACCCGGCGGGAACAGGCACATCGACCCACTGGCCGCACCAGGGAAACTCGTTCAGCTGGCCCGCACTGGGCACGGAGCCAGGGGCCACAACTACAGAGACGCGCGTGGTGGCTACGGCCCCCGAGCTCGGGCGCCCGCGGCCTGACCCACTGACATCTACACCGGCGCACACAGGAAAACGGACAGGAGACCCGCCGAGGAGGGCACGTCATGGCTTCTCGGCCACCAGGCCCCAGGCCGCACCAAAGGGGTGGTGGGGAGGTAGGCCGCTCCGAAGGGGTGGTGGGGAGGGCGGACAAGGGCACTGCGGGCTGGGCCCTTACTTGTGAGAGACGATGGTGGGGGGCAGCTGCTTGTGATCTCCAGCCAGGATGCACTTCCTGGCCTTCAGCAGCGGGATCCAGCAGCTGGCCTCCAGGGCCTGCGCGCACTCGTCGATGACCACCACGTCGAAGTGGCCGTCGGGCAGCAGCTTCAGAGGGCCGTCCGAGGAAGCACCTGGGGAAACCAGAGCCGTGAGCCTCTGCTGACGGTGCCGGCTGCGTCCGAGCAGCTGCGACCGCACCGAAGAGACCGGCCGGTGGTTCAGAATCCAATCTGGCGTTCAGACTGCGTAAGAAGTGTCTGTCTTAGAATAGACACTCGGGAAGCACGTTAAGGACACCTGTTCTGGCCCACCTGTGATTCAGGGCGGGGCAGTGCACCCCAGGCAAGGGCACCCAAACATTCCAAGCACCGGAATCAACCACCCCTTGGGGCTGGGATCGAGGCCTTGGAAGGGCATCTAAGGATTATCTCGACACCATTTTCTGAATCTAGAGCTTAATTAATCCCCCCGTAAGATGTTCTCTTGGACACACAAAATAATTAACCGAGCATTAGTCCGGGAGAGAGGGAAGGACCCCCCATGTACTTGACAATGGCCCCAGCTCCTCCTTGGACTCCTTGGGATAGCCGTGCCCTGACAGAGCTCACGTGTGAGCAAGACCCCGGCCCTACGCAAGCCTCATAACCAGGTGGGCCCGGGCAGGCCGCCTGCCTGAGCCTGCTCCTCACCTACAACGTGGGCACCCCCTGAACCGCACAGGCCCGTTTCGATGACCAAAGCTAACGCGCCGCACGCACACAAACACAAAGTAGGTAAGGTGCCTGCCAGGGGCAGGGCGGGTTTTAACAAACGAGGCTCGGACGTGTGTCTTGATGACCCCCCTGCAGGATGGGGCTCGCGAGGATGGCCGGAGAAGCTGCTGGAGGAGGCAGACTTGGCGGGTTCAGAGTAGGGACATGACTTCACGGTGCAAAGAGAAGCTCGTCCAGGAGACCCAGTCTAGCTACCCCCCCCTGCAGGACGGGAGGACTTAAGAGGCTTCAAGCTGACCTTACTGAGTTGGGGGGGAGGCTGGACCGTGATTTCCAGCAAACACCACATTTGAAGATTTGGTCAGGTGGAGAAGGACCTCTGGAAACCCTCTCCCTCCACTAACGCAACGAGAACATGGCAGCATTGTCACAATCCACCTTCTCAGAACTCTAGAAAGTGGCTAACGCCTCGCAGCAACCCACGGAATGTTTGTTTTAAAAGACGTGGCTCAGGGTGCCTGGGTGGCCCAGTCAGTTAAGCCTCTGCCTTCGGCTCAGGTGATGATCCCAAGGTCCTGGGATCGAGCCCCACATCGGGCTCTCCGCTCAGCAAGGGAGCCTGCTTCCCCCTCTGCCCTCCCTCTGTGCTCTCTCAGCCTCAAATAAATAAAATCTTAAAACAGAAGACATGGCTCGGTCTGGGCCGGAACCGTGAGCTCTGCCGTGTTGCTCCAGGAAAGGCCTTGCCTATGCCCCGGATCTGTGGGAGCCTTGAAGCCAATGGCCGGCAACCACGGGAAAAGCCGCGGCGAGGAGGCAGAACTCCCCTGAAGCCCCATCCACAGAGAAACGCCAGGCCAGGGGCGGTCTGCTGGCTCCCGGGGAGATCCCACTCTCAGGACTGCCTGCATCCCCCCCGACTGGGAGCTGCCCCGAGGCAGAGGGCCCTTCCCCCGGGCGTCTGCCCAAAACCACCAGACTCTCCGAGGCGAACAGCAGAGCGCGCGAGAGATAGGTAACCAGATAGCTTCTGAGGAAGAATCGGGGAGCGAGAAAGCTCCAGCCTATGCCCGGGGAACACGGAGGGCCACGCATGTGCACATGAGAGATGCGAGGAGGCCCCAAGCACTCAGGCTGACTCACCCCTGGCTCCGCACCAACAGGAGCGGCCCTTACATGCCTAAGGGCTGTAAAGTGCACCCCGACGCGCACACTGAGCCCCTCGGCCAGGCCCAGCAGACGTGCTGCTTTCGGAGGACGGACTCTGCTCGATCCTTCCTGCCCCTAAGCTGGCAGCTTCAATGGCCGCGCAGGATGACAACACAGGTCTCTCGGAGTCGGCACAGGAAAGTCACCCATCACGGGCAATGGCAAGCTCCGGGGAAGAGGAGAATCTGACCTCCAAACACCCGGACCAGGAACCAAACCAGTGACGTCGTGACAGATGCCACAGACGTTATGACAATGAGGGGATGATACAAACAGCTTTAGACCTGTGCGTTTGGTCGGTTAGATTACAAACAAATGCCTTGAAGACAGCAGCTCGCTCAGAAACCTGAACGTCCCCATATCGGTATCAATGAAGCAAACAAAGTTTGTTGCTGAAAACCTCCTCAGCAGGAAAACTCACCAGTGACCCTCCCCACCGTTTCCAGACCACTCCACAACTCCCCCCACCCCAGGAAACGGCGCGACGGACGGTGCGTCCCGGCCCCTCCGGCGCCCACCCGCCGCCCTCACCTGTGTTCGTCGCCAGCACCACGGCCGCCGACCTGAGGCTCTCCAGCATCGCGGCCTCCTCCCTCTCCTTCAGCTCCTTCCTCAACAGCTTGATGTCACTCCAAACACTACTCTTCTCTCTCTTGTCCTGGGTCTGCCTGGTCTTCGCCTACGAAGGAAAGCCAAGAACACGTAAACATCTGCACACAACTCCGCATCCACTTAGCTCTTTTGTGCTCGTGAAGTGCTTCTGTTTGTGACCAGCTGGTCCACTTTATGAAGCTTCTCGAGAGGCACTGAAATGTCCAAACCCTGTCTTGAAGGAGCGACAGATCCTGACAGGTGAACAAGCGCCTGACAGCCCGTGTGGCCCTTGGGCCAGGCACAGGCGGAGCGGCGGAGTCCAGGCCCTCGACGCGCACGGGGTCTTGAGCTGTATCTCAGATGAAAGCAGACACCGGACCCCCACCGTGCGCTGAGTCTCCGCGCAGGCCCGGGGCAAGAAGGGCTCCTGCCGTCCCAGGGTCTGGCTTCTGGCTGCTTCCAGGCGACAGGCTAAGTTCAGCGGTTACTCCACACTTGCCAAGAGAATAACAAATTCTCTTCAGCCTACAAAATGCTTACCTAAGCCTCCACTTTCTGTAAAACTAAAAAAGACACCCGCCCTAAGTGTGATCTCTGCTGCGGGGGACGGAGTGTGGCCGGCCTGACAGGAAGGGTCTTCTGCGTCCCCCTCATGGAGAAGACAGCCCTGAGTCCGTGGGAACAGGAGATAAAGTCCTCTGCACCTGTGGCGGAGGCCACACCATCCATGTGCACTCCTACCCCCTCTGCCCTCGAGTGACGCCCCCTCATCCTGTCCCCACCTCCGCTGGGCCCGCACTGGCATCTGGAGCGCCCCACCACCACCCTGCGCCCTCGGGGAGGCTGACTCGGGGCCCCCGCCCGCTGGGGCCAGGACACGGAGGGGCACCGCCGTGAGGCCGTGAGACCAGCTGACAGCGAGCCAACGGAGGGGACGTGCACATCGGACCCAGCGAGCTCCTGAGTGCTGGCCTGCGAGATGAAACACGTCTCCGAGTGACCTGTCACTGCTGCCTCTGTGCCACAGGAAGAGTGTAAAATAGACCAAAAACTGGGAAGATGGGTTTTTGAATTTTTATTTTCAGGCTGCTGGGGTTGTTCTTGCCAACATTTCCCAGCCAACATGACCAGACCCTGGGGCGCTTGGAGAGACGGCTTCTTCAAGACCGTCCCTCACCTACTCACAAAACTACTTAGAAATTAGTCGAGTCCCCATTACATGCTGAGTACAAGTTTCTATCAAAAGCGGACAGTCCTTTATCTCTTAATGAAACTGGGGGAAACATCGTTTTTAATGAGCAGCCCTGATGTTTGAAACTCTTTTTCTGAAGTCAGCTCCATGCCCAGTGTGGAGCCCAAGACGGGGCTTGAACTCACGACCCCGAGACCCAAAGCTGAGCCGACCAAGAGTCAGACACTTAACAGACTGAGCCTCCCCGACGTTTGAAAGTCTTAAAAGAATCGACGGAGACCAAAAAGAGCGAGAGGAACACAGAGGGAAGGAAGTGACTCCTAGAAATGCGGCTCCGAACCCTCGGGCAGTGGCGGGTAGGAGGTACGTACGAAGGCCTGGTCGATATCCTTTCTGATGTCCGCGACGATCTGGGCGTTGTCACTCCGCGCCAGCACCGCGTCGAGGGAATGCTGCTGAATGGACTCCAGCAGGCGGGCAGGGTGCCCGAGGCGCACGATCCTCTGCTTACTGCGAGCCAGACGCTCCACCAGATTGTCCACGGCAATGTTCGAGGGGGCACAGCACAGAACCTGCGGAAGCAACGCTCACCTCAGGCACCGCAGCTCACGCTGAACTAGAGAGCCCGGAAGGTACGAGAGGACAGAGCGAGCACAAGGGGCCATGTCGGAGCGCAGACACAGGGCTGGAGGAGGGCTGGGCGCGGCCCAGGGGACACCTACTGCCTCAGACTCTACAGGAGCTGGAATGTGGGTCTGAAGAACTAGTCCCCGAAGCCCCAGAAAGGTTAAATAATCTGCAACGAGGAGAAGAAAGGCCTCGAAGATGAACACACGGCCTGAAGTCACCAGGACAGGGGTACACAGCTCACTACCAGTGACATCACCTCATTATCTAACAAAGCGGAACAAGGGAATATCTTTCTGATGGGGTCAGTCTTGCTCCTAGAACTATTTTCTGCGGCGATTTCAATCAGGAGAGAAAAGCCCGAAGTTCCACTATGAGGAGCAGGTGACAGCCGGCAGGGGCGGGGGGTGGGGGGGGCACCCCCGTGCACACGAGCCTCCGAAGCAGGCGGCCGCGGCCGTCCCTCCCCACCGAGGGCCTGAGCGGGAACAGGGGTGTGCCGTCCCACCGTCTGTGCAAACAGAAGTCTGTCCGTCTGTCCCACCCAACCTCCAGACCCGCTTCCTGCCGGTGAGTCATCAGGTTTTCAAATGCCTCCACCAAGTCACTCGTTTGTAGGGAACTACGGGACGGCTTCGCACCAGCCCCCCCTTCACCCCAAAGCAGCAGCGGTTCTGCCGGCGAAGGAGCAGGGTCTCCAGCCGAGGCCCCGGAGAGCGTGTCTCCCTGAGCCAAGCCCCGGCCTGGCCGCCTGCTGCCCGGGACTGGGGCGTGTGCCCTGAGCTCCGTGTCCCCTGGAAACGGGGCACCGGCAGTCCCCAGCACCCGCGGTTTCTGTGAGGATGACCAGGGAGCGCGGAGAACGCTCAGGTGGGGAGCTGTTTTGTAAAAAGCACCCAGTAAAATGCTGACCATTATTATTCTAATTCTTACCGTGCTCTGACATCTATAAACAAGAAAGATTTTCTACAAGTTTCCCACGTGCTCAGAATCCATGACGACTCGTGTTGACACACGAGGAGGAAAGACCCTTTCCCAGCCAATAAAGACGTAAGTGAACAGTAACAGACAATACTCCGGTCTCGGAAGACCGGACATCTGTGCCCAGCGCTCGGGCAGGAGTGGTCCCAACCGGGCTGGGACCCAGCCGCGCACCCGCGAGCCCGGCACGGGCGCTCACACGTGTTCACGGGGCCCACCTTTAAGCCCTGCCTCACAGCCTGAAGAATGATTTCGACCACGGTGGTGGTCTTTCCGGTGCCAGGAGGCCCGTGGATGATGGCAAGCTCCTTCTGGGACAGCGCGAAGGAGACCGCTTCCTTCTGGGAGGCATCCAGGGAAGGGTTACAGAACGGCGGCGGCTCTGTGGGAGAGGGACAGCGTTAGGCTCCGGCTCGGCGCCCCCCGCGCTTCCTCCTGGCAGACGGCGCTGACGGAAGGAGGCGGCTCGGGACCTCCCCGGGAGCCGGCCGACACAGGAGCAACCTGCCTGGTCTTCCGAGGGCTTCTCCCAGGACAGGAAGTGGCAGACGACAGACCACAGGCCCAGTGCAGCGGGCTGCCCGTTTCCGTGAGTCCAGTTTCCCGGGGACGCAGCCACGCTCGTTCGCTGCCGCACTATCTCTGGCTATTACGGCGCCCACAAAGCCAAAAATATTTATAATCCATCCCTTTATTTAAAAAGTTTGCCAACTCATGCTCCACGATTAGAGACCTTCCTGAAGTAAATGTTTCTTGCAATTTATTGATTTCTACCAGGGATGCCTGGGTGGCTCAGTCATTTAAGCATCTGACTCTTGATTTTGGCTCAGGTCATGATCTCAAGGTCACGAGACAGATGAGCCCCGCGTCGGGCTCCAGGCTCAGCAGGGAGTCTGCTCAGGATTTTCTCTCCCCTCTGCCCCTCCCCTCCGCGTGCACCCACTCTAGCTCACTCTCTCAAAAAATAAAAAGAAAATAAAAAATAAGTAAAAATTAAAATAAGTTATTTATTTCTACCATGTCGTGCCTCTTTAAGTGCCCATAAAATGATAAAAACAAATGACAAAAAGGAATCAGGAGCAGATTTTGGAATTATGTTTCTGCACTCCATCTTCCACGATGAAGACCAGTTATTTGCCTCCCGTGCTCGATGCTCTGAGAAGCCACTGCGTGTCCAGCTTTGCAGGGCACCTGTAGTGGAGGCGCCCGACCGGTGAGTGAGCAAAACTCCCGGCACAGCGCCCTCGGCAGGGCTGGCTGGACTGACACGAAGCTGAAAAGCAGCAGCGGACCACCCCCACCCGACCCAAAGCCCTGGCGCGCCCCACTCTCCACGCCGCTTCCCCTCTCCTCAGACGCCCACCTAACCACAACGTGCCGTGCTCCCTAGAACACAGTAAATAAATTCCTAATGCAGTTTCCTTTGCGCAGTAGCCTCTTGACAAGTATTTGGCCGAAGAAAACACTGAAATGTGAGCGCTTTCAGAACCTGGAGAGGGACTACCCATCAGCCCTGTGTTTGAAGCCAACACGATACTGGGTGGTCGGCATAGGCATGACATCACGTGGGCGAGGGGTAAGCCCCAGCCCCCCAGGTAGCAGGAGAGACCGAAGGCTTCGCTGAGGCTGTGCTGGGAAAGTGGCCAAGTCAGAATGTGGAAGATTGGCAAACCACGGCAGCTGCTTGAGAAGACAACACGCTCCCCTCAAAAGTGGAGCTCTTCGAGACCACAGGGGGCTAGGAGAAAGCACACAGACAAGGAAGGGGTGCGTGTGTGCATGCGTGTGCACATGTGTCTGTGTGAGAAAGACATGGTGTTCGGAGAAAAGACTAGAACACACACAAATACAGGGAGGCTAACAGATGGCAGGTTCTCGAGGGCTCTGCTTCGCTTGCTAACACACGTCTTTGTTTCCAAATATTCTATAATTAACACATATCCTATTACTCTTCTCATCCAAAAGGAGCAATCTTCAATTTGAAGAATACCGAGAAATAATAAAATGACTTTAGAACCGGAACTTTTCAAACAAACACAAAAACACTGCTAAGCATAGACTGTGCTCAGCCCTCCTATTTCCACAGATCACTGAACTAGAACATCCTTCCACCTTAAAGGAACATTGATTCGTTCGAGAGGATGTTGTAAAGTCAACAGAACGAGCTGCTTCCTTGCACTGAGTATGCGAGCGTCCAGTCCACGAGTCACTCAAACTTATAGAAGACACGAAAAGAGACGCCTTCTAACTGTGGATCCTCAAGCTCTCGCTCCAACACCCTAGGCTCTGCTGCTCTCAGTGTTTCCATAATGACCCCGATCAGAAAAGAACACACAAAGGTTCTTACGTATCTCACTGGCAGGACTGGGGGCGGACCCACCAAAGAGAACCTCTATGAGTGAGGACGCGGGGCCAGAATGGTACTTCTTCAGTGCGATCAGAGCCCTGCCAAGGGAGAAAACTAGAATTAGGAGCTTGGTGAAAAGCAGGCATTGATTCCCTGCCCAAGCCCCCACCCAGCACGGCCACCTGCAGCCGCCATCCCCCATGCGCGGCCCCCCAGGGACTCCTCACCCCACGCCAGAGCTCTCCTGCCCAGCGGGACGAGCGCCCAGGGTGGGCGGTGCTGGAGGAAGAACATGTGATTCCCAGTCACACATACACGCCCTTACTTTTTCAGTCGCTTGTAAGTGACATCATTGGCAAGTTTTAACAGTCTGTAGGTCTGTTCCCGGTCCAAGCTCGGCTGGAAGTCATGGGACTCGTCAAAGGCCACCGTGACCGATCTCGGCGTGATCCGGGTCAGGATCCCTGTGGCCAGCTGACTCCCTTCGTCATACAGACCCACGATATCACCTGTAGAAATGAAGATTCAAGTTACACAAACCCGGAACAGAGTTAAGCTGTGAATCATTTTATGTAATAAATCCCAACATGTTACAAATATCCTATCTCTATTGCCCTCTTTAGAAATGAAATCAGTAGCAGTAAAAGTTTTTAAACCAACACCTAAATTAAACTTGAGACTTGAGATCAATGAACTGCTTAAGACCAAAACGCCAGTCAATAAAACACGTAAAGCACCTACTCGCTCTGTGCCAGAGACCGCTCTAAGCACGGGTCTGATTAGAAACAGGACACAGACGTCCGCACCAAAGGTTTTAAGGAAAGATGAAGCCCGGGGGGGGATGGGGAGAGACGAGGGCACCATTTTAGAAACAGGGCATGGCAAGGGCCCCTCTGAGTGGTGACAGGTAAGCAGGATGGGCCCTGAACAAAGGAGGGGCCACAAGCACGTCTAGGGAAGAACATTCCAAGCAGAACGGCAGTGAGTGAAGGAGGGAGGGAGGTCATTCACTGCCCAGGCTAACCGCTGGGTGATTCACTCACCGGCCCGGTGGCCCTGACACCAGGGAAGGGGCACGCAGCCCACGCCAGAGTCAGTCCCTGCGTCCCAGAGGCACGGGGACTGTTCCGGGAAGAGCACGGGACCAAACCGGCCCGAGATGCCGTGAGACTTGTGCTTGGCGCATGGGAAGAGGCCCTCGTCTGTCCGGCTGGAGCAGAAACCCGAGGGCACGTCGGGGCCAGGAGTGCTATGCCATGTCGCCCGAGAAGGAAGCCAACCCACAAGGGGGCAAAGCCAGGAACTGGAGAGAGATTAAGTCCACGCGACCTCCCGTGAGCCCTGAAGCCAACCTTCTAGTATCGCATGCAATGCAACCCTCCTTCCCCAAGCCAGTTTGGCCTGGCTTTGTAAAAAAAAAAAAAAAAAAAATTAAGATTTGTATTAACTTATTTGCCAGGGAAAAAGAGTACAAGCAGGGGAGCGGCCGGTAGAGGAGGAAGCAGGCTCCCTGCCGAGCAGAGAGCCCGGCGTGGGGCTCGATCCCAGGAGCCTCAGATCATGACCTGAGCGGGAGGCAGACGCTTCACCGACTGAGCGCCCAGGCGCCCCGGCTTGGCTTTTCATCACCTGGAACAGAAGACAGTTCTGACCCAAACAGAATCCACCCTGAGACCAAGCCAGGGCTACTTATATTTACACCCCCCTTACTCCGTGTCAGAAAGTACGCGCCCAGGTCAGGCACTGGACACGCCCCTGGCCCGGGCTGTTTCTCCTCCAGGCGATAAGTTTCATCTGCACCTTGAACCTTTTCTCAGGCCCCTTCCCCAACGTTACAGAGACAAATGACAGGTGGCAGCAGTGCTCTTGGAGCAGGGCCTAGGTCTGTGTGCGGGGGGTAGGGGCCCCCCGTGGGGCTGAGCACAGAGGCCCCCACGCCTACTGGGACGTCCCCACCAGCACCCGGCATAGGGTCCCCTGTTTCTAAGCTGAGCCTTCAAACTGCCCCTCAGAAGATGAGAAGGTCTGAACTCCACCTCTATCCGATCAAAAGCTGCAGTGACACATCAGATTTTCCACAGAAATACCCCTTCCTCTGGCTTCCCGGGTATGAGCCCCTCATCAGTCTCTGGGGTGACTCTCCGCAGAGCTGCCTAACTGAATGTACTACTGAACGTTGCTTACTTTCGGAGTTTATGGCCCCGCCCCTTTCACAGGGACCGCGCTTCCGCTGGACCCTGACGGTGGAGCAGAAAGGTGCCGCTGTCGCCGCCCCCAGCCCCCATCTACAGACTCGCAAAGCGATGAGCCCCAGCTCACTTAACAAGAACGTGTAAGGCCTGACTCTAACCAGGGTTCCCCTTCATCCCCTCCGTCTCCAAATCCAGCCAGTATGCCTACAACTTTGCGCAAGAGTTTGGGAAATCAGAACAGGAAATCAGAAACCCCCGTCACGACCAAAACAAGACAGAGTTTTCTAGAGCAAGTACTGTGGTGGCAACACTGCTGTCCCCAGGTCTGAGGGCGACGCCAGGCGCCCCTGGTGTGGGGTCCAGGTGCTGCTCCTCTCCAGCAGAGCTGGCACGAGTGGACCCCGAGCGTGCTGGGGGACCCCAGGAGAAGCCGGGGAAGACAGAACTATGCACACTGCACCTCCACAGGTCAAGACACAAATGATGACAGTCACACGGACTTTTACACTTTCTAGGAGCCGCGATAAAAAGATTTAAGGGACAGGGCGCCTGGGTGGCTCAGTGGGTTAAAGCCTCTGCCTTGGGCTCAGGTCATGATCTCGGGGTCCTGGGATCGAGCCCTGCGTCTGGCTCTCTGCTCAGCGAGAAGCCTGCTTCCCCCTCTCTCTGCCTACTTCTGACCTCTCTCTCTGTGTCAAATAAATAAAATCTTTAAAATTTTATTTTAAATTGGTGGCTCAGTTAGTGAAGTATCCGCCTTCAGCTCAGGTCATGATCTCGGGGTCCCTGCTCCGCGGGAAGCCTGCTTCTCCCTCTACCCTTTCCCCTCTGCAAATGCTCTATCAAATAAATAAATAAAATCTTTAAAAAAATGTTTTTAAAGAGACAAGTAAATTCATTTTAATAACAACATATTTCAACCCAATACGTGACAGATACCATTTCAACATGTATCAGACTTCCAAGAAAATGACTTCGGAGATAGTCTAAATTTTTTAGCACTCGAGCTTTAAAACCCAGTGTGCACCGCACACACAGCAATCACGCCCGCAGTCCCAGTGCCCAGGGCCACGTGCGGCTTGCGGCTGCCTCTCCGGACAGGCCAACCTAGATGACCAAAAGCCATGGAAGAGGCGATCTTCTCACTAAGGGTTCTTCATTGCTGCGCTTTACTGTCCAGCCGGCCACGTGCAAGCCAGCCTTCCCAAGAGCGAGTCACGGTCTGGAGACGCGAGGGAGGCCGCACACGCCCACGTCACCAGCGCACAGACCTGAGGTAAAGCTGTTGCTGGGAAGCACAGCGGCCGCCGCACATTTCCTGGGCTCCAAGGTGACCAGCAGCCGCCCGTACAGCCCGGTCCGCTGGCTGGACACCTGCAGCTTCAGCAAACACACGCCTCGGCTCTGGAGCTCCTTCGGAGAGATGTTCTCCTGCCAAGACCTGAAAGATACCCAACACTGAGAATTCAATATTTACACTCCAGCAGCTTTTACTCCCACCCACGCAGGACGAATGCAAAAGGGAGAGAAAAGCAGACACAGATCTGCGCACAGGCACTAAATAAAACCCGAAGGGGCTCCATATCTGCCCCTGGCATCCTGCCCCCCCCACCCCTCCTGCTGGTACAGCTGGTCTCTTTACCTGCTTCTACCTGCACTCTGCACCCTGGGTCCCCATGTCACTAAGTCCATCGATGCCCCCCCACCCGGCCTGCCATCGGTACCCGCACAAATCCTCTCTGCCTCTCATCCTTACCATCATACCCCTGGCTCAAGCCACACCCCTCGTCATCTGCACCAGAGAGAGCCTCCTGCCGAACTGCCTGACATGGGGGCTGACCCTGGCCAGTCACAAGCAGCAGCGCCCACACAATCCACCTAAAACACAAATCCATCCGCTCCCTTTTGAAAGTGAATAAAGGGAAACCTCACCGAAGTGGAGGAGGGAGCCCAGGAGGAGGAGCTGCACCAGCCCATCAGTTACAGACCCTGACAGGACACAATCCTCAATCACGCAACAGGGAAAGCTACACGAAACCCACCACCCCTGCCACTCAGCCAGCGAGCAACTGTCACCAACTTGAACTCTTGCCTTTCTGCAATGGACTTCCGTTCAGAACAACCGCTCCCGCACCCCCCTTCTCTGTAAAATAAAGGTCCTCTCCTTCATTTGTTGCGATAGCCTAGACTCTGTGCCACAGCTTCCTTGACTGGAATTGCAATTCTCTGCTATTATGAATAAACCCATCTTGCTAGTAAAATAAATGGCTGTTTTATTTTTAAGGTTAGCGGCCCCACCCCCACCCCACCCCTATCCCTGGGCACTTAGCCGCATCCTCTGTGCGAGGAATACAACACAAGCTCACCCACAAGGCCCTTCTCAACCCGAGCGCTGCCTACCCCTCCATGGGTGCTCGCTCTGCTCTGGGTACTGAGTGGAGTGCCTGACGGCAGACCATCCTGTGCTCACCGAAAACCTGTGAGGTGGGGATAATCCCACGTCACAGGCGAGGTGGCTAAGGCTCGGGACATAACCTGCCAAGTCCCACAGCCATACATGGAGCTGGGGATCTACCCAGGTCGATATGACCACCAAGGTCCTTAATCTCCGAATCCAAAACCTCTCCCACAAAGGCATCCGTGTCTGCAGTGCAGTGACTTACTGCCAAGGCAAGGATCAGACTGACTCTCCTCCACACCCGGCTCCACCTGTCACCCTGGGCAAGTTCCTGAACCGCTCGGGGTCACAGCCTCCTCGGGCACAAAATCGGAACACTGAGGGTTCGTTCACCGAGGAACAAACATACAGAAAGAGCATTTACAGCACCCTGTAAGTGTTCGCTGTTACTATTTCAGCTAAATGAACATTCACGTTGAGAAGCAAGCAGGGCTCTCTCACACCTCATCCAGGAAGGCTCCTCCTCCACCCACCTCACCCATTTTTCCCTGAGCTTGGCACCACCTGCCCCTGAGGCCAGCCTTAGCCTCACGCTTCCCAGGGGGAGCTGGTCTTCCTCCACGCCTGTGCGGTTGTGCAGCCCTTTCCGCGTGCACAGACACACAGCATGAGCACACACACACAGCATGAGCACACACACAGCATAAGCACGCCCAGTTGGAAGGCATCATTTACAAGGACCCAGGCGCACCCAGCTCCCCAGCCCCCAGGTTCTCGGACCAGGCCCAGGACCTGCCTAGGTCTCTTGCCCAGGCCCACAGCCCTGCCCGGATCCCCTGCCCAGGCCCGCAGCCCTGCCCGGATCCCCCCTGCCCAGCCCTCTGCCCACGCCCAGACCCACCCCTGCCCAGGTCTCCTGCCCAGGCCCACAGCCCTGCCCGGATCCCCCCTGCCCAGCCCTCTGCCCACGCCCAGACCCACCCCTG
>CM053613.1:2488867-2515727 GCA_028646535.1 Procyon lotor
GTCAAGAAGCGAACAAGCAAAGAGCAGGCGCTGCGTAACGGGGTTCTGGCAGGTGCAGCGTGAGGGCCGGGGGGCAAGGCGGGCACCGACCCCCTGGGCCACGCAGGGCCGGGGGGAGGGGGGCGTTGGCCCTGGTGCGAGCTCGGGGGGCCCCGGAGCGGAGCTGCAGTGACAGCAGTGAGTCTGAGGGGTGACCTCGCAGCAGAGGCCTCGCCCGTGGGTGCCCTCCGTGCGTGAGAGAGCAGAGGGGCCCCAGGGTGGGCTCGGCAGCCCGTTAGTGGGAAGAGGAATGGAAGCTTCGTTCGGTGGCATCTTGGTGCCCACTGCAGGGGTGTCCCAGAAGTGTGTGCAAGCGGTCGGGAAGGTGAGGGCATCTCCCGGGTAAGGGCAGGAGCCCCGGGCTTCCCTGCCCAGCCTCCCGGGGTGGGCGCCAGGCCCCACACATCCAGGACGGAGGACCTCGGGGCACGTGGGGTCACAGGAGGCCCCAGGCAGGTCCCATCCAGCTGTCACTGCCCACCCTCTACCCTCCTACCCCAGGGGCGTGCCCAGCCACGGCCTGACCTGCGCTGTCCCCGCTCTTCTTGTCCCCCGTGTTATTACCCTTTGTTCCAATCCCCGGCCACCCACCACTGCCCAGCTACTCCACAAGCGGGAATGGGACCGTCCCTGCAGGAGCCTCTGCTGGCAGTCCCCTTGTGGGGGCTTCTCAAGGCCGGCCCCGCGGGCTGCGCCATCCCGTCTGGGGAGACGCGGCCCTCGCAGACCTTGGTCACCACCGCAACTGCCGGCTTGAACTGCCAAGAACAGGGAGTTCGTAAAATCCCCTGACATCGTGGGTGGCCTTTCCCTCGAGCCAGGTCGATAGGATCCTCTCCTCTGCCGCCTTTCGCCCCCAGACAGCCTCGGGCTCAGCCAGTCGGGGCTGTCCACCCCCAGGCAGCCCACGGGTCTCATGGCACGGGGTTGGGGTTGGGGTGGGGGGTGGAGAGAAGGGCCAGGTTGCCCCCGGCCTGCGAGCCCCCGGGTGTTAACAGCCTGGGCTGCTTCTGACGGGGGCTTACGGAGCGCGGGGGTGAGGCGGGCAGCGCCCCCCAGGAGGCCCTCATGGCGCACGGCCGGCAGGGCCCACACAGGGTCTGGGTGCCGCCCGGGGAGGGCTGGTGCCAGGCCGACACCTCCCCTTGGAAGGAGCAGGTGGCCGTGCAGCAGGGTCCCACCGTGGCTCCTGAGCACCCCGTTCTCTCGGTCTTCCAGTGATCGTGAACCCACAGACTGTCCTCCGGATAAACACCATCGAGATCGCTCCGCGTTTGTGCTGACCGTGTAGCCCCTGTTTACAGAATATAAAAATAAACTCCTGTTTTCTGGAGACCGATTTTCTGAGTTTGGATACAAAAAGCTTTGTGTTCCTGTGACTTATTGTTGGAACTCGAGCGCCGCATACGTGAGCAGCAGGCTCCCTGAGCCAGAGAAGCCCGGGACCCGGGAAGAGTGACAAGCACGGCCCCCAGGGCTTCAGAGGCTCGCTCAGGAGACAGGGTTGCGTTCTCAGCCGCCCTCCACCCCACCGAAGGCGGCCGGGCCCAAGGGCGGGGGGGTGGGGGTGCAGGGGGCGCAGCTGGGACCCGGGAGCTGAGGCCAACAGAAACACAGTCTGGATTCCGCTTCTGGCAGCGTGGACAAAGCCTAAGCAAACCCCGTCTCGGGGCAGACCTGTGGCTAATGTTTGCTCTTTTAAGAAGCTGGGACTCAAACCAGTCTGGGCTCAGAGTCCTTATTCTTGTCCTTTGCGCTTGGTTCGGCAGGGAAGGAGGGTCACAGTGCAGGGGGCTGGCACTTCGACCAGGACAGGGAAGGACGGGCAGCGGGGGACAAAAGGGGTGGAGAGCCGGTGCTGCATGACAGGTTCGGGGACCCGGGGGTGGAGGGACAAGGGCAGAGACGGCCGAGGGGCTAGAGGCATTGCGGAGTGGATCCTGAGAGAGCCACCTGTCCCAGGAGGCTTTGGGGCAGCCCAGGTCTGTGTGGGGTCAGTCAGGCAACTGACTGACAACAAGTCCTGGGGGGTACAGGAGGGAAAACAAGTCCTGAACCCCGAGTGGCCCTGGGAATGGGGGAGCAGGTTAGGGACGAGGGGCTCTTTGACAGCAAGGCCCTCCAAGCCGTGTCATTCCCGGAGGCAGGGCCTTCCTCCCAGAGGACAGTCGGGGCTTGCGAGCCACACAGTAAGACCTTCTGTGGAACCGTAGTGCGTGCTTTCTTCTTGAGGAGCCCTTGGAGAGTCCCGTGGGCGTCGCGGGCCGTCCCTGCCCCGTGGTAATGAAGACAGCACAGCCGTCGGCCCCCGGAGACTCTCCCCCTGTAGTCCCCTCCGTGGGCGGCAGGGGGCGCAGTCCCACAGGACGACAGCGCCCAAGGGGGCTGGCAGGGGCTGTCCCCCAAGGGCACGCCGTGGACGTCCGCAGATGTCCCCCGTGCCAACAGGAATCACCTCCCACGTTCCTCGCCTCTGGCACATCCACATGCTGGACGCACTGAGTAGGTTCCGGAAAGCCTGCTTGGGCCAGCAGTGTAGCCCCGCGGCCGCAGTGTGGTTCTGGAGCGACCCAGATGCGGGCGTGAGCCCCCGATGTGTGCGCCCCGGGCCTTGGCGGCCTGCCCTGTCCAGTGGGGGAGATCCCAGGACCCGCTTCCCCAGACGCCGGGAGGACTCGGACAGTGGGAAGGGCTGGGTCCACGGTCGCCGTGCACGTTACCCAGGAAGACACACCGCCGCGCCTACGGGCGTCAGTACAGGGCCGTTAAGCTCACGACCGTTTGCTGCCTCTAGAGACCGGGCTAGGCGGGGGCGCCTGGGTGGCCCAGTTAAGCATCCGACTCTTGATTTCGGTTCAGGGCATGATCTCAGGGTCGTGGATTCGAGCCCCGCGTCTGCTTGTTCCTCGCTTTCTGCTCCCCCGACTCCTATGTGTGCACACCTGCTCTTCCTCTCGAATAAATAAATCTTTAAAAAAAAAAAAAGCAAAAACTGGACTAGGCTTGTCCACAGCAGCCAAGATGCAGAAGGAAGCCCAGGGCCAGCAGGCGGGTGGAGAGACGCAGGTGGCCCCCCCGTGCGTGGGATGTTGTTCAGCCACGAAGATGACGAAGCCCCGAGCGGCTGCCGCGGGGATGGACCTTGAGTGACCCTGAATGAAAGAAGCCGGTCACAGAAGGACACGTATTGTGTGATTGCACGTGGATGAAATACCGAGAATTTGCAAATCCACAGAGAAAGCAGGAGAGAGGTTCCCAGGGGCTTGCAGCCCTGGGGAAGAGGGGGTTATTGCTCTGGGCTTGAGGTCACGGAAGAGTCTGCAAGTAGATGTGGGTGATGATTGCATCACACTGGGAGTGTCATTAGTGCCACTGAATTGTGACTTTAAAGTGGCTGAGGGGAGGGGCGCCAGGGTGGCTCAGTCGGCTGGGCGGCGACTCGGTTTCAGCTCAGGTGGGTTCGAGCCCCACGGTCAGGCGGCGTCTGCTTGAGATTCTCTCTCCCTCTCTCTCCTTCCCTCCCTCACCCCACCTCCTCTTTCTCCAAAAAAAAAAAAAAATTGGTTAAGATGGTAAATTCTATGTGATGTAGATTATACCACCCTAAAAAAAAAAAGGAAGAAAATTGGACTGGGTTAGTGACATCAGTTGATTTAAAAAAAAAAAGAGCCACGCTTGTGTTTTTGCAAAGTATGAACGTGCGCTCGCGGGTCCTTCCCAGCACAGCGGTGCCGTTCTGGCAGCCGATGGCGGACGGGCGCCCCGGGTTGGCAGGGGTGCTCTGTCCCCATCCCGCTGCACCCCGGCTCCCCCAGGACAGCTTTCTCCGCTCTTTTCCACGGGGACACCTTGCAGCTCCAGTAACGGCATGGGCTTCACCCAGGGCCTCCAAGCCCCTGCGCGCTAGCCCAGCCGCTCCGCACAACGGCACCCACCTCGGCCTGGCCCTCTCTGGCCGCGGCCCCTCGGCCTGGCGCCCCAGCGTGCTGCCCTGGTCTGCAGAGCTCACTCACCCTCCCCGGGCCACCGCGAGACCTCCCAGCCCATCCCGGCACGTCCCAAGAACGCAGGGAGGCCATAGGCGTCCTAAGGAGAGCGTGGGAGGGGACAGTGGGAGTCAGGACAGCCCTGAGGTTAGGCACAGGGACTAGGAGTCCCTCCACCACTAAACCGCACGCCTGGCTGCTACAGGAAAGGCTGCCACACTGACCTTTCCTCCCGGCAGCCCCACACCCCAGACCTGACTCCTGGGGCCAAGGGCCACTTCCGTCAAGGCGGGGCACAGCCACGTGCCTCTGGGGGATCGGTGCCCCACCCAGAAGGCTGGGTGCACTTCGACCCACATCCTGTGTGGCGACAGTGCGGGGACTGGGGACGTATTAACCGGGACGCCTCATGGCCCCTAAAGATGCCCCCTGGGTTTCTTCTTCCTTTGCTCCTGCTGAAGGGGGTGGGAGACGCAGCGCCCCCTCCTCGGCCGGGCCAAGGGTTCGTGGCTCCATGTGCAGGACAGAACGGCGAGGTGGGTGGCTTGCCCTGCCCCCTGGGCTCCGAACCACACTTCAGGGCCGGCAGTCTATCAGACTGTGCCCGGGAATGATCTCTGAGGGACAGAGCCTGCAGCAAGGGTCATTTTATTTTACTTTTAAATAGCGTAGAGTGTATTGTTGGTTTCAGAGGTGGAGGTCGGTGACTCATCAGTTGCATATAACGCTCCATGCGCATGACATCACATGCCCCCCTTCGAGCCAGTGACCCCGTCCTTCCACCCCACTCCCCTCCAGCAACCCCCCTCCCCCCAGTTTGTTTCCTATGATTAAGAGTCTCTCTCTTATGGTTTGTCTCCCTCTCTGGTTTCGTCTTGGTTTATTTTTTCCACTCTTCCCCTGTGATCCTCTGTTTTGTTTCTTAAATTCCACATATCGGTGAGATCGTCCCGTAATTGTCTTTTTGAAGTGGGGGAGGGTTTCTGAATCGTTAAAGCAGAGAGTCTGTCGGCTGGGAGGTCAGCCTCCGTGCCCCGAGTGAGCCCAGGAGACCCCCCGGTTTCCTGTCTGAGGGGCTCGAGTCCACGACCCTGAGATCATGACCTGAACTGAAATCAGGCTAAAGCTCGACGCATGTGGTGTGCCCCGTGTCTGGCCTTCCAGAAATTTCTCCCGGGATGATGTCGTGCACACAGATGGGCACCTGTGATGTTCCTGCCCTCTCCAGGGGGGACTCCACCAAATTGTCAAGCCCAGACTTTGCAAAGAAACTGGTATTTCCACTGGGAAGGATGTTTTCCTTAAGAAAACCTCCTAAGTCTCTGAAGGCACCACAGGGAACCTGTTCCCTTGAACAGCCCGAGGCCAGACGTGGAAGCCAAGTGTGTCTTCTGATGGTCCCCCCTTCTGCAAACACCCCCGGGCCACGCCCCCATCTGCTGCCCGGAACGGTCTGGAGCTCAGCTAAGACTTGCAGCTAAGACTTCTCTCCCCTGGAATGTTTGGACCGGGATAAAAGTCCTGGGGTGGCTCCCGCGGTTAAGCGTCCCGCTCTTGATCTCCGCTCAGGTCATGATCTCAGGGTCACGAGTTCGAGCCCCACGCTGGGCTCCGTGCTGGGCTCCGGAGAACTACTTAAAAAAACAAAACAAAACCAGAAAACCTAGGATGCCCAGAGAAGAGTCTCGAAGTGGGGCCATGTCAAGGGGCAGGATTTGAGGCATGGGCCCAGAGCCCTCTGTAACCCTAGAACATCACCTTCCCCCCATTGCACCTTCGCCTCCCGCTAATTCCCACCCATCCCGATGCCCTCCGCAGGGACCACGGGTTTAATGTCACTGATGAACCGCACCTAGCATTGCTGAATTTGCCGGGCTCACGATGCAGGGGCTGGGGGGCTCTCTTGCTGGGACCCCTTCCCCACCTCAGGGCGGGAGACCCTGTTCAGAGTCCCAGTTCTCACCGGTAAACGATTTTACCTCCTGAGCCTCAGCCCCCTCCTCTGCCAAATAGGGTTATAGAGTTAATTCCCCCAGGGAGTCATCAGTCTTAGTCTCCAGAAGGACACGTGACCCTTCCCTGGCCATTCAGCCCACCTGGCCAGGTCCTCCGTGCACGTGCCCGGTGGTCTCCTGGGCGAGCATCACCTCCTGGCCAGCAGGGAGCTGCAGCCCTCTCGTTTTGTCTTATTTTGTCTTGTTTGGCATATGGTTCAAATCCTTAATAACTGATTTTGTTGAATTATGCATCACACTCCGTGTGTAACAAAATATGCAAAGCGGAATTCTATGGGGTAAAAACCATTCTTCGAGGCGGCCTCTTCTCTCGTTAGTTGTGGAGTTCGTTCTGTCCATCTTCAGGTCAGTTTCTGGGACATTCGGGATGATTTGACAATTACCTAGTCGTGCTCGCGGGACAAGACAAGCCTAGGGTCCTCCTACTCTGCCCCCACCTTCCTCCCCTCTTCTGCATCCTACGGCTTCAAATATAGGGTTTTCTCTTTAAGATTCATCTACCTATCTATCTATCTATTTATTTAAGAGGGAGCACAGGCAGGGGGAGGGGCTGAGGCAGAGGGAGAAGCAGGCTCCCTGCTGAGCAGAGAGCCCAACGCAGAACTTGATCCCAGGACCCTGGGATCATGACCTGAGTCGAAGGCAGACACTTAACCGACTGAGCCCCCCAGGCGCCCCAAAATAGAGACTTTATTACTAGCGAGGTACAATGAGGCCAACAGATCAGGAGTCGACCGTCCTTGAAAAGACGGTGTGTTAAAAAAAAAAAAAAAAAAAGGAAAGAAAAGCAAAGATGGTGTGTTGCTCGCAGATCCACGAGGCGGGGGCTACGCAGGAAAGCACCAGGGTCGGTCAGGAGGCAGAGGGAGACGGGAGCTCTGGGCAGAGCCTTCCCTGTGATTTCTGCGGGACAAACAAGCAAAGGCAGAATAAACAGGCTGAGGCTTGGCTAGTCTGGATAATTTCAGGGCATCTGGGACCCAGGGGCTGTCCCTGGCTGTCTGGAACCTGTCGCGGGCTCCTCAGGGCGGGAGACAGAGGCCCCGAGTGAGGGAGCCCAGTAAGACAGGTGGGGACCGAGGGCTCTGCGTGGGCTTCTTGGCTTTGGAAGGTCGCCCTCTCGGGCTAGTTACTTGCCATCTCTAATAATCGCTAACCCTGGGGGGGCCGTCCCTCTGGAGTCGGCAAGGCCCCCGGTGCCGGAGCCTCAGAAACACAGAAGGTAAAAGACGCGGTTGACACCGGGCAGGCCAGCAGCACGGAGACTGTGAGCCTCCAGTCCCTACACAGGAATCAGAGCAAACAACGCCCTCGCCCACTCGGGCAAATTCAATACAATCACGTGCAAAATGATGCTCAGCACACGGCCAGGCCTGGTCTATGCCGCCCTTCTCCCAGCTCACACCCATGCACACGCTCACGCACACATACGCACGAGTGCATGAGTGCACAAGCGTGCACATGCACACGCATGCATGCACGTGCATGCACAGCAGCCGGGAGACTCCCCCAACTCTCGAGTCCACACTGAGGCTGGGGACCCTGCCGTCAGCTGGACCAGCGGCCAGCTCGTCGACAGACAAGGCAGGGGCAGCCTGTGGACGGGAGAGGCTCCCCCACCCCCAACGGGAGGGCCAGGCAGGCCTCCGTGTGGAGCAGACACTGGTTTGCACCAAGTTCCCAGCACCCTGGAGGAGGGAAAGAGCTTGAAGTTTCTGGGAACTATCCGTCGGGCGGTCACCGCGGAGGAGAGGAAGGGGGTGCGAGAGGCCAAGAGACGCCATTACAAGAAGCTGGACTGGGGAGAATAAATCCCTTTGTGGTGACAGTAAATATGAGCAGACCAGCTGGGTAGCTCGTCGGTTAAGCATCTGCCTTCAGCTCAGGTCAGGTTATGGTCCCAGGGCCCTGGAATTGAGCCCCGTGTCAGCCTGGCAGGCAGCCCCGCTGCTCCCTCTCCTCTGCTGCTCTCTCTCACGCGCTCTCCCGCTCTCTCTCAAATAAATAAAATCTTTTAAAAACAACAACAACAGTAATTACGGGCTTTGATGCAAATGCACTTTGACGTGTCTCACGCTATTTCTCTACTTCGGGAAGCATCTGAGCCACCGTCTGAGCCCCGTGTCAAACCAATTGCCGCCTGGGGCCTGCTTCCCGGAGCGGGGCCCTGCCAGGGCGTCCAGGTGGCATCCAGAAGCCTCCAGCTCCTGGTGAAGTCTGCGGCTGGCACACAGCGGACCCTCAGTAAATACCTTGTTGGGTAATCCGCACCTTGGGCATCAACAGAGACCGAAGAACCTGGCCTCTCGGCTGCACGTTGGGCGGGAGCGGCTGCAGGCGGCACGTCGGTCTCCCGTCGGAGTCTCCTGAGCTCCACTCACAGCCCCACGGGGGGAAGGCCACCGGCACGCACGCGGTTCTCGGACCCCATGCTCTTCTTCTGCTCCTGAGGGGCTCAGGTATCCTATCGTCACCCAGAAGCCAAGTCCAGGGCCTCTGGCCACTCAAGGGAAGCCCAGGTCCAAGCTCGAGCAGCCTGGCGGGCAGCAAGGCACGTCACGGCCCTCCCCTGAGCACGCACAGGTGCATACGGCCGCCGGGGCCGACACGGAGAAGGGAGGCAGCCCCACCAGGCGGTCGTGATGGGTTGAATCGTGTCCCCCCCAAAACTCGTAGGTTGGACCCCTCACCCCTGGCACCACAGAACGTGGCCCTATTTAGATACAGTGTCATCGCAGATGTGACCCGTTCAGATGAGGTCACACTAGACTAGGGTGAGTCTTCATCCCTTGTCACCGGTGTCCTTAGGAAAAGGGGAAATGTGGACACACACACTAGGAGGACACCCTGTGATGTCGGGAGCGCCCCAGCCCCAAGCCTCGTCAGGGGAGAGGCCTGGGACGGCCCCTCCCGGCGCCTGCCACGGATCCCGGCCCTGCCCACCCAGTGATCCCAGACTCCCGGGCTCCAGCACGGTGAGACCACAGATGCCCGCCGCGTGAGCCCTGGGTCTGCGGGACCTTCACCCAGCAGCCGCAGGGGACGAAGACAGTGGTGAAGACGGAGGATGAACACATCCTTGAATCGGCCCTGAACTCTGATTCCCACCATCTGATGCCCCCCCGGCTCCCAGCCTCTAGCCTTGAACTTAATCCGCAGGTGCTCTTCCTTTCCCTTCAAAGGCCAAGCCCGCCCGCAGAGACCTGGTGCTTCCTCGCCCCGGTGGCCTGTGCCCGCCCCACCCCGGGGACTGCCGATCGAGAGCTGGCTGGGGTCACAGAGGAGTAAAGCCATCAGCCCCAAAGGCCCACCCACCCGCTTGTCGGCTCTTCCCCTCGACGGGGTGGGGCCCTGACCAGCCCAAGCTGCCAAGATGTAACCCAAGTCCTCTCGCACCAGACCTCCTGGGGGCCGCTGAGAACAAAGACTGCGGTCCTGGCCAACTTCCTCCCTTCTGACTTCCATCCCTGCCGGTACCTTAATCCCGAAGGCAGCCACAGACCCCAGGGGTGTCCCGAACGGAACCCAGGGCGTCTGTGCTTGATTCCACTGTAGGATAACCCTTGCTAATGAAAGGTCACCTTTCAAATGTAGGGACCCGAGGCCCATACCCAGGGGTGTGTAAGATCAGGAGCTCTCTCAGAAATCCTTCTAGGACCATGGCCCGGGCCCCCAGCGATGTACTCTTCCAGTAACCCGGCCGGGACCCGGCACACCCCTCCTCCTCCTTAAATCAACCGGTCTTGAGTCTGCCACTCGATCCTTCACAGGGGTACTTGGATAGTTCCTCCCAGTTCCCGTTTCCTTTGGCACGGCGGCGAGCTGATGCCTGGGTCACTGTGAGAGCCTCCGGCCCAGTCTCCCTGCCTCCATGTTTGTCCTTCTCTCTGGATGCAGCCCACGGCCCATGCACACAGAGTCTCTCCGAATCTTGTTATTTATCCTCCAGGGAGGCTGAGCCACCTACAGACGAGGACCACATAATCATAGCGTTGGCGTCCTTCGGAAAGCCTGGCCCCGTGCCCCACCTTGGTGACGAACTCTTCCCTGACCTGGGCTGGTCCCCAAACCATCTGTCCCCACTGGCCACGGAGCCTCCCTGTGGGGGTCCGCCCCCCAGCTCTGCCCCGTAAGCTGTGGGAGCTGGGACAAAATGGCTTAACCTGTCTCTGGCTAGATTTTTTTTTTTCTTTAAAGATTTTATTTATTTATTTGACACAGGGAGAGAGATCACAAGTAGACAGAGAGGCAGGCAGAGAGAGAGGGGGAAGCAGGCTCCCTGCTGAGCAGAGAGCCCGACGAGGAACTCGATCCCAGGACCCCGAGACCATGACCTGAGCTGAAGGCAGAGGCTTTAACCCACTGAGCCACCCAGGCGCCCCCAAACGAGCTATCTTAATATACCATTTCACTTGGGCAAAAATTGCAGAAAAGTATGTTTTCTGCACAGACCAGTGTAAACTCTGGAAGTTTACACCCGAAACTGGCACGAGTGTGTCTCTTCAGAATGGGGAGCTGGGAGACCAGAGGACAGGGAGGCATGTTTTTTTGCATCTGCCCCTTTGCACCTCTGTGATTTTGGCCATGGGCAAGTATTATTACCTGTGCGAAAGGTAAATTAAAGTCATTCAGAACAGCCATCATGAAACTCCAACTTCACGACCTGGAATTCACAGGGTCTCCGTGCAGAGGGGTGAGGAGGTGCTGGGCACGTGCGGGGAAGAATCCAGGGCCAACGATCACCACCTCCCATCCAGAGCTTACTGCAGGCCCTCCCGGGAGTTATCACTCCATCCCCAAACAATCGCACCGTATGAGTCAGGGTTCTCCAGAGAAACAGCACCAACAGGATATACAGAGAGTTTATTGTCAGAGTATGGCTCACGCGGTTACGGAGGCTGAGAGGTTCCACCATCTGCCGCGTGCAAGCTGAAGACCCAGGAAAGTGTGATTCCGGGCAAGCCTGAGGCCCGAGGCCAAGTCCAGGGCAGAGGATGGAGGCCCCCAGCCTAAGCAGAGAGGGCAAACTCTCCCTCCCTCTGCTGGTTTGCTCCACCCAGGCCCCCAAGGATGGGATGTGCCAGCCCGCATCGCTGGGGGCCAGGGTGACCCTTTTCCCTTAGCCCCTCCCATCAAAGGCTAATCTCTTCTGCAAACGCCCTCAAGGACGCTCAGAAATTACGTCTTCCCAGTTCTTCATACGCCCCTCAGCCCGATCAGGCTGATGTAAAATCACCCATCACACCCATGAATTTCCCACAATCCTGCGAGGTAGGTTTCAGGAGCCCCGCCTCACGGGTGACAGGCCCGAAACTCAGAGAAATTCCGCACACACACTGCCCCGGATGGAGGCACCTGGACCTGGGGAGCTAACAGAAACACAATGGAGCACACCACCTACCTAACCGGCTTCATTCATCCCTTCCTGAACCGGGCAGCAGCCCAGGTCGCGGGTAGAGGGGACTCCAAGGATCTGTACAAAACGAAGGATTGATTTCCCAGGCGGAAACGGGGCGGGACAAGGAAGTTATTAGCAAAAGAAAAGAAAGGATTGTTTTCGGCAAGGTCGCCTCCCTTTGGGGGTGGGGGGAGGGGAGGGCTCACCAAGGGATGACCTCAGTAGGTCTGGGAGAGGCTGCAGCTAAGGTTAGGGTAGGTGTGAGGTCTCGGGAGCAAAGTGGAAGTGACACCCTTTGGGCTCTGTTGTTTCTTTTCTTTTTCTTTTTTTTATAGGATTTTATTTATTTATTTGAGAGAGAAAGAGCATGAGAGGGGGGTGGGGAGCAGAGGGAGAAGCAGACTCCCCAACGTGGGGCTTGATCCCAGGACCCTGAGGTCACAACCTGAGCCGAGGTCAGACGCTTAAGTGACTGAGCCACCCAGGTGCCCCTTTACAAAAAAAAAGAAAGAAAGAAAAGAAAAAGAAAAATCCTTTTTATTCCCATTACCCAAATGCTACAACCTTCTCAAGAAGGAACAGTTGATGGCGAAATCTTCCAGACTTATTTCAACCCATTTATTCTATTAAGTGTAATGTAATGTAATATGCATTTTTATTTTATTTGTGCGTGTTAGCTTTTTTTTTAAAAAGATTTTATTTATCTATTTTGTCAGAGAGAGAGAGAGCACAAGCTGGGGGAGCATCAGGCAGAGGCAGAGAGAGAAGCAGTCTCCCTGCCCAGCAAGGAGCCCGATGTGGGACTTGATCCCAGGATCCTGGGATCATGACCTGAGCCGAAATCAAGTCGAACGCTTCACTGACTGAGCCACCCAGGTGCCCCGCATTTTTTTTTAACAATGCCCGTGGGGGAGGAAAAACATCTTTTCCTCCACCCGTCGTAGGTTGTGCAGTTGGGGCCCCGTGATGAGACTGGCAAAGACAGACGAAGGAGAGAAAATCAAACAAGTTTATTAACACGCACATCACGTGTGGACGTGTGGGAAGAGCAACCAGGGCGGTGGTTAGAATTTGGGCTTGAATGTACCACCTTATAATAACCCTACGAACCACGTAGGTTAAAACTAAGGGGAAGGGGATTTCGGTTCAGGGTGGAGCACCGGGTGCGAGAAAATGGCGGGGAAAAGGATGGTAATGGAGGTTCAAGCTCTGAGATTCCGTGAGCGGACCAGAGTCCCAGCCTTGCTCACTGACTTGCGGGGAGAGCCCTCCGCTTTCTTCCCGAAAGCAGGAGAGCCTCTTTACAAATGGAAATTACCTTTATACATGTAAATTTCCTGTACAAAAAAACCCCCTTGTGCCCTGTTTTTAGAGCTTTTCCTGAACCGGCTGGTTTTCAATGGCTATTTTGAGCTAAACTGACTCAAAATAACCCAAAGGCCAAAGAGGCCTATTTTGGGGTGCCTTGTGCTGGGGACCCAGCTCTGCTTCTCCCCCTCACCCCCCACCCCCGACCCCCAGCAACCTGAGAACTGCTCCCAGGACCAGACAAACTTTGGTCTGGTTCTATCAGTTCTAAGAATTTGTCTTAAGAGGGGCGCCTGGGTGGCTCAGTTGGTTAAGCATCTGCCTTTGGCTCAGGTCATGATCCCAGGGTCCTGGGATCGAATCCTACCTTGGGCTCCCTGCTCAGTGGAGAGTCTGCCCCTCCCTCTCTCAAGAATAAATAATAAAATATATTTGAAAACAGAAGATAATCAGATATGTGCAGATGTATATATGTACAAGGGCAGGCACCATAGCTGGATTAATAAATAGTAAAAATGGAGTAAATGTGGGGGCCGCACCATAGAGGGGTGCTCAAGTCATTACACAACAGCCATATGGCGAACCTTGTGCACTTATCAAAGAGCAGACTGACCTTTGCCTGGGGATGGACGAGTTGATACCCAACCTGGTCCTCCGCTCTGCGGGGGAGGGATAGAAATTGACAAGAGGCCAAATGGGTTGTAGGCAAGGCTTTATGGGGCTTACACGCCGGCACAGGGGAGATGCACAAAGGGAACAATCCTCAGGCAGACTCCCCAAGGAGAGTTTTTTAAAGAAACCCAGGAGCATCAAAGGCAGCAGACGTGTGGATTTACTAGTGCCTGTGCACTTAAAACTATGCTTCCTTCCTGTGGCAGGTGGAGTCAGCATGTTAAATCTCCAACCACACCTGGTGTGATGTTTAGTATTATAATGAGAGGGAAAGTCAGTGAAAGGTTAACACTGGGGTCCGTCTTGGCGCAGACTGGTCTGGTCTGGTCTCGGCCAGCCTCGGTGGTGAGTGGTCAGGGTAAGGGGACCCATGGCCAGCTCCCGCTCTGTCTCAGGGGCAGGGACCACCAAGGGTAAGAGGAACTTTCGGAGGTGATGGGTATGTTCACTGCTTGATTGTAGTGATAGTTCCCAGGGGTACACGTGTGGGGGAAGAAGCAGGCTCCCCGCTGAGCAGGGAGCCCGATGTGGGACTCAGTCCCAGGACCCTGGGATCATGAGCAGAAGGCAGATGCTTAACCGACTGAGCCACCCAGGTGCCCCAACCCAAGTTTTAAATGTAAAATCTGAAAGCGTACAGGTGCCAGAAGAGAGTATAGGAAAGTTTCTTCATTTAATCCTAGCGTAGGGACAGTTTTCTCCACGAGTCAATGAGCAGAAGCCATAAAAGAAAATAGATTTAACTATAGAAAACTAATCTTCATTAAAAAAAAATCAAAGTCGAAAGACAAGCTGGTTAGCCATCGGAGATAATGCAAATCAAAACCGTGATGAGATACTCCTTCATCCCCACGAGGATGCTGTTAAAACAAAATTCAGGGGCGACCGGGTGGCTCAGTCATTAAGTGACTGCCTTTGGCTCCGGTCATGATCTCCATGATCTCCTGGGGTCCTGAGATCGAACCCCGAATTGGCCTCCCTGCTCCACGGGAGGCCTGCTTCTCCCTCTCCCACTCCCCCTGCTTGTGTTCCCTCTCGCTGTGTCTCTGTCAAATAAAGAAATCTTTAAAAAGGCAGGGGGGAGGCAAAATTCAACTGAGTAGATTTGAACACCTAATTGGCTTTGTTAAGTTATTACTGTATTGGGGGGCATCCCACCAAGCAAATAGAAAGGAGCTCCAGAAAGCTGTACAAATGGAAGGCTTTCGCAGGCAGAAGGGGGCAGAAAAAGAAGTTTCTAGCAAAGAGTGGATTGCCTCAGGCAAGGTTACCTTCCTTTGGGAGAAGGCAGGGCCTATCAAGCAGGTAATCTCTCTAGTATTGATCAGTTAAGTCTAGACGGATCCATTCAAAATTCACCTTCTGGGAAGGGCTGAAACTGCCCTTAGGAGTTAAGTCTTGGTTTGTGGTGTGGGGCTTAGCACAAGTGACTGCATTTTGGGGCCTATCATTCATGTCTTTCTTTCTTTCTTTCTTTTTTTTTTTTTATGTATTTATTCACTTTAGAGAGCGAGAGTGGGAAGGGGCAGAGGGAGAAGGAGAGAGAAACTTTAGGAGACTCCTCGCTGAGCTTGGAGCCCCATGCAGGGCTCGATCTCACGACCCTGAGACCATGGTCTGAGCTGAAACCAGGAGTCTGACACTCAACAGACTGCACCACCCAGGGGTCCCATGGGGCCCTGTCATGTCTTTTTTAACAATGGCTATAATCAAAGCTATAGGTCATAACAAGTGTTTGTGAGGATGTGGAGAAAGGAGAACCCTCGTGCACCACTGTTGGGAATGTAAAATGGGGCTTAGCCAAAAAGAGGAAAGAAGCTAAATGTTTCTCAGTAGACGAATGCATCAATAAAATGTGGTCTATTCATACAATGGGACATTATTTAGTCATATAAAAGGAATTAAGAACTGACATATTACGGCATGGATGAACTTGTAAAACATGTTAAGTGGAAAGGTGGACATAAAAGGCCACGTAGTGTATGATCCCATTTGTACAAAATGTTCTGAACCAGCAAATCCACACAGACCAAAAAAAGGACGTTAGCAGTTGCTTAAGCCTGGGAATTTCGGAGGGAAGTGACAAGTGACTTTTGGGGTAATGAAATGTTTCTGAAATTGATCATGGTGATTGTTGCACAAGTCTGTGAATATACCAAAAAGCATTGAAATATATACCATCTTTTTTTTTTAAATATATACTTTAGATTGCTGAATTCTATGATTCCTGAATTTGGCTTTTTACTTTGATAATGCTCATCATAAAAAGACATGCTGGTTAAAAAGTTATTTTTGGAGTTCAACCTACAAAAAGGTCAACAACCTAGCAGCAAAAGTAGGCAAAGTATATAAGCAGTACACTGAAAGGAAATACAAATATTCCCCCAAGTTGGTGAAAAGATACTCAGCCTTACTCATAATGAAAAGAAAAAAAATGCAAATTGAAGCTGCATGAAGACACCATTTTTCACTTCTCACACTGGGGAACATCCAACATTTTGACATCCAGCATTTGGGGAGACCTGGGGAAATATCACTCTCGTCCTGATAGAGCTGACGGCAAACTGGTACAACTCCAAGGACTGTATGAGGCTAATTTTATTTGTCAACTTGATTAGGCCAAGAAGGGGCCCAGGTATTTGGTCAAACATGATTCTGGGTGTGTCTGTGAGGCTGCTTCTAGATTAACCTTTGAGTCAGTGGGTCAGGTAAAGCAGATTGCCCTCCCTAATGGGGGTGGGCCTCATCCAATCAGTTAAGGCTTGAAAGAATTGATTTCCCCTGAATGAGAAGGAACTCCTAACTGCCTAAGAGAGAACTCGATGCCTTGGAACTGGGACATTGATTTTTTTCCCCCGTCTTTAGACTCAAATAGAAACATTGGCTCTTCTAGGTCTTGAGCCTGTTGGCTTTCCCACTGGGAAGAATACCTTCAGGTTTCCCTGGTTTCCAGCTGTGCCTTCCTGCACCGTAAGTACTAGCCAGTCTCCCTAATTGAATGAGCAAATCTCTCACAATAAATCTCTATATTACATTAAGGTGTATATATAATATCCTATTGGTTCTGTGTCTCCAAAGAACCCTAACTAATACAGAAGGCAATTCAATGATGTACATCAATCGTCCGCACACACATGACCTTAACCCAGTTGTCACAATTCTGAGGATCCAACCTAAAAGTTAAACTTACCAGTGGGAGAACCGACCTTTGTGTGCAGCTATTCACTGAAACAAGGTTTATAAAGCAAACGACAGGAAACACTAAATGTCAGAGGGCACAAATAAATCATAGTAAAATAAACTATACAATGGAACACTGTGTACCCTCAAACAATAAATAAACTTAAAGGAAGCTCTCTATGCAATTACAGGAAAATAACACCAAGACATTTTTTTTAAAAACAAACAGAGGGGGCGCCTAGGTAGCTCAGTCGTTATGCATCTGCCTTTGGCTCAGGTCATGATCCCAGGGTCCCAGGATTGAGCCCTGCGTTGGGCTCCCTGCTCAGCAGGGAGCCTGCTTCTCCCTCTCCCTCTGCCTGCAGCTCTCTCTCCTTGTTCTCTCTCTCTCTCTCTCTTTCTCTCTCTGTCACATAAAATCTTTTAGGAATAGAAGGGAAATACCCCTACTTTCTCATTCTTTTGTTGTTCATGACTTTTAAAAGTTTTTTGTTAAATCCCAGGTAGTTAAGCTACAGTGTAACATTAGATTCAGGTGTACAATATAGTGATTTAACACGTCCATACATCACCTGGTGCTCATCACAAGGGCACTCCTTAAACCCCATCACCTGTCTCCCCCAACCCCCCCACCCACTTCCCTCTGGTAACCAGCAGTGTGTTCTCTAAAGCTCAGAGTCCGTTTCTTGATTTGCCTTAGCAAATCCATCCATGTTGTTGCAAATGGCAACAACTAGCCATCCATGTTGGCTAGCTCCATCCATGTTGTTGCAAATGGCAAGATTTCATTCCTTTTGATGGCTGAGTAATATTCCACTGTGTGTGTGTGTGTGTGTGTGTGTGTGTGTGTGTGTGTGTGTGTGTGTAGATACCACATATTTATCCATTCATCAGTCAATGGACACTTGGGCTGTTGCCATAATCTGGCTATTGTTGATAATGCCGCTATAGACATGGGGTACATGGACCCCTTTGAATCTATATTCTTGTATCCTTTGGGTCAATACCCAGCAGTACAATTGCTGGATTGTAGGTTAGTTCTATTTTTAACGTTTTGAGAGAACTCCATACTGTTCTCCATAGTGGCTGTACCAGCGTGCATTCCCACCAACAGTGCAAGAGGGTTCCTCTTCCTCCCTATTCTCACCAACACCTGTTGTTTCTTTTTCTTTTTTTTCACACCTGTTTCTCATGTTGTTGATCTGAGCCATTCTGACAGGTGTGAGATGATATCTCATTGTAGTTTTGATTTGCATTACCCTGGTGATAAGTAACATACATACTCGTTTTTTGCGTGTGTTTTCCTCCCCTTATATTGTTATAAGGAAATACTGGAAGGATAATACAAGAGACCTAAGAGTAGTTACCTGTGTGTCAGATGGGGCAGGGGTGGGAGTAAGACTTTTCCCTAGATATTTTTTTAAATATTGATTTGATATTCGAACCATATTAGTGATTCGAGCATATTCCCCGTTCGAAAAAATATCCCCTCTTCACCCACATGCAGTATACTTGTTCACCGCACTTCTAGAGAGTGAGCCTCGAGAGGGTGGTATCTATTTTGTTCATTATTGTACTTCCCCAGCCTGGGAAAGGTATGGCACACAGCAGGTGCTTAAGAAATACGTTTGGGACGGATGATTGCATAGAGGGAGACTGGAAACAAACTAAACCCAAGAAACAGCAGAGAATGCTTGAAATAAATAAACGTGCATTCAAACGGTAGAATATCATGAAGCTAGGAAGTAGGTCCAGACCAACCCATTTCCAAAATTTACTGTTAAGGGGGAGGATGGGAAGCAAGTTCCGGAACTACTGTATACACAACCCAATCTGATCTCCCTAAAATAAAACTTGGGTATATACAGAGGGGAGATGGAGTTGGATGGGGGTCGGAAAGGAGGTGACAAGGGGGCTTGGGGGCAGCTGTCATTTGTCCCCAAGAGAATCCAACTATTGGGGAGAATGAAAAACGTTAAATCAAGAAAAACAGAATAGGAAACACTTAAAATGCCCTGCAACTTTCATTTTGTAAACAAGCAGGGAAAGACTGGTGTCAAGATCCCTAGAAAGCAAGACAGGAGGGGCGCCTGAGGGGTTCAGTGTGTTAAGCAAGTTAAGCAACCGGGCACAATCTCGGGTCTCGGGGTCCTGGGATCCAGCCCTGCCTCTCCTCTGGGCTCACAGGGAGTCAGCTTGAGATTCTCCCTCTGCCCCTCCAACTCATGTGCACACTCGCTCGCTCTCAAATAAATAGTAAGTCTTAAAAACAAAACAAAATACAGAGAAAGGAAATGCCGCCCCGAGCTGCGCAGTGAGATTCCAAGCAATGTCGGAAAGCTTTTTACTTGACTGCTCAGTGTTTCCTGTGCTTCCGCGGTGAACGTACTCTAACTGGGTTACTGGGAAGCTGGAAAGCGTGATGTGGGCGCACCTGAGCAGCCACCTGGCCGACCGGCCCGGGCCCGGCCGCTGCGAAGCCCGCCGCTCTGGGCGTGGGGTCCCCGCCAGACTCCGCCCGCGCTCCAGGCCTGGGCAGCCCCCTTCCCTCGCCCCCTCCCCAGCCGCCTGTCCCTCCCACCCCACCCGCGCCGGAGCTCAAAGGAGCTGCCCAGCGGGACCCTGGGACGCAAATGGGACTGTGGGTGGGTCCCCGAGGGGAGCCTCGGCTCGCAGGGAGGGAAGGCGAGGGAGGGCGAGGGAGGGCGGGGCCCCTCCCCGGCCTCCAGGACGCCCCCTGCCCCGCCCTCCGGCCACAAGAGGTCCCAGGGACTTTGACGGTGCCCTTGGCCCCCGCCGCTCCCAGGGCGCCCTCGCGGGCCCACCGGGTCTGTAGGTCCCCCGAGCTTCCTGCACGAAAAGCACAAATTCCGGGGAGCAGCGCAACCCGGCCTTTATAACTGAACCTGCCTCCTGCAACTGCCAGCGACCTCCGGTCTGCTGCTCCCGCCCCGTCTCCCTCCGCGCTGGTCATTTCCGTGTCCCCACCCCATCCCACCCCCGAATTTTCCGGCTCCTGTCTCCTCCCATCAAAAGCGAGGGATCTCAAGGAAATAGTTTATCTGGCGGCCCAGCCAATTTCCCTCTTTGGGAAGGGAAACATTCCACAAAAGTTTTAGCGAGTTGGCCGAGCGGGGGCCCCAGGCATGGGACCCGGGCTGCAGTTTGGGATCGTGCAGGGAGGCGCCTCCTGTCCTAGAGAAGATAGAGGGCCCTGCACCCCGGGTTTGTTGGAGAACCCAGGAGAAGGGATTATCAGTCTCTTCCGGGGAAATCTGGGGGAGGAAATCTCGCAGCAGGTGGTATGGGACGTGGACTTTGAAGGTGAAGTGGAAATTTGCCACGCAGGAAAGAAGACAACGAGTTGTATTTCAGGGTCAAGGTCAGAGTGGGAACGAGGCACCTGCTACAACATGGCCCACCAGTGGAAACATGGACGGAGTCAGATACGAAAGGCCACGTAGTGCTGGGTTCCATGCACATGAAACGCCCCAGAGGAACAAATCTGTAGAGACAGGAAATGAAGTGGTGCTTTCCAGGGGCTGCAGGTGTGGGGGGAGCACTGCTATTTGGAAGGGGGTTTCTTCTAGGAGGAATGTGTGGGGAATGTTCTGAAACTGCATTGTGGCAATGGTTGCACAACCTGGTGTATATATTAAAAACCACTGAATTGTACACTTTAAAGGGATGAGTGTTAGAGTACATGGGAGTCATATCTTGGGGGCTTTTTGTTGTTGTTCTTTAAGTAGGGGTACTCTTAGGGGCCAGGAGGGGCAGAGGGAGAGGGAGAGAGAGAATCTTAAGCAGACCCTGCGCTGAGCACGGAGCCTGACACGGGCCTCGATCTCACAACCCCGAGGTCGTGCCCTGAACCGAAATCAAGAGTCAGACGCTTAACCGTCTTAACTGCTTAACAGGCGGCCCATATCTTAGATTTTTAAAAAAGGAGGAGGAGGGCTGTGAGCAGAGCGCCGTTTTGCAGTAGAGGAAAGTGTACCTGCTCTGGGGCCCACAGGTGGGCGAGGCCGCAGCTGATCCAGAACTCAGATGCCCTCGGAGCATTTTCTCTGGAGAGTTTGGACTAGCTCTGATTTACACCATCTCCTTCCCTAACATGTAGCCCATGTCTGTGCATGAAGACAAGAGGTGAGTGGGGAAGGCACCCTGGGCAGCAGGAACAGTGGGAACAGATGCCCACGGACAGGGAGGGGGCCGAAGTCTTGAGGGAGGGGGCACAGAAGTCAGGCTTGCAAGCACAGGCTGGGTGGCCCTTCCAGTGCGTATTTAGGAAGACCTTCGGGGCAGGCCCGGTTTCCTGTGTGTGTCACCCACGCAGTCACAAGAGCCAATAATCAGAAGGACCCTGTGGTTGATTTAATGCTCAGTTGTCACCATCTTGAAATGCTTAATAATTTTTGAACAAGAGTCTCTGCATATTCATTTTGCCTTGGACCTGACAAATTATGCAGCTAGGTCTGCCTGAGGCCACAGGGTGCATCAAAGGTATTGTGACTCAGAGGGTGATCTTAGGCTCCCCGGGAAGAAGAACAGGCAGGAGTGAAGTTTAGAGAGTCCTGAAGAAGACTTTGTGATGGGTTGAGGGCCTGCAAAGGAAGGGCCTGATGCGAAGGGCATGAGGAAGACAATCCTCCATGGCCACTCACCCATCTACCCACTGATCCGCCCTTCCATCCACCTATACACCCATCTATTTACCAAGCCATCCATCCATCCATCCATCCACCCACCACCCACCCATCCATCCACCCACCCATCCACCCATCCACCCATCTATTTACCCATCTACCCATCCATCCATCCATCCACCCATCCATCCATCCATCCATCCACCCATCCATCCATCCATCCACCAACCCATCCATCCACCCATCCACCCATCTATTTACCCATCTACCCATCCATCCATCCATCCACCCATCCATCCATCCACCCATCCATCCACCTACCCATCCAGTCACCCATCAGTCAATGTTCAGCTAACATTTCTGAGACATTATGATGGGTGAGGTGGGGGTACAAGGGTTTCCTCCCTTAGAGACTCATGGTCTATTGAAAATATAAGCTGGCCTTACCTACCCCGTGCTAGGCCATGCCCCCTTGGTCCCACTCCCTGTTTTGTTTTTTCTCCTTTGCCTTTCTTTTCACATGAGGGAATATTTGCTGCCTGCCTGACCCCCCCACCAGAACGTGGGCTCCTGAGCGCAGGGCTTGGGCTGAAGGCTCTAGCACTGCTGACTTCCAGTCCCTAGAACAATCCTGGCACGTTGGAGGTGCTCGGAACGTATTTGCCCAATGAATGAATGAATGACCAATGAATGAATATGGGTCAGACTAGGGCTAAATTCAGATTTTTTTTTAAAGATTTTATTTATTTATTTGACAGAGAGAGAAATCACAAGTAGGCAGAGAGGCAGGCAGAGAGAGGGGGGGAAGCAGGCTCCCTGCTGAGCAGAAAGCCCGATGCGGGGCTCGATCTCAGGACTCTGAGATCATGACCTGAGCCGAAGGCAGAGGCTTTAACCCACTGAGCCACCCTGGCACTCCTAGATTCAGATTTTTTTTAAGAGAAAGAGAGAAAATACATGCACAAGTCAGGGAGGGAGGGTGAGAGGCAGAGGGAGAGAGAAAGAGAGAATCTTAAGCAGACTCCATGCCCAGCACAGAGCCTGATCCAGGGCTTGATCCCAGCACCATGAGATCATCACTGGAGCCAAAACCAAGAGTCGGCCACTTAACCGACTGAGCCATCCAGGCGCCCCTAGATTCAGATCTTTTGAGAGCCCTATTTGCTAAAGGAATTAGGGTGACTTCCTCATATGTAATTAAAAAGATATATACTAAACTAAGTATAAGAAAAGCCATCAGAGGGGCGCCTGGGTGGCTCAGTCGTTAAGCGTCTGCCTTCGGCCCAGGTCAGATCCCAGGGTCCTGGGATCGAGCCCCGCATCGGGCTCTCTGCTCAGTGGGGAGCCTGCTTCTCCCGCTATCATTCCCTCTGCTTGTGCTCCCTCTCTCGCTGTGTTTCTCTCTGTCAAATAAATAAAATCTTAAAAAAAAAAAAAAAAGAAAGAAAGAAAAGCCACCAGAGTTCTAATTTCCCCCTTGATGACTGTCTGATGTTTTCTGTGACATAGAAAATATAGCGCGTGCACACACACACATACACACACACACTTTCTGTGGCCCTGCTCCACCGGCACCTGAAGCCAGCCTTCTCCTCCTGGTGGGCCACTCAGCCCCAGGAAGCAAGTGAGTCCATCATTGCACCTAGGGAGGGCCCCTCCGGTGAGGATTCGGGAGGATCAGAATGGGCGTGCTAGCGTGGCCGGATGGGAGCTCACAGGGGGGCAAGGCCGGTGACCGAGGCAGGGCCAAAGCAAGAGACTTGGAGCCACATCTAGTTTGGGAAGGGCAGATGGAGGTGAGCCAGGGAAGGCATCTGAGAACAGGTCCCAGGGGAGGAGGAGAACCTGGGGCCAGGGTGACTCACAGGTTACAGGAGGAGAAGACTCCCAGGAGGGGATGATGAGGCAACCGTGAAATGCAGCACAGGGTTCCAACAGGATGGGATCTAGGGAAGGAGGCAAATGTGGTTTGCCAAGTGGTCTCTGCTGGTCCAGGCGGCCTGTGGGCCACTGCGGTCACTGGTGAGCTTTGGGAGGACTCGCGGTGGAGGAGGGGAAGGGGGAGGTACTTGCAGGAGATGGAGCAGGGAGGAAGGGGCCTCTGAGGATCTCACCTTCTGCAGTCACACTCTTGTTTGCTTGCCGCCTGGCATAGAGCAGGGGCTCAATAGATGCATAGATGTTCTCCCACCTCCGGGAGAAAGCTCCGCTGATGAGTTGTTTATTTGACCCTCCTTTTCTAAACAAGGAGGGCCTTCTAGGGACAGGAAGGGACGAGCCCGGGGCTGAAATCGGGGGAGTAGTTGGAGCCCAGTTTTGTTTGTGCAGCGCGGGACGCAGAAATGCGTGCTCTGACCTGAACCCCGAATCTTGAAGTTATTTCTTGCTTGGGATGAGGACCAAAGAAAGGTGTTGCCAGGCTGGGTGGGGTCAGTGCTTCTCCTCAGGCCCTGAGGGTCTGAGGCCCTGATAGTTCTAGTCACCCTAGGGCTTTTTTAAGGAAAAAGAAAATGCGGAGTACATCGGAAAAGTGAGGATAACAGCACGCGGGAGTGGAAAGGCGCCGTACAAAGGGTGGGTCTTGGACACATGGTCCCGTGGTTTACTGGGTGTCCCCTGCTGGTCCTGGGAGACTCATGGGTTGGGTGCCCCCAACTCTTTCCCCGGAAGGTCTCCCCTAGGGCTGTGCTGCTGCAGGGGGATGCTATGGGCAAAAAGGGAGCCCCCCACCCCCCAGCAGCTGTCTCGGTGTCTCTGTCCTCAGAGAGATTCGACCTCGGGTGGCCTCCTCATCGTGCTGCTCATCAGCACCTTTGTCATACCCTCTGATACATCAGTAAAGCTAAGCAAGAGTCCCCTTGAGCTCTGCCAGCCGCTCTAGCAAATTCATCGGGACCGAGGTGGGGTCTCGGAACCTCCATAGTGGGTTGGTCCAAACACAGGTGCCATCTGAAGGGGAGGGGATGGGGCGCATCCTGTGGGACCGAGCCCTTAACCGGTGGGATCTGACGCTCTCTGGGCAGTGGCGGTTTGATGACCAGAAGAGTTAGAAGCCAAGAGCTCTGCTGGGGAGTAAAGGAGATGCGCGGGGCAGAGACACACAGCTACAGAGGGAGGTGGACCAAAATCCCAGTTCTTCCTAAATAGGTACCAAGCTGCTTAAGCAATAAAACCGTAATTTGGGGGAATACTTTTTTTTTTTCTACCAACAGAAATGCTTTGCATTTCTTTTGGACAAAAGTCTGCTGGTTAACATGTAACTTCGTACAGTCTGGGGCCCGGTCGAGATACACTTTCCCTTAGACAACGGGCCGGTGAAGGAACCATCAATTATCCTTTTGCTCTATTTCCAAGTTTCTGATGATTTTTCTTTACTCGTCTGAGCGGGGCGTCTGTCAATGGGCTTGGGAAGGTCCAAGACTAAAATTATCCTCCACTGTTGGTGCGCGTGCATTTTTCTGGGGGAAGGGTTGCAGCTGTGAACAGATGTTCATTCGGAACTCTCCCCACAGAGCGTAAAGGCTGTTGACCCAAGGAGCTAGCCACACATCTCCCTCTCCTTCCAAAGGGGGGGAATTTGCTTCTTGACACCGAAGTCTTCTGCCAGGGGCTCTCAATTGGAAATTCAGGCTCCTGCTCACAGGTGCTACGGGAGACTCACCGCTTCGGCATCTTTGAGGTCCCAGTGTCCAGGCTGGCCCGGCTCCCAGGAGTGCCCACTGAGCTGTCACCTGCTTTGTGCCCAGCACGCTGCTCTGGTCACACCTAGAAGAAGCTCAGAGCCCGGCCCCAACAGCGCGCACTCTCCGGGCAGGGGACCTCGGGGATGAATGGGAGCCGAAGTCACAACGGTGGCCCTTGAACTATTCTGACCTTTATAAAATGGCTTAAAGAGATTCCACATTTATTTGAAATGAAACTACGTGGTTTAAAAGGCCCCCCCCCCTTTTTTTTTTGCCTGTGGTTGGCAATGCGTCAGGTCTTGGCAATCTGGACTTTGGAATAAACATCTGTTGAGGGGCACCTGGGTGGCTCAGCTGTTAAGTGGCTGCCTTCAGCTCAGGTCACGATCCCGGGGTCCTGGGATCGAGCCCCACATCGGGCTCCCTGCTCAGCTGGAAGCCTGCTTCTCCCTCTCTCACTGTCTCTCTCTGTCAAATAAATAAGATCTTTAAAAAAAAAATCTGTTGAAAGCGTGACTGGCCCTCAGGCTGATTGTGAGCTCTGGCTGGCAATTGATCATATCTGCATTTCTGATTACTTAATAGGCAATGAGTTATTCATGGATCACATTTTCCTGTTTCCAGACAAAGGGTTTAAAACGGAGGCTCCATGGAGGGAAACTAATATTCATAGCTAATGCTACACCTACCGTGTCCTGGGGACGTTTAAGCACTTCCCATCAGTTCCTCATGTCATTTTCTTTTCTTTTCTTTTCTTTTTTTTTTAAGATTTTATTTATTTATTTGACAGAGAGAGATCACAAGCAGGCAGAGAGGCAGGCAGAGAGAGGGGAGAAGCGGGCTCTCTGTTGTGGGGCTCGATCCCAGGACCCTGAGATCATGACCTGGGCCGAAGGCTACCCAGGCGCCCCGCCTCATGTCATTTTCACTAAGACTCTCCAAGGCCGCTTCGATTACTCTCCCCATTTTACAGATGAGGACACAGAGAACTTAAAGTCACTCAGTGGGGCGAGCGGCGGAGTCAGGGTTTGAACCCAGGCCATCTGGTTCTGGACTTCACACCCCTAAGCCACTAGAATTGTTGCTTCTCCAAGCGGTAGTGAGGAGGGTGTGCGTTAGTGCCCAAGTGCCACGTCCTCGTGTAGGTGCGGGGACTGAGGCCCAGACCCAGGCTGGTGGCCAGGTGGGCCACGCCTCCCCAGGAAGGCGAATTGCAGCTGACCTTCCTTGTGCCCGAGACAGGCCCATCAGGGCGCTGGCTCCTTCCAGGAGCAAAGGGAACAGAGAGCGGAGTCCCTGCCTTGGGCGGGGTGGGGGGTGGGTGGGGGGTGGGAGAGTGGGGGGGGGCGGTGGGCAGCAGGATCGGGAGGAGGGGTGGGGAGGAAGGCGAGGGGCTGGGGTTGTGCAGGCCTCCTTTGCCACTTCTGCCCACAGCTTTGCCATCTCCCAGGCTCTGGACGCTGCCCTTCCCGCTGCTCCCCTGCACCAGCAAGAGGCTGGCAGTCAGCCTCTCTTCCACTCCCCTCTAACGCTGCTGTCTCCCCAGGTGGCCCAAGTTTGTCAGCTCTTTTTCATTTTATGACCTCCCCCATGATAACTTCACCCTTGCCACGAAGGGTCAATGCCCCACCTATCTTGAAAACTTTTTTAATTTTTAATTTTTTTTTAAATTAATTTTTATTAACATATAATGTATTATTTGCCCCAGGGTACATGTCTGTGAATCTTCGGGCTTACACATTTCACAGCACTTAACAGCACATACCCTCCCCAATGTCCACAGCCCAGCCACCCTATCCCTACCCTCTCCCCCACCTCCCAGCCACCCTTAGTTCGTTTCGTGAGTCTAGGAGTCTCTTATGGTTTGTCTCCCTCCCCATCCCTTCCTGTTTCATTTCTCTCCCCCACCCCCCCAAACTCCTGCCTTGCCTCT
>CM053613.1:2526036-2549872 GCA_028646535.1 Procyon lotor
TGGACGGTCAGACCCCACTGCATTCACGCCGTCGTCTGTGGGTGGACATTGGAGTTGTTTCCACCCTCCGGCTGTTGTGAATGGTTTTGTTCAAGGACCTGCTGGCTGTTCTGCTGGCTGGGAGCCTGGAACCGGGGCCCTGGGGCCTGAGGGGACCCGTGCTGCACGTGCGGAGGGCCAGCCAGGCCGGGTCCCATGTCACACACTTTCTGGCCACAGCCAGCTAGGGTGGCAGCTTCTGCCTGTCCCACGGCCCCATTTTAAAACCTTTTTAAAGCAGGACACGTCTTGGCTTTTGATTCCCGGCCTCATTAGTTCGTCCCTCTTGGCCTTTTCCAGCTCCCTCTCCTGTCTGCTCTCCTGTGCCCTCATCTGTGGCCCCGCGGCCAGGAGCCCCGCCCCACGGGAGGGTGGCCAAGCCACCTGCCGCTCTGGGTCCGTGGGTGCCGCCCGCCTGCCGGAGCCCGGCGCCCGGCTTTCTGTGCTTTGGAGTGAGATTTCCAGTTCCACTCCTGCGCGTCTCAGTTTGAGTAAACTTGAAAACTTAGTATCTCCGTTTCGGGAGCAGCGCCCTACTTTTAAACATTCAAGGAGGGGTCCCAGAGATCTCCCTGCTGCCCCAAAGCTGTGTTCACAGCAGACAAAACTTGGCGGGGGGATGCATTTCCTGATAAACCGAGGGCCTTACTTTCTAAAAGTTTGCCCGCGTGCATGGCCGCAGCTGTTGACAATGGTCTCGAGACCCTGCTGCACCTGGGAGCTGCCACCTGGGAGCTCTGACTTCAGGGCGGGGCTGGTCAAAGTCAGGGGGCCCCACTGGCCTTGGAGACCTGGCCTTGACCCGCGGCTTGGCTTTCCCCGTCCCATTGTCCCGGTCCCTCTCTCCTGCCCTGGTGTCCCGGGCTGGTCCCACACACCCTCCCAGCACTGTCCTGAGTCACTGTCGGGCAGGTGGGAACAGGGCTTTCATTAAGGGCCGGATGGTGGATAAACACTAGTGAGATGTCCTTGTCGGGCGAGCCGTGATCTTGTCACTCCGGAAGTCACTCTGGTGATCTTGTGGTGATGCTTGTCTGGAGAGCCAAAAGGACAGTAAGGGACGAAGGATGTGATTGTGTCTTTGTCGCTGACGTAAAGCCATGTGGCTAACTCATTTGAGGACCCACAAAACCAGCTTGGTGGAGTTGTTGTTGTTTATAAGATTTTGTTTTTAAGAGGAGCCTGGGTGACTCAGTCAGTTAAACCTCTCTTGACTCTTGGTTTTGGCTCAGGGCCGTGAGATCAAGCCCCCCATCAGGCTCCCCCCTGAGCGTGGAGCCTGCTTGGGATTCTCTCTCTCTCCCTCTATCCATCCCCCCTCCCCCCCACCCCCCGCCAATTGCTTACCCTCTCTCTCTAAAATAAATAAATCAACCTTTAAAAAAAGAAATTACTTTTAGGGGCGCCTGGGTGGCTCAGTGGTTAAGCGATGCCTTTGGCTCAGGTCATGATCCTGGGGTCCTGGGATCAAGCCCCACATGGGGCTCTCTGCTCAGCAGGGATCCTGCTTCTCCCTCTCCCACTCTCTCTGCTTGTGTTCCCTCTCTGCTTCCTGCTTGTATTCCCTCTCTCACTGTTTCTCCCCCTCTGTCAAATAAATCAATTAAAAAAAATAAATTATTTTTGAATAATCTCCTTTCCCAACGTAGGACTTGAACTCAGGACCCCGAGATCAAGAGTTGTATGGTCCTCTGAGCCGGCCAGGCATCTCTCTACATGGGGAAGATTTTTAAGTCTTTTACACCTTTTACATTTTTCCTGAGGCGCAGATAATGGGCCCGTGTTTGACCTCGGTGGGTGTGCTTTGTGTTAACCGTAGTATCTGGAATCGGTGGAGCCTCTGATGAAGGAGTCCGACTTCAAACGGATGACGGTCCTGGCGGAAGACTTTGCGGTCAGCCTTGGACCCAAACTGCAGTGGTATCTGAAGTTAAAATCCTGGTGGGCTACCAACTATGTGAGTATCTGCCCTCGCCCTCCGTCTTGGCGGAGATGCGTTCGTGTGGCTCGAACCAGCCGGGCCTCCCCGCGTGGGGCGGGCAAGAGGAGCCCCTGGTCGGCCATCCGAGGGGGAGGGGCGGGGGGAGGTGCTCAGTGGGACCGCAGGGAGCCGGAAGCTGGCGCTGGAGGTCGCCGGCGTGCGTCCCGTTTCAATCAGGCACTGGCTGATTTCACCTGGGCTCACGCCTGAGCTCGGGCTCCCACCCGCGCCGTGGAGCGTGTCGCCCCTACGCACTCGCGCCCTTGAGCAGCGCTGCACCCCGGGGGCCCCACCAGCCCCCCGTGTGGCTCCCGCCAAGCTTGCCGGCGCTCTGTCCCGTTGGCCCCCCCAGGTGAGCGACTGGTGGGAGGAGTACATCTACCTGCGAGGACGGGGGCCTCTGATGGTGAACAGCAACTACTATGCCATGGTGAGTGCCCCGGGCGGGTGTCCCCATGGGCCCGCGGGCCGCCCCGAACGCTCCTGCCCCTGCGCCCACTGACCCAGGCTTCCCGCCGGGCCCCAGGCCCTGCCCGCCCCGCCTGAAAGCCGCATGTGGCTGTCCTTTGGTGTTGGCCCTGAGCCACCGCGGAGAAATTAGGGCCACAGAGCCTCAAGGCCATCAGGGTCCCCTCCGCCTGTCGCCACAGCTGGGCACTGCGTTGTGATGCCGCAGTGACCTTGGGCATCCCTGCCACCCCGCAGAGCTTGGCGACGGGTGGCGGTGCTCCCTGGGCCCTGGGGCGCCAGGCGGGTCTTATCTTCGGCAGCATCGATGGCCTGGGAGGGCACTTGCCGTTGTCTTGTTGGAAGCCTCATAGTTGGGGTTCCGGCGGCTGGCATTTAGTAGCTTTGGTGACTGGCCAGCCTCGCTCTTGGTCCTTTTCTTCTCTGTTCTTCCCTTTTATTTTCTTGTAAAACACCGAACTGTCCAAGCGTAGGAAACGCAGTATTTAAGTTGGGGCGTCGCCCATGCTGACGCGGGTTTATCCTTTCAGGACTTGCTGTACATCCTGCCGACGCGGATCCAGGCAGCGAGGGCCGGCAACGCCATCCACGCCATCCTGCTGTACCGGCGACGGCTGGACCGGGAGGAGATCAAGCCGGTGTGCAGACTCTCTGCTCTAGAAACTGTTCTCTGTAAATGGCCCCGGTGACTTCGTGCCCGGGCTGGAGGCCTCCTTCGATAGGTCCTGTCGAATTTACATGACATCCCCCTGAAGCTGTCCCCACAGCCCAGGGATCGAATACATCCTTCACCCCCAAAGAGTTGGCTTGTGCTTCTGTGTCTGATCACTTGGCACTTTCTGAAGCTTTATGCAAATGAAATCATACTGGTCTCGCTTCTTTCACTCTGCATGATTACTTTGAGATTTAATGCTCCTGGTGTTTTTTTTTTTTAAGATTTATTTATTTATTTGACAGAGAGAGAGCGATCACAAGTAGGCAGAGAGGCAGGCAGAGAGAGAGGGGGAAGCAGGCTCCCTGCTGAGCAGAGAGCCCGATGCGGGGCTCGATCCCAGGACCCTGAGATCATGACCTGAGCCAAAGGCAGAGGCTTTAACCCACTGAGCCACCCAGGCGCCCTGACATTTCTTTCTGTAGATAGCCCTTTGGTAGAAGTATCAGCTTGGACAAGGTCTGTAGCGTCAGTGCCAGGTGACGAACGATCAGGTAGAAGGCCTTACGTGGGCAGGGAGGGTGTGGGGCGCGCAGCCCTGGCTGCCCCCCGCGGGTCTCCCGGGGAAGGTCGGCGGCGGAGCGAGCGCTCATAGTTTGGAAGAAATGAGGTCAGGCACTGTGTGCACAGAAGACAAATCCAGTGTTTCCTTCCCCCCCCTCCCCCCAAGGGATTTCTGTTTGTTTGAAACTATTTTTGTTGCAGATTCTTTTGTTGGGATCCACGGTTCCGCTGTGCTCTGCTCAGTGGGAGCGAATGTTCAATACTTCGCGGATCCCAGGAGAGGAGACGGGTGAGTGGGGCCCCTTGGGAAGCCGCAGCCGGGGTCCCGGCCGGGTGGCGCACGGGTTCACGCTGACCCCTCCTGAGAGTGTGAGGTTTTAGGCTCGGGAACATTCCTTCTGTTGAATCTCCTTGGTCTTTCTTAGGCCCGGGCATGTGACTTTTGAATCTTCAGACTTCGGTTTCTCTTTGGCCGAAGGCTGTCTCCTAGGTTGTTCTTCCCAGTCTGGCTGGCTGGCTCCTTTTCTTCATCTGGCTCCCCCGGGAGCGTAGCTCTGGGCCACACTCGGGGTTCTGGTGTAACGCATGCCCGCCTGTGCTCAGGACGCCGGGCCTGGCCCCGGACAGCCGATCCCCCCCCCGCCCCCCCCCGGCCCTCGAAGAACGCCAGGAGGCCACGTAATCTGAGCCCGGACGCCCTCGAAAACAAGAGGCAGAGACATGTCATTACCCGGGCCGGCCCGGGCTCAGGCTGTACCGCCTGGGAGCCTCCGGGTGGCCGTGCAGGTGGCAAACAGGGATCACTGGCAGCTAACAAACTGGACCCCGTCGGAGCCCTCATGGTGGGCGTTAAAATGAATCCCAAGCTGGTCCGGCTTTTGGGGGGGTGTTGTCACAGCCGGGTACCCCCGGACTGTGAGCCCTGGCCAGGAACTCGTCCCGTGGCGGGAGGCGCGGGGGTCCTCGGACGCCAAAGCCGGCCTCTGGCTGGGCTTCCGGAAGCGGATTCAGCTTTCCTCGGCTCCGGGACCCAGAGGCTTTCTGAATACTCGCTCCAGCCTTGCGTGTTCCTTGCGTGCCAGAGAAAGCGAAGCTTTGTCTCACTCACACTCTGGAGTCCAGTGATCTGTGGCCAGATTTTTGTGAAAAGCAGATGAGTTGGTAAAAAGTAGTTTGGGGACAGTTGGGACAGTAATAGCATTCTTAAAAATATTTTTTTTTTTTTACATTTTAAAAATTACTTATTTTAGAGAGAGCAGGGGGAGGAGAGGAAGGGGTGAGAGAGAATCTCAAGCAGACTTTTTTTTTTTTTTTAGAGATTTTATTTATTTGACAGAGAGAAACACAGCGAGAGAGGGAACACAAGCAGAGGGAATGGTAGCGGGAGAAGCAGGCTCCCTGCCGAGCAAGGAGCCCGATGCGGGACTCGATCCCAGGCCCCTGGGATCATGACCTGAGCCGAAGGCAGACCCTTAACGACTGAGCCACCCAGGCCCCCCAGACTTTTTTTTTTTTTTTTTTTAATTAAGTTAAATTTACTTATTTGTTAGGGGGAGAGAGAGAGAGAGCACACAGGGAACCCAATGCAGGACTTGATCCCAGGACTCTGGGATCATGACCTGAGCTGAAGGCAGATGTGTGACCAACTGAGCCACCCAGGGGCCCCCGTAATAGCGTTTTAAAAAATGATTTTAATAAAGTGCCATACAGTTGTTTCTCGTATGCAGGGTTTCACATTCTGTGGTCTCGGTGACCCACAACCGGCCACGGCAGGGCAGCTGACGATCCCCTGTGATCTCAGCCTCACCCTGTGTCACACCTGTGTGACTCGTGTCACCTCATCGTGAGAAGGGCCAGGACAAGGGGTTTTGAGAGTGAGACCACATCCATGTTAACTTTTATTAGCACAGGTTGTTGTAATTGCTCTATTTCTATTGTCGTTAAGGTCTTACTGTACCTAGTTTGTAAATCAGACTTCAGCATAGGTCCGTAGACTAGGCAGTGGTGCTTCTGGGGTTCGGTATGCTCCCCTGCTTCAGGCATCCATGGGGGGCGTCTCGGAACACCTCCCCCTTGGATTAGGGGGTGCTCCTGTCCTTTTCTCTGCCAAGGTCTTATGCCTCATCTGTTAGAGTTATTTCTGACTCTTTTACTGTTATTGCTGTTTTAAGTGTATTTTTGAGTTGTTGGCTAATGTATTCAGTAGCACCAAACACCACAGCCTGCGTGGCTGAAACACATTCACTGTCCCCCTCATCCTCGAGGCTGAAGCCCGACATGCAGGTGCAGGCAGGGAGGGGCCCCCCAAGGCCTCGCACCCTGTGTGCAGTCAGTCGTCCTCTCCCTGTGTCCTCGTGGGGTCATCCCTCCGTGCCTCTCTGTGTCCTGGTCAGTTCCTCTAAGTACCCGGGTCATGTGGGATTAAGGTCCATCCTAATCACCATGTGGTAACATAATTATCTCTTTGAAAGCCCTGCCTCCAAATACAGTCACATCTGAGGGTAGGTGCACAGCATGGGAGTGGGAGGTGCTCAGTTGGGCCCAGACTCTAGGGGAGAGGAACACAAATGATTTTAGACCCTGGGCATCTACCCAGCTGTGTTCTCAGTAATTTAAACAGCCGGTTGGATTTTCTGGGGTTCATTGTGGCCGAGAGAGGCCCGTGCTCCAATCCCTGTGTCTTGTGGCGTCTCCTTAGTTTTCTGTGCTGGCCAGGACCTGGTGTAGCATTTGGACCGAAGTGATCCAGTGTGCAGCTTCTTATTTCTGACTTTGAAATGAAGGCTTGAAGGGCGTGTTTGCGGTAGTTTTCTGGTAGAAATCCTTGAGCGGGTGAAGTCATTGGCCGGAGATGACACAGCCAGTGAGTGGCTGAGCGAGCGGAGACACAGTCAGACTTCTCAGCTCTGATGGGTACCGAACCGTGTACAGACCCTCGAGAAGTGGACGCCGGAGCTGCGGGGAGGGCCGCGGGGGGTGGGGTTGGGGGGTTGGGGTTGGGGCCGCCTGCCGGTGCCTCCCTGCCGGGGGGCTGTTCTCAGCTCCCCCACCCCCCTGTGTTCCGCATCCCACCGCAGACACCATCCAGCACGTCCGGGACAGCAAGCACATCGTCGTCTTCCACCAAGGGCGCTACTTCAAGGTCTGGCTGTACCACGACGGCAGGCTGCTGAAGCCCCGGGAGATCGAGCAGCAGATGCAGCGGATTTTGGACGACCCCTCGGAGCCCCAGCCCGGGGAGGCCAAGCTGGCGGCCCTCACGGCGGGAGAAAGGTGCGCGGCTCCTGGGTGACGCGGGTCGGGTCGGCTCCTCCTTGGCCTGGGTCTGCCGGGACTCAGCGGGCGCGGGGGCGGGGCAGCGGCGCTGGGGGGCGGGGCTGGAGCGCGTCTAAGTCCCGCCCCCGGCGGCGGGCCACGCCCCCTCCCCTTGGCTGTGTGCACAGCAGGCCCGCCTCCCGCGGGTGCCGGGGCTCATGACAGACAAGAGTGAGGCTCTGCCACACGGCTGCGGGCGTCTTGAATTCAGGACACAGAGCAAGCTGCAAACCAAGGCCTCTGTGTCACGGATGAATTTCTGGCCACGTGTAAAGATGGTTCAGGGGCCTTCATTGCCCTGAGGAATTAGCTTGTAAGGACAGGACTGGTTTCTCTGCCTCCGCTCTGCGCCCACGGCTGCGTAAATCTCTGTTGGTGGGGGCACGGTCGGGTGCCGGGAGGGTGTGCCGAGGGGCATCGCTGGCCTCCAGGGGCCGCCTCCCCGCTGTGACTAATGGAACGGTCCAGGCTTTGCCCACCATCCGTGGGGCGCAGTGTCATCCCCGGCCCAGCACTTGTGTCACTGCAGTTCGGACAGCGTGAGAAGCACGGTGGTGAGGGGCCCCTCTTGGAGAAGAGGAGAAGGCCCCGGACAGGCAGAGGGTGGCAGGACACGCAGGCCGCGTGCTGGGAACGGCAGAGAGGGTCCCGTGGGCCCGACCACACTGGGGCTTGACTCGGCCGTTTAAAGGGGCCACCTGAGGGCCCCGAGCGGATGTATGAGATTACTCTGGTCCGGGGGCCCCTTGAGCACTGAGGGCTGGAATGGGCAGCGTGAGCCGGAGGGGAGGCTTGGTCCCAGGAGCCCGGGAGCGGGAGGCCATCCCTGGGCCCTCAAAGCTGGAAGGAAGTGCGGAGGGCAGTGTGTCTGGAAAACGAGCTCCTTCCCTATGTGCTCGTGAGCATCGGTGGGCCAGGTGGCGAGTGGGCACAAAGTGGTGCTGAGGAGCGGGCTTGCCTGGGACCACCCGCCCCTTGGCTCCGTGGGCGCCCAGCCCTGAGGCTCCTGCATCTCGCCACCTGGAGCCTTTCTTGTAGACGCCAAATGTATATGCTGGCCTGTCACCTTCCTGTCCCTTCACACAGCACTGGTAGCCATCCTTGTCACTGTGGCCCCTGGTAGACAGTGACGACAGTGGTCCCGGCCAGGTGTGGGTGGGGACCCTGGTGTTTATGGGGGTGTTGGTGCCACAGGCCGCCTTGGCAGGTGCTCAGGGAGAGAAGAGGCGGGAGATTGGCCAGATGACCCTAATCTGGAAGGGTGGGTGGGGTGAAGGACCAGAGGAGGGCCTGAGTGAGGGTCCTAGATGCCATCAGAGGAGCCGTGGCTGGGGTGACTCTCAGGAAGTGGGTGTCCCATCAGTTCCTCATATCCCACGAAAGGCAGGATGAAAAGAATTCCATTCTTTGGGCTCCCAGGGGTGCCCCGTATCCCCGGGGTGTCCTGTGGTTGTCAGTAGCATGGACTTGGGTAGGACAGCTTGGGTTTGAAGCTCTCCCTGCCACAAAGTATCTGCGATCACGTCTGTGTGCCTCAGTTTCCTCCTCTGAAAGATGGTAATGCTAGTGCCGGTCAGTGAGCTAGTATGTGGACCGGGGCTGGAGCAGAGCCGGGCAAGAGGGACGTGCTCACAGCACCTGCCAGAACGTTGTCAGGATGGATGCTGGTGTGGGTGTGGGGAGCCCTGTCTCGGGGTCGTCGTCCCCAGGTCGCTGAGCTCAGGGCGTGCGTTCTTGTGGCCCATCCACACTTAGTGAGCAGCGGTCTGTGCCGTGCCTGTGCTCGGCTCGGGAGCGCCTGCCGACCGACTGCGCTATCCCACTGCAGACAGGGTCAGAGATGTGTAGTTTCCCTTAAATTCCTACAAAACGGAAAAAGGCCATTTTGAACGTCCTGTGTAAGGGGATGTCCGCACGTTGCTGTAGATTTGACTCGTAAGCCTTGTTTCAGAGTGCCCTGGGCCAAGTGTCGCCAAGCCTATTTCGGACAGGGCAAAAACAAGCAGTCCCTCGATGCGGTGGAAAAGGCAGCGTTCTTCGTGACGCTCGACGAAAGCGAGCAGGGGTACAGGAAGGAAGACCCGGATGCGTCCATGGACAGCTACGCCAAGTCCCTCCTACACGGCAGGTGTTCTGACAGGTAACGTGGCTGCCACCCAGCCTCAGGTGTGTCTGCTCTGAAGGAGTGAGGCTTGTGCAGAAACACAGCTTAGGTTCTCTCCTCTGCGTGCGCGCGCACACACACGCACACACACACACACACGCACACGGCTCAAGCGGCCGACTTGAGATTTTTCCCTCTCCGTGCTTGCCCCCCTCTGACCGGAGGTCCTGCTGAGAAGGGCGGGTGCCGGCGCCTGGAACCAGGCAGGAGAAGGTGGTGGACGGCACTGAGCTGGGGTATCGGCTCTAGCTTGCTCTTTGAGCTCGGTGACTGCCCAGAGCCTCCTTTCCCTGGTCTGCGGAGGGGTCCTGCCTGCCCCGCAGGTGGGGGTGAGGCTCCGCCCAGGGCCTCCCGGCTCCCTGCACTTGCCCTGTGGGTCCCTTCGCGTTAGAGTAACATACTCCCCTCTGCTGGTCCTTGGCTCACAAAGGCTTATCTTTGTGTCTGATAACAGAGAAGCGACTGATCTAAGTTCTCTATGTGCTCTTATTATCACGCTGCAGAGATTTCAGAGTGTCGGCCCGCCCTTGGGGGGGGCAGAGGAGCGCGTCCCAGATAAAACAAGTACGTGGCTTTTGTTTGGCTAAGTCCCATGAACGTTTCTTTTCCGTGTAGGTGGTTCGATAAGTCTTTCACGTTCATCGTCTTCAAGAACGGGAAGATGGGCATGAACGCGGAGCACTCCTGGGCCGATGCCCCCATTGTCGCGCATCTGTGGGAGGTGAGTGCGGCTGTGACATGAGCGTGGAGGTTACTGTTGCCCGTCTGGACCCCAGACTGCGCTTCATCGCGTGATACCTGGTTGCAGAAGGCTTCGTACCACGCGTGGGCGCGTCACGTAACGTGAATTAGCCGAACAAAAGGCCTTTTGTCTTCATTTCCTACAACTTAGTTTCCTTGAATAGAAACACGTTTGGTTCCATCTTCAGGTGGAACCTAAGTATGGACTGGCGACCAGCTCTCGCGCAGGGAGCCCAGGGCAGAGCTAACACCAAACCCTTCCTTCTTGGCTGTGTTTTCGAGACTTTTCCCATGTGCCAGGCGTTAGGCCGACTAGAAGCAAGGGTGTTAAATCCTGCTCAACAAAAATACAACCACGTCATTTAATTCTTAAAATCGCCAAGTTGTTTAAAAACTGCCAAGCCCCTGCCACCCGGTCCCTCTACCCAGCTTGCTAAAATGTGGTGTTGGGTTGGCCCCGCCACAGCTTTGAATGTTAAAAAATTCGTTTCTCCCCGAACCGTTGGTGGAACCGTCTTTGCATTCAGCACGGACAGCTGAAGGAAGGGTTTGCTTTCTTAACTCATCCACGTGGTTCTTGTTTGGAGAAACCCCGAGGTTGTCGACGGTGGACCTGTTCCAGAAATTTCTGTATGATCTCGGTTCGAGGAAGCTCAAGGTAACTTTCTGTTAAAGCAACAAGGCCCTTTGGAATTCACCCTGAATGCTCAGCGTGTACTTTGCAGTCTCTGCTGCCCTCGCAGATGGAGCTGGATAAGGGGGCCGCAGGCTGAGGACCTTCACGGGCCATGGAGCTCACGCGAGGACCTGAAATGATGAAATCATCGTGAACTTATGAAGACATCTTAATGCACGACCTTGTTCTTTTTTTTTTTTATTTTTAATTTCTGTGAAGGCTTTGAAACTCGATGTTTATTTTTTAAAATATTTTCTTTGTCTGTTTTTTTCCCTAGAGTCACACAAATCCTAGAGCAGGTCCTGCTGTCTCTTGCAGGGCCTGAGCATGCGCTCCCTCATCTGCCCAGAACACGGTTTCCATGGCCACTGGCTGCCCTTGGGCCTCAGCTTCACCACATTCCCTCCAGGCCCTCCCCTGCCTTCTCCCCGTCCTGGGTTAGGAGCCCCGGATACCCCCTCTGAGACGTCTCCTGACTGTCTCACCCCTGGTTGGGATCTGGGCAAAACCTAACCTTCCTTCAGCCAAGTGAGGTTCTCTATGTGGGAAAGAGCATGAAGGGAAAACAAAGCGTTACGGAACAGTCTTGAAGATAGCGGTATGGTCCCAAGACGCGAACATGTGATAAAAGCAGTCAAGTCTCAGAAGGGTCTTTGCCGCCGCCCGTGTGCTGATGCTAACAAAGGCTTAGCGATCCTATCAGCTGAAAACGGAGTGAAGATTCAGCCACCTTTGGCCCCCGGACAGGGCAGCCAGACACCGGGGCGTCTGTCTACACGGCGGGGTCGTCCAGGCTTGCTGCACCTGTTCCAAGGATGCCCTGAGGAGTTAAGGCACGATGGCTGCTCTCCGTGAGGGAGGCACAACCCGAGCCCCGCAGGCGGTCCTGATGACACAGGGTGACTTACCAGGTGGAGAAATCTGCATGTTGACAAGGCCTTGCTTCTGTTTTAAGTGCTCTTGGAGGAGATAAGATAAGGCAGCCCAAGGCAATCACTCCTGTTCCTGCCAGCAGACCGAATCGCCTGGGGCTCCGGGGCCTGGACATGGGCCCTGGGAGCTGCTGCAGGGATGAGAACTGGCTGCTCTCTCGCTCTCTCATCATGGACGCCTGGGAGCCGGTCTGCCCGGACCTGCGTCCTGTTTGCTGCCCACGTATTTCTGAAGCACCCGCGCCGCCCCTGCCGTGCTGGAGCCCCCAGCCCCTCACCACCCGACAGAGCCCCCAGGCAGACTTCGGGTGGGGTTTTGGTGTTTTGTGGGTTATTTTGCGGGGCCTCCCCCACTAGGATGTAAGCTCCCCAGGTGCAGGAATTCCTTTTTTTAAATCTTTTTATTATTATTTATAGAGATGAAATTGACCTGCCATAAAATTTCATCTTCTTAAACTACACAACTGGCTGGGTTTGGGGTATTTACAAGGTGGTCGTATCAACATCACTGGCATCTACTTTTAGGAAGTTCTCCCCTCAAAGGGAACCCTTGCTCCCCTCCCCTCCCCCAGCCCCGCCAGCCAGCCAGACACCCACTCTCTGTCTGTCCGTCTGTGCCGGCTGTAGCATGGGTCGTTTCCACATTCCGGCGACTATAAACACCACCCCTGGGAGACGTTCGTGCACAGGTCTTACGTCAGTGCATGTTTTTGTTTTTCGAGAGTGTGCACCCCGGAGCGGACTGGGGAGGTCAGATGGCCGGGCTTAACGTCTTGAGGAAAGGCAGAAATTCTGGTCTGGTCTGTTGCCTGTTCTCTCACTGGTGCTCAGAGGGTTGCTGGCCCATAGTGGCTGCTCAGTAAATACAACTGAGTATGTCGGTGTGGGCATTCTCGCCCGGAGCCAGAGGATGCGCCCAGAGTCTGGCTTGCAGGGAGTGTGGACTGGCGTGCACGACATCCCTCCCCCGCCCCCGGAAGGCTCAGCCTCCTCATTTTTACACAGCGGGAATAATAGGGCCTGCCTTCCGGCCTTGATGTAAAGATTTGGCAGTGGGGCGGGGGAGGGCACCCGGGACCTGGAAGCAAGCTCCGCACATGCCGGAGTGTTGGCTGAGCTGCCCACCAGCCCGCAAGCCGGGGAGCCTCCTCACATCCGTCTCTGGAATGGAAATAACTCAGGCTGGGTGGCTGCGCGGAGGGGGTCAGGTGCGAACAGGCCTCCCGCCAGCACACCCCGGGGGGCGCCCCTGGTGAGTCTTCATTACATCTCCAGGAAGGGCAAGGGCCTGTCTCCCCTGGAGGCCGTCTCAGAGATGCTCTAGGGAACAGAGTTGGCTGTGACCTTCTTCTCTGACCCGATGCGTGTACCTTTTCGTTCGCGACAGTATGTCCTGGCCACGGACTCCTTTCAGCTGGGCTACGCGGAGGATGGGCACTGCAAGGGCGACCCCAACCCGAACATTCCGTACCCCACCCGGCTGCAGTGGGACATCCCGGAGGAGGTGAGTCCGAACAGCCGGGGGTGGGGAGGGGCGGAAACGGCCACAGCCCGGGGGGGCCCCCACGTCCTTGCTGAGCGGGCAGCGGCTCAGCCGGAGGCCACGGACACGGACTTGTGTCCACTCGGGGGCCGTGGAGCTGCTTGCCCCCGGGGCGTGGCTCTGCTTCACATGCCGGCGAAGATTGTTGGCAAGATTTCGAGCTCCGGTTTGGCTGCCCAGCCCAGCGAGCAAGGACAAGGCGAAGTCACTTCCTTCAGATGGAAATACTCTGAGATCACTAACCTAGCATTTCTGTCTCGGAGATTTTCATAGACAGGCCGCTCAAGAAAAGGACGTATCTTGAGGAATTTTGGGTTGGGAACACCACCTTCTTGCCCACCTGACCCAAGCACGCATTCCTGGGGCCCGAGAGACAACTCCCGAAGTTGGGGCTGCCATCCTGGCCAGGCCTTCCGTCCCACGTCCCTGGGGGCCGGTGTGCGCTCTGAGGGGCTGTGTTGCTGCCGCTGATGCGTGTGGGCTCTAGGGTCCTTGTGCCCTGACCACGTCCGTCCCTGTGTATTTATTTTATTTTATTTTTTAAAGATTTTATTTGTTTATTCGAGAGAGAGAGAGTGGGAGCATGAAAGGAGCCAAGGTCAGAGAGAGAAGCAGACTCCCCGTGGAGCTGGGAGCCCGATGCGGGACTCGATCCTGGGACTCCAGGATCATGACCTGGGCCGAAGGCAGTTGCTTAACCAACTGAGCCACCCAGGCGCTCAGTCCCTGTGGATTTAAAATGTTTCTATAGGTTTAACTTTTTCAAGCAGTTTTAGTTTTTCCAGCACAATGGAGCAGAGAGTCTAGAGAGGTCCCGCCTCCCTGGCCCCAGCGCACAAGCGCGCCCATTGCTGATGCAGGGTTCAGTGTCGGCCTAGCACGGTCTTGGCCTTTGGACGGACGTACACACCCTGTGTCCGTGCACAGCCTCACGCTGAGCAGTTTCATGGCCCCGGATGCAGGTGCTGCCTGTCCTCCCTGCTCCCCCCATGCCCCTGGCACCCAGGGGTCTTGTCACGGTCGCCATGGTTGGCCTCGTCCACAGTGTCCCATTCCTGGAATCCTATCGAGCTCAGCCTCTGCAGACCGGCTGGTTTCCCTTAGTCACGTGCATTTAGGGTTCCTCCCACGTCCTTCCATGGCTTGGGAGCTCCTCTCCATGGCGTGGTCGTACCACGGCCCAATCGTTTTTTTTTTTAATTGGGTCCTGGGTCGTCACGGCGGATTTCACAAAACTCAACCCTGGACTGTGCGGGATGCCCTGGGACCAGGAAGTGGCAGCCCCCCACCGGCGCCCCTCCTGCCCAGGTCCCCCCGGCACTCCTGGGCGAGCGGGGGGCCTGTGGCTCCCGGACCGAGGCTCCAGGATGATGCTTCCAGGGAAAAGCGGGAAAAAGACGGGACATGTGTGTTCAGGCAGCAGCTCTGTTGGCCGCACAAGCATCTCGCCTCTGCAAGGTGTGTCAGCAGCCCCTAGGTTATCATATCTCTTTCTCCTTTTTCTTCCAGTGTCAAGAGGTGATAGAAACTTCCCTGAACAGCGCCAATATTCTGGCCAATGACGTGGATTTCCATTCGTTCCCGTTCCACACCTTTGGTAAAGGGCTGATTAAGAAGTGCCGGACGAGCCCGGATGCCTTCGTCCAGCTTGCCCTCCAGCTGGCTCATTACAAGGTACCAGGCTCTGTCATGAGCAGTTGGGGTCCCGAGCGCCTGCCCGGAGCTGCTTCCCCCGGGTGGGGAAGGCCAGACCCCTGTCTCGGGGGGGTGGCCGCGGGCTCGGGTCTTCTGCCGCAGATGGGATGGGACGCACGGCGAGCAGAACCCCTCTCGGTGGGGGTGGGGCAAGTCTAGAAAAGACATAGGTGCAGGACAGCAAAAGAGGTAACGTTGAAATCAGAGAAACCGGGAGAGGTTAGGTAAAATCAGAGGTCCAGCTGACTCTACGGTAGTTGTTTACAGAGACGATCAAATCATGAAGCTTTCTTTTCCCCGAGTAACATACTCACTGAGGCGCACGCACGCAGAGCCGTCAGCCAGAAAGGGCAGCCGTCGAGGGGCTCTTTGTCCCCCGGAGCGAGGGACCGACAGATCCAGTGGCTAGATCAAGGAACTGGATCTTAGAGTTGACAAGCTTGACCTTAAAAATTGCTGAGCAGACTTGGCACGTAAATCCGCAGCGTTGGGGCGATAAAAGGGGATGCCAGGTTCCACGGTGATATGTTTGCAGATCTCGAAACAATTTTCTGCAGCGACCGAAGTTAGCAAAGCTGACCTGAGACAAGGTAAGAAACCAAGAGGAGAGTCAGAAGTCGAAGGGCCGCCCGCCAGCGTGAACCCGCTCAGAAGCGGCTTCGTTACTTGGACGAGAGTAGGGTTCCAGAGGCTTCTGAAAGTGAGGGGCTGCCGGCTGATGCCCAGAACCAGCTTCACTCTGGGCTCCATCAAGAGCTGGTTAGAGCCACTTGGCTGGCACGGAGTGCCTCGCGGGGGCTCATTACTCCTCAGAGCAGCCGGGGAGGGCCTTTCTCATCTCTCTCTCGCATGAGGAGGAGACCTCCCTTGCCTGAGACCCGCCGCTCGCAGTGGCGTGGCCGAACTTGGATCCAGGCATGTTAGTTCAGGAGCCCGTGTCTTAATCGGAGGGATGGCGAGAGAGAGAGCCCTAGACCAGTTTTGCTCATGAACGTACGTGTAAAAAACCTAAATAAAATTTTAGCAACGAGAACCCAGCAGCGTAGGAAATGTGGGAGCAGCAGCTGTGGCTTAGGGGGCCAGCGGCCGGGGGCTGGTTTCGTATTAATAAATCCAGGGACAGATTAAATTATGTTATTTAGGTCAAGGAAGAAAAAGGGCAGTCCTCCTGACAGATACTAGAAAGACTTTAAAAATTTGGCATGCATTTCCGATAACGACTCTAAGTAATAGAAGCTATTTCCTTAACACGATAAGTAGCATCACGTATCAGTAGCCGGCATATGGCTTGAAAGGTGAACCCGTGAGTGATCCCATTAAACCAAGGATGCTCCAGAGTTCTCGAAGGCCTTTCTGGAAGTACAGTGAGTGCAGCTGATGGGATAATTGGGCAGGAGGAGGATCAGTACGTCTTCTCGGGAGATGGAGGCGGCAGAAAAGCTTTTATGATTAAGGAGCGTGCTCAGGAAGGAGCCCGGAGCCAAATTCTACAAAAGACTGGTATCTTCCTTGTCCAGCACTTGGCCAAGTAGAAAATACAATAGGCAAGCGGAATGGGAACCAAAGATAGGAAGCCTGGGGTCCAGGAGTACGTTTATAAAGCAGGTGGGACTTTTGGGGAGGAAGGCAGAGGCAGTCTCCAAAAGGAAGACAAGGCTGTTTTGGCTAGAAAGTCTCGAGCCCACAGAGGCAAATGTGCCCAGTTCACACATCCCATGTGGACCTAGTCCAAGGTCCGGAGATGATTTTGCAAAGGGAGCTCAAGCAATTGAACCTCAGGTCCATTTGCAGGAGGTGACGTCTGAGAACAACCAGTAACATTCTGAAAAAGAAAAGTAACGAGGCGGACATTTATTCTTTCAAAGCCCGAAATGTGGACATTGGAAGAGTCTAGTAATGAGCAAGGCGCAGCCCTGGGTGGTTCTCTGGGGTACAGGCGGCATTTAGCATCGCTGGGAGGGGATGAGTCGATTAGTGAATGGGGTTGAAAAACTTGCTAACGGGTTCCTTCTGGGAAGCAAACCAACAGCCCAGCGGGCAGACGGAGTCAGAGCAGATGGTGGGGGCTCACGAGAGCAGAACACTACAAATGGCCAGGGAAAATACGTGGGAAACTTAACCTTCCTAGGGATCCGATAACCGCAACCTAAGTTTAAGTCTGCATCTTTGCCTCTGTGCATTGGAAAGGCCTTCTTTCGATTCTGTGTTCGTGCAGGGGGCACTTGCAGAGGAAAGTGCGCAGGTGGCATCTGGACTCGACCAGCGGGAAATGGGCATCATGAGAGTGGGCCCATTTCCCCGGCAGATTCTTCCCTGAGACCTGTACCCTTTAAGGATGGGTTCACAGAGAGGAGCTTGAAACGGGCGCCTCGGTGAAAGTTTGAATCAGTCGAAAAGCTTATCAGCGCGGAATGTTAGATTATCGTGTTTTTGTGCAACGGACGATCGTGTGACTGTTAAATGTGTCTGTGGTGTGTTTCGTGAACCCGCTTGGCCATCAGACACCACGGGGAAGTTCTGCTTCTTTACTACGGTGCCCTGCAAACTCTGACCCACGGGCCACATCCCGCCCTTCACCTGTTTTCATGTGGCCCTTGAGCTAAGAATGCTGTCGAGTCGTTAATAATTGGGGGGAAAAACCCAGAAAACAGAAAGAAGAATGCTGTCTCGTACATGTGAATATCACATGTAATTTCAGCGTTCACAGCGGACGTTCGGTTAGCGATCAGTCACGCTCAAGGTGGACGGTCCACGGGTGTTTCGAGTGGACTAAGCAGGTGCCACATACGACCTCTGAAAAATGTGAGGCAGATCTTTCCATGCAGAAGTTCAGGCCTGTTAAGGCTCAGTTAAGGCCCAGCTGCATTAGGGACACGACTCTTTGTGGAGCTGGGATTCTGACCTTTCCCTGCCCAGCTCAGAGCTGCAGGACCTCCCCTTGGGTCTGCATAAATGCAGATGTCCTGCGTGTCCTGGGGGGGGGGGTCTCTGTGCCAGGCTCCTGACCCTTCTCTGTGCCCTGGACCCTGTGGGCAGCTTGGGAAAGCCTCGGGGACCCTATCTCAGCGTAACGTTTCTAAAGCATTAAAGGAACTAGGTAGGGTTACAGAGGTAATCAGTTAATAAAGATGCACGTCAAAATATTAAATGTAAATTTGTGGCGCAGCACGGGTAATTATGCACTGGATTTGGGGCGGCAGAGCTAATGACTGCTGTAATTTCGAAGTCGTGATAAGCGTAGGTGGTATTTTGGGACATCTGCAACAGCCGTAATTTATTGTGCAAATAGCTATGATTTTCTCTTCAAAGTCACCGCACTGTTGGTAATTACTGTGGTTTGTTGGCTGTGCTTCTAAATGCTATATTTCAGTTCGAAGTTAGTAGACGTTAAAATGTATCTCTTTTTCCCTTCCGCGTTAACACGTCCCGAAGGTTAGTGAACATCGGTCTGATCCCTTCCAGCCTCCACTCGTGACATATTCAGTCTCATTCACTCAGCGTTTGCCACACTGGCCTTTTTGCTGTGCTCAAACACGTCGGGCTCTTTTCTACCTCTGTAAATAAGTCGCGACTGATCGAACAAAGGCACTCGGCAGGGGTCCTAATTGTAGTCTAAAGCTGTTCGCTTCCCGCTTTTGGGTCGTGTTTATTTTTCGTTTAGAAACTAGAGGTGAAAAGTTCCCCCCGGTGCCGCCAGCCTCAACCCTGAGCCCCGGGGCAGCGATCGGTGCGACAGGTTTGTGCTCTCACGCCGTGCATGTCCGAACCCCCGCCGGCCGTGTCTTTTGATCCAGCTCTTTAGAAACGGGAGGTGATCTCCCGATGGGGGCTGGTTGCGGCTGCAGGTGGAACCCGGCTTGGCTCTCGGGGGGCCCCGAGCACACTAACACGCCGCGCGTCCGCCGAGGGGTTTTTAGACGGTTGTTGACAAGACCGGGGGTACCCTGCATGACCGTGCTGACCGCTGGCCCCGTTGAAGTTTGGTGTTGGAGAGTGGACCTCGCCTGAATCAGTGCAGCAGAGATCCCAAGCTAACGTGTACCGAATGCCTAAAATGCCAGATTTCTACTTATTTCTTAGAGCTCCTCCACTCCCTCCTTCCCGCTCTGTCATGCGCCCCTTTGGACCCTCCCCGGGAGGTTCTCCGGAAGGCACACCTGACGAAGGACCTGGAGCCCCGTCTTACCTGTTCTGTTCTGATTCTCGCTCTGCGTAGACTAGAATGAGGAGGTAGAGCCCCCCTGGGAGTCCCCCCAAGGGCACAGTAATGGCTGGTGTGAGGAGGAAATGTGGTGAGTTGGGGCTCCCTGCGCCGGGCGTCGTCGGGGGCGCCGCAGCCGGATGGCAGTGAGCGGCGGCTCGTCACCGACCTCCTGGCCTGTGTTCCTCACCCCGTGGCCTGCTCACCTCGTCACGTCACAGGCAGGACTGGGGGAGGGACAGAGCCCCGAAGGCCACTCACAGGCATGGCCCGCTCGCCGGGAACTTCTGCCTCGACTCCGGTGCTGGGTTTTTGCTTCGCGGCGTCAGCCGGTGGCAGGGGTCCCTGCCTCCTTGGGGTCACTGGGGCCCAGACGCAGGGAGGCGTTGTCTGCTCAGGAATGATGGGAGGGCCACCGACTGCCATGGGAACCTCCCGGGGGCAGTTGGCAGGTGGTTTCCTCCCTCCCCCAGCGCAGGTGGAGGGACGCCATGTGCTCCTTGGACCCTGACCTTGTGCTCCACCTGCTGCTTCTCCCTGGAGCCCCTGCTGGGCGGTCCTCCCGTCACCTGCAGGGTCTCGGCTTCAGGTGCCGCCTCCTCTGCCCTCCTGTCCCCCTTCTGGTCCCTGGGCCTCACCGGGCCTCCGCCCGTCTGGCTCCCTCCTCCCCCCTCCGCCCCCACTGGGCACGGACTGCTCTGCCTGCACCCGAGAGTCTCGCGAGGCTGGAGACAAACCCCCAGGGGCTGGCTCCTCCTTGTCACATTACTGAGGGCTGACGCTGGTGGGCCCCCGGGTGGCCCCCTCTGTGCCCCTCTGTGCCTGTTCCCCACGCCTTCCCTCCGGCTCCCGGCCCCTCCCTGCAGCCTGAGCCTCAGCAAGCCAGGCCTTCTTGGTTCACCAGGAAAACAAGAGTGTTGCAAAGAGACCTCCCGACCACTCCCCCTGCAGCCTCCCCTACTGCTTCTTTTCCCCTCCTGTCCAGTGGGGCAGCTGGCCACCTGCTCTCCTGTTGGGGGACACTGCTCCTGACCTGTCCCTTCTCTCCTGGGTCATCCTCATTGTCATCCAAACATGACGGAACATTTCCTGCCAACACCTTGTGTCTTTTAGTAATTTCCAACTGTTGCATGCCTGTCTCCTTGTCATGTATCCCTTCCATAAGTGTGTCTGCACTCGGGTAGGTGTGTGAGGCTCAGGAAATTGTGTCGTGGCATCCGTTGCATCTGGAAATGGACCCTGGGCTACCCAGAAACTGACACCCCCCCCACCCCCAGGCCTTTCCAAAGCTAATGATGTCTCCATCTGCCTGCTGCACAACCCCGTGTGAAGACTGATAATGACTAAAAGCTAAAGCTGACCGTAACCCATGCCTTCTTGTGCGTTAGAGTCCATCAGCGGGCCCTGCCTTGTATTAGAATACTTCTCCTCTCCCAGGACATGGGCAAATTCTGCCTCACGTACGAGGCCTCCATGACCCGGCTCTTCCGAGAGGGGAGGACAGAGACCGTGCGTTCCTGTACCAAGGAGTCCTGCAACTTTGTGCTCGCCATGGTGGACCCCACGCAGACGGTAAGGTGGCGCCAGGCCGAGGAGATCCCGCGCACGCCTCCTCCGGGGGTGTCGTATTCGGCGTCTCTCCTCCCCTCCTAGGGGAGCTCAGCGTGGTGACGCCTGGCTCAGGGAGCCCCGACTCACCACATTTCCTGTGTGGGGACACACAGACGGAGGTTAACGTTAATCGGCTTGGACTCCCTAGGAGTCTAGAACCTCACATGGCACGGGGAGGCACAGGAGTAGGTTCAGTGGGACGGTCCAAGGAGCTGGGGTGTGGGTGAGGAGCCTGGAACTGTGCCACGGAGCCTTCTGCGTGGGGTCAGCGGAGCTCGCTGCCCACACCCAAGCTCCCTGCACAGGCTCGGGGCTCAGGTTTTCCCTCGGGATGCCCCTATCGGCAGCATGAGTCTGGGGGAGGGGGCAGCCGCTCAGGGGGTGCTGCTGCTCTGTCACGTGTCTCCCGGAGACTGCCCCCCACAGTCGCCTGCGTTTAATGGTGCCATCCGGCCCCTGCCGAGAAGGGCCCCTTACGTGCATCTCGGAACCTGCGCGATCCATCCCGCACGGCGTGACTCCCTGCCCCTTGTGGTTTAGGTTGAGCAGAGGTTCAAGTTGTTCAAGGTCGCCTCTGAGAAGCATCAGCACCTCTACCGCCTCGCGATGACGGGCTCCGGGATCGACCGCCACCTCTTCTGTCTCTATGTGGTGTCCAAATACCTGGCCGTGGAGTCGCCCTTCCTCAAGGAAGTAAGTCGCCGCTGTCGGTGGCAGCTGCCCGGGCTCGCTGGCTAAGCCGGGAGTGAGTCAGGGCCTCCTCGCCCGTGGGAAGTGGCCCCCAAACGTGTCTTGGGGCTCAGCTGTCATCACAGGGTCCCATCCGAGCTGTGACTTCAGTGCTGTGTCCCCTCAGCCCCTGGGAACCCCGTGTGTCACGCGTACCCTCCTGACCTCCTCGACACAAGTGACCTCAAGCTCAGACCGTAGTAAGATGCACTCCCGTGATTAGGAAGCGAGAAGCGCTCGGGTATTTCTGTCCTGTTTCTCCTACAGTTCATTTACTTTTAAAGGTGTGAAGTGTCACGTGTAATAATAACGTGGTGAACAAGCAGCTTGAAAAAATTTCCCGAGAATTAGCTTCAGCCCAGCACGGCTCCCTTTCCGAGTCTTAGTTCGTGTGTCCGCCCCCTTTTCTGGGGGTGTCGGCCCCTCCGGTCCAGACGCCCTCTCTGCGCACGGACTGGCCCGAGCCAGCGAGGCCTTTGGGGACGCAGACCTCCGGCGTCTGAAGCCGCCCGGGGACCCAGGGATGGGAGAGGACGGCGCTGGGAAGGGATCGTTGCTAGAGAATGTCCTTGTTGGACACCACAGGTCTTATCTGAGCCCTGGAGGTTATCGACCAGCCAGACGCCTCAGCAGCAGGTGGAACTCTTTGATCTGGAGAGGAACCCGGAGTACGTGTCCAGCGGAGGGGGCTTCGGGCCGGTAAGTGTCCCGAAGGTAGGTGGGCACAGGGCTGCGTGTCCGGGGCCTGGCCGTGCCCGCCCGCCTCCGCTCGGGGTCTTCCTGGACTCTGAGTGCTCCTCGTTACCTCGCTGGGTCCCCCCCTCCCCGCCCTGCTAGGACTTCTGCAGATGAGGAATGCAGGTGTTGATGCCGTCTTGTACGTAGACTGTGCGAGGGCCCTGTTGCCCATCATCTCGTTCCCTGAGGTTAAACTTCACCTTACCTGGTTCTGTAGGTCGCGGACGATGGTTACGGCGTGTCGTACATCCTCGTGGGAGAGAACCTCATCAACTTCCACATATCGTCCAAGTTCTCCAGCCCTGAGACCGTAAGTACAAAATGAAGTCCCCTTTCCTGAAGGCGGAGTATGTTGGCTGTTTTCTTTTTAATTTGCTGGACATGTTCTTCCTTAATTGGACAGGAAGTAGCAGTTCCAACAACATGCTTTTTTTACTTGGTGTGGACATTTTGAGATAAAGGAATTTTTAGACTCTTTCACCCAATTTTATTTTATTATTTTTTAAGATTTTATTCGAAAAAAAAATTTTGTCATTTGAGAGAGTGCACATGCATGAATGGGGGCCGGGGAGGGACAGAGGGAGAGGGAGAAGCAGGTTCCCTGCCGAGCAGACAGCCCGACTCGGGGCTCGATCCCAGGAACCTGAGGCCGTGACCTGAGCCAAAGGCAGATGCTTAACCACTGAGACACCCAGGCGAAGAAATGATCTTCTTTGGTTGCAAATGTTTGTCTTTGCCCATAGCGATGGCTTTAAATCTTAATGTTGGAGTGCTCATATAACTCCCAGACTCTAATATCGGAGGGTGGATGGAGGTCAGCGTGCGCATGTGAAGAAGGCCACGTATTCATGACACAGGGGGCGCCTGGGCGGCTCAGTCGGTTAAGCATCTGCCTTCAGCTCAGGTCATGATCCTGGGGTCCTGGGTTTGGGTCCCGCATCGGGCTCCCTGCTCAGTGGGGAACCTGCTTCTCCCTCTGCCCTTCACCCTGCTTGTCCTCGCTTTTGCTTGCTCGCTCTCTCTCTCTCATAAATGAAACCTTTAAAAAAATAATAAAAGGATGATGCAAGGTCTGCGGTGTTCTGTGGGAGTGGAACACGTGACTTTGCAAGCGTGGCACGCTGAATCCTTGTTTCTACCCTGCCTTTCCACCTTGCGTATCACCTGAAAGCCCAGCCAAGTTTGCCGTTAGCAGAGAGGATTGGAATCCATTCACTTAACGTGCTTTATGTCACACGTTGATGTTAGGGGAAGCCTTACATCAAGACCACACCCGCGCAAACTCAGAAACTGTTATCTCTTTGCACCCACAGCATTTCTCCAAAACGTGTAACTTAATGACGAAGCCATTCAGCCAGAGCTCAGAGAGCTGGCCAAAAGGAACGTTCGTCCTTTGAGTCGGGTTCAAGGCTCCAAGCGTGGGGGTTTCCGCGTCGTAACGTGCGCTTTTGTTTTTTTTTTTTTTTGTCTTTGCTCGAAAGGACTCGCATCGCTTTGGGAGGCACCTGACACAGGCGATGACTGACATCATCAGTTTGTTTGGGTTCGGCGCCAACTCCAAAAAGTAATTCCATCGGAGCCGTCGTGAAGGAGAAGGAGCTCTTCCAATAAAAACCAAATGAGAAGTAGGTGTCGCTCCTGATTGTAGGTCAGGATGCACAATTGCTCCACGAAACTCAGAAGTTCTCCTTCTGTCAAGGGTTTGGTGTGTTTTTTTTTTTTTAGAACGCGTGAAGTCCAATCCCACTACTTCCTGGCAGTTTCCAAACTTCGGGAATGTTTTGATC
>CM053613.1:2550372-2568645 GCA_028646535.1 Procyon lotor
CCTCGGAAAGGGAGGGACCCCTGCCCCGGTCAGCCTCCAGCCTCTTCCGGTGCAGGGGGAACCCCTGGGGAGCACGGGGCAGGGCCGGGGTGGGGCTGTGCCCGCCTCATCTGGCCGCGTCATTGCAGGTGCTCGGCTCTGGGCCGGAATCCGAGTGGTGAGGGGTGCGTGGCGATGCCCGGCCCGAGGTCCCCTCAGTGGACATGGAAGAGGCCCCTCTGCTTGGAGGGATGTCTGGTCCCGAGGAGGAGATCGTGACCGACCTTTTCAGTGCGGAGAGTCCGTTTGTTTCTGAAAGCCTTACCCTGAAAACCCCGGTGGTGGTGAAGCAGGAGGAGGACGAGTTCCACGTGTTTAAAGACGCGTATCTGAGCTCCGCGGACCCCAAGGAGCCCCTCCTGCACGCGTTCAACCCCCCGCTTCACGTGGACTGCGAGAGTCAAGTGAAGGTGGAGCTCGTGGTGGACGACAACGACGATGAGGAGATGCTCCCTGAGTACCCGAGCCTCCCCGAGCTCAGCCCCCTGGAAGACGCTGCGCTGCCGGTGGCCCCGCAGCCACAGGCCTACAATGTGCACTTCCTGTCCTCCCTGCTGGCCCCGCACAGGAGTCCTGCCGTCGTGCCCCTGGGCGCCTGGGCCAGGGAAGGAGCCGCCCACCCCGGTGTCCGGGTGATTCCAGTAAGATCCATGTGGGAAACAGGCACGGGACCTCCATCACCCCATCCGAAACAGAGAAGTGAGACCACTGGCCCCGGCCACGGTTTCCCTCACAAGCCTTTTCCTGGGGTCAGTAGCATCCCCGGTTGGAGTCACTCATTCCAACTGAGCACCTCCCTTTATAAGCCCCCTGCGCCTACGCAGCCAGGCCATTATCCCTGAAGGAGAATTAGGTCCTGGGGGGCTGGTTCAAAGGGGCCCGGGCTGCAGAGCATACAGCGGAGGAGGGAAACAGCGGGGAAGTGTGTGGTGGCCCGTGGCCCTGTGGCTATCACTGGCTTTAGGAAGAAGCCCCCTTTATGTTGAGTCACTAATGTCTGGGGGGAAAATGCAGTGTGATTGTTTTCACACAATCGTGAAATGAAGATATAAGAGTTTCTCTCTGCTAATAAGGGAGTGTTCCTCAAGCATATGTAAAATAAATCAGAGTCCACATCAATTCCTGCTAATTCTCAGCTAACTACCCTCTTTTGCTGTCACCACTGGTGATGGCTTGGAGACAAAGCTGGCCGCTCCCCATGCCCTGAGCATTTGTTACAGTCCTGCTGCCCGGTCAGGACACCGCTCCTATGTAATTATGAGCTTTGCTGTAAATACGTGATCAATCTGACATCTGATATGTCAGCAAGGTTTGGAGGCTTCTTGAGAGAAAAAAAAAATCAACTGGAACATTTCATACAACTTAATGAGCCCACTCTAAGAATAGTGAGAAAGGGTCAGCATTGAGGCCAGGTTAAGGAAGGTCCCTCAAGGCTACCAGCTCGTGGAGAGTGGGGGGTCTGTTGAGCCCCTCGAGGGGCACCCGGCCAGCTGGGGCATCTTCTTAGTTCCTTATGCTGTGTATTGGAAACAGCATGAGCACCACATTGAAATTACACCTCCATATTTTGTGGGCAGGTGGTTTTGGTACTCAGGATCCTTCCTCCCCTGTGAGGCTGATCAGATAACTTATCACTCCTCCTTGTTGCCCCCCGTAGGGAGAGTGATAGTGAGGGAGAGAAGTTAAGGGTGCTCTTTATTTTTTTATTTATTTTTTAAATTTTTAAATTTTTTTTAAAGATTGATTTATTTATTTGACACAGAGAGAGAGCTCACAAGTAGGCAGAGAGGCCGGCAGAGAGAGAGGGGGAAGCAGGCTCCCCGCTGAGCAGAGAGCCCGATGCGGGGCTCGATCCCAGGACCCTGAGATCATGACCTGAGCCGAAGGCAGAGGCTTTAACCCACTGAGCCACCCAGGTGCCCCAAGGGTGCTCTTTACTTTAAAAACACAACTTCTGGGGCGCCTGGGTGGCTCAGTCGTTAAGCGTCTGCCTTCGGCCCGGGTCAGATCCCAGGGGCCTGGGATCGAGCCCCGCATCGGGCTCTCTGCTCTGCCGGAAGCCTGCTTCTCCCGCTACCAGTCCCTCTGCTTGTGTTCCCTCTCTCGCTGTGTTTCTCTCTGTCAAATAAATAAAATCTTTAAAAAAAAAAAAAAAAAAAAAACACAACTTCTACAGAGAATTTTCTACAGTATGCAACTGTGAAACCCAGTGTCCACAGTGTGGTTTCTAAAATAACAGTTGCTTTTTTTTTAGGTGGAAATAAAGGAAGCAGGTGGTACAATGATAAGTAACAACCCAGAGGAAGCAACTTTTCAGAACCCTCTTGGTCCAGAATCCTGTTGCAAGTTCCCCTCATCACAAGAAGCAGAGGACGCCTCTGGCTGCTCTCACAAGAAAGACTCTAACCCAATGGTAATGACGCCAAAGAAAATGTGTCTAACTGACATCCTCTTAAATGTTTGATTCTGATCACTGCTAATTCAATAGGAACCATTGATTGCCGTCAGTGTTTTTCCATTGTGTTTACCTGTCGAGGGCTCCATTTTACTTGTTTACTTGTTAATTTACTTGTTAATGCTCCGTTCACCTCTGAAATTCCCAGTTCCTGGGTCTTAGCAAACCAAAGATTAGGACCCTGCTGTCCTTGCTAAGGAGGGTAGCCCCAAGTTCCCTTGGGAGACTTGGGCAGTGCAGACCCCGGGTGTGCCCAGGGCTGGGCAGCCTTAAGAACTGTGTGGTTTGGCAGGTGGGCGGGTAGAGGGAGCCATGGTTCTGCGGCTGCTTCTCTTCCTGCTGTCCCCAAATTCCTGATAATACCAAGTGACACTCGCGTGACATAGTCCATAGCCTGTGTGGTTCATTTAATCCTCCTGTCGACGCTGTAGGCTGGACATTATTTTTATCTACATTGCGTGGATAAGAAAAGAGAGGTGTTACATGCTTTGCTTGTGGGCGGTGCATCTGGGACCCCAGGTCTGAGTGTGGTGAGTGAGGACCGGGAAGGAGCAGAGCCGGAGAATCAGGCCTGACTCTTCCTCTCGCAAGGAGTCCAAAGAACCAGAGGCTGCCTTTTCCCTGGCAGCTCTTTCTTCCAAGGAGGGTGGCCTAAGCAAAGCTCTCAGGCACATCCTTTAACTAGGATTAACTTGGAAATGAGCTCACAGGAACTTTGGCTTAGCTGTGGCGTGGGCCGGCGCCTGCCTGCCTGTCTGCGCGTCTGCTTGGGCGCGCGGGTTCGGGGCAGAGCTTGTCCGTGACGCCTGGACCAGGTGAGCAGGGCGATTCTTCTAGGTACACCACGCTACGGAGGGGCACGCACACGCTCCTGGGGGGGGCATCGCAGAGCCCAGGAGAACCCCCTCTTTGTCCAGTGTGTGCACCTGTGTGTGTGTGGGGGGGCTATAACTTTATCCTCTGACTACAAATAAAATTCCAACCACACATGCATACTAGGCTCTTATCCAACATCAGGGTGATGTAAAGGTTTGGCCAGCGATCGGCCCTCTGTTAACGTGGGCTCTCCAGGTATGACTCTGCTAACATCGGTCCTGCGTGCTTATTGGGGTTTCCTGTTTGGGAAACCCAAAGGCAACCTAAAGTCAGAAACCGCAGCTTCTCTGAGTATCCGTGATTTTACCATCAGAATTAGAAGCTGTCTGTGGGCAGAAACTCTGATTTTTCTTGCCTTCATGTTCAGGCTGCATTGCCTTGGACAGGACTGCACCCAGGGAGGGCTCCACCCAGGGAGGGAGGGCTCCACCGCGGGAGGGAGGGGCTCCACCGCGGGAGGGAGGGCTCCACCCAGGGAGGGAGGGGCTCCACCCAGGGAGGGAGGGGCTCCACCCAGGGAGGGAGGGCTCCACCCAGGGAGGGAGGAGCTCCACCGCGGGAGGGAGGAGCTCCACCGCGGGAGGGAGGAGCTCCACCGTGGGAGGGAGGGCTCCACCGTGGGAGGGAGGGCTCCACCCAGGGAGGGAGGGAGGAGCTCCACCCAGGGAGGGAGGGAGGAGCTCCACCCAGGGAGGGAGGGCTCCACCGAGGGAGGGAGGGCTCCACCCAGGGAGGGAGGGCTCCACCCAGGGAGGGAGGAGCTCCACCGAGGGCTCCCCCGAGGCTTTGCTTGACTTGTGTCTTTGACTGACGGACCCACCTGGCTCACTGAGGAATCATTTATGGGCAGAATCCAACGGGGGATCTGAGAGCGCCCGTCAGGCCCAGGAAGACTGACATGGCTTCTTAGAACCTTCCAGTTCTTGGATCAACCTTCCTAAACTGTACTTGTAGGAAATACAATAAACGGACATTAAAAAAAAAAGCCCTCACATATAAAAGAATAATATGTGTGTGTAGCAGGAAAGAATACCTCATAAAATATAAAATTATTCTAAGAATGTGACCAACTCCAGAGATGGAGTCGGGGACCAAGTCTTTTCTTCCAGTTAGCTAGAGCTAACGGGGCCGGGGTTGGGCAGATCCCCACACTCTTCATTCCTGCAGACAGTGGAGTGTAAGGAAAGGGAAGGGAGCTCGTGCGTAGTCACCCTGATCCTTACCCTAAACCTCCATGGGCAGACACCTGTAGAGGAAGGCATGAGCAGGAACTCGCATTCGCACACAGAACACATCTCACAAAACATTTCCTGGGGATTTTTGCCCTGTGGTTCCTCCAGAGAGCATGTTATTGTAGGGTAAGAAATCAAGAACAGATCTTTAGCTTGCCGTTTTCCTTTAAAACTTAAATTCTGGATCAAAGTTATTTTCTCAGATTTAAGTTCATTTAGGTTCATATTACTGGATATCTTTTAAAAATGAAACCTGATCATTATTTTTCATTTTAGGTGATATGTCAGTTGAAAGGGGGTACACAAATGCTGTGTATAGACAATTCTGGCACAAGAGAACTAAAAGCACTTCATTTGGTTCCTCAGTATCAAGACCAAAATAATTATCTACAGTCAGGTACAGAGCGCATTCATAAAAAAATTATGTCATATATCATATGTAAGTTGGTAAGTGAATATGTTTGGCTTTGTATATAGAGTAAAAGTAAAATAGGCAGTTAGGTTATTAAATAGGCAACTTGGCAAACCTATTCACCCTTATGAGTAACTAAGAATAGAAACAAAAATCATTATAGACTAATTTATGTACATTGTGTTCTTGGATAGTTATCCTTTATTTCACCAGCTGCAGAGAGCTTGTGACTCTAACAGGTCATTGCTGCTACCAGCATGTGGGTGTGTCCAGAGGGTTAGCCTTTCCTGGGTTGGGTAGGGGGTCGACGGTTCAGGTGTGGTTTAAACTAGATACAGTTTAATGGAAACATTTTCATATAATTAGTGAGAGCTGTGACTGCTTTAATCACCATTGAGTTTTGAAATATATTCAATGCTGAGTTTTCTCTGCCTTTCTTTCAGAAACATCTTTAAACTGGCATAATAATAATATATGACCTTTAAGCGCTTAATTATCCTCAAATTACTTTTAAATGATTAAAGGATAAATGACATAGTCTTAGGATTGTGTTTACAAGAGTTAGACCCTAATTCTTGAAAACTAGGTGCCTCTGTGTGGATTATATACATAATCACATTAGTCTAAATCTTGAGTTAATCAGAATATTTTAATTATGAGATGTTTTGCTGACCTTGCCAATGGTTTATTTATTTTTGTTTTATTTTTTTGTTGTGGAAGTATAATCAACCTACCACATTATATTAGTTTCATTTGTACAGCGCAGTGATTTGAAGTTTGTATACATTGGGAACTAATCAACACAACAAGTCTAGTTACCATCTGTTGCTACACAAAGTTGATACAATATTATTGACTGTTCCCCATGCTGTACTTGCCAATTAAATACAGATGTCATTTCAATGGTACTTAAGAGTTCAGGGCTAGAAGAAATACTGTAACTCCTATTCCATCCTGATGGTCTCTTTATTTAGGGATAGAAAAAATGCCTTCAAGACATTCGCTTTTCTGTGATACGGAACTGAGGTTGAAGTTTAGTCTTTAGAAGCCCTTTGTCCATACCCACGACGGATCTTCTGGCTTCATTTCCTGTAGGTCAGAGTGGCATCTGATCCTCTGCACAAGCAGGGAGGGCTTCTTTTCCGAATTCCCTTCCTTCTGGAACATGACCAAATCCTAATGCCTTTAGATCCACAAAAGGAAAGGGTTTATATGATCTTCTCCAAATCCACTTCCTTGTCATAGAATCATAACCTCCTCACCATGTACATGTGAAATACCAACATAAGATAAATGCATCCTGGTTACCAAAGTCTTTCAAGGTAACATCGTTCAAAGGATGCATAAACCTGGAGGAGGAAATGTGTTCATCTGGTCAGCGATTGAAGACACTAAGACACATTTCTTCTTCTGCCTCTACTAATGAGCACTGAGGTTTGCAGGGCCTTTGGTGTCTCAGGAATGTTTTCACTGCACCCTTACACCAAAGAAATACCAACCAGTTCCAGTAGTTACATAGTTTGGTCCAAACAGCCTAAGAAGTGTTTACATCCTGGCAAGTTAGTAACCATTTGAAAAAAAGAATACACTCAAATTGAAAGTAGTTCATGTGATGTCCAGCAGATGTCGCTGTGCTTTCCTTAAAAGTGGGACGGATCCGGGGGCTCCCTGATGAGTTTGCTGGGGCTCCTGACAACCCCGGGCACATAGCCACAGCTTGGGAACCTGGGCACTGGCCACAGTTTTGTTTCGTTTCATTTCATTTTGTTTTTAGCGTAGTAGACTATCCCTGGGAGCTTAAGTTAAGCAGCTTTAGGACCAAGAAAAAGGGTGTAATAAGTAAAAAAAAAAAAAAAAAATAATAATAATAATACATTGACTCAAAAGGTTTTACAGAATAAAAAAAATAGGATCAAGATAAGTTGAGATGATTTTGCACATAATAAATCCATGATACATGATCATTTTTGTACTTTCTTCCATGTGCAAGTGGAGAAGGAACAATATATGTTATCAATTAATTTTAATTGTCTTCCTTACAGATGTCCCTAAACCAATGACTACTTTAGTAGGAAGATTTTTGCCAGTACCAGCAAAATTAAATCTCATTACACAACAAGTGAGTCATTGTTTTAATAAAAAAAAAATACAATTGGGCACTATTTTCTCTTAAAATTTCAATCGTTGAAGTTGGAATTACTCAGGCAACATAATTTATCCTCTGTTTTAAAATCGACAGTGAAACCTTTACCAAGTGTTGTGTACCGTCCCTGCCGTGTCAGACACTGGGGGTTGAGAGGGAACGGCATAGGCTCACGACCCAGTTCTGAGCCAGCCCTGCGGGGCTGTCTTGCGCTTTCCTACAGCTGTCAGGCCAGCCTTCCGTCCTTTGTGGCCCTGCTGTCCACCGACCAGGACACACCACCCATTTGGTGTAGGACATTCCTCACTGTCCGCGGTAGAATGGGAGTGCTTTTTTAGAGTTTAAAATGCTTTATGATTGTACTGCAATATGCATATCCTAAATATGGGACAAATGTGTTCCGTTTGTCTTGACATAAAATGTCACCGCCCCAGAAGAGCCTTTCATGACTTCCCAGTGTTGACCACCAGTCACTGTCACTGCGCCTGTCTGATTCTCTACCCAGCACTGTCACGGTCTTGCGTTTTTTTGGTTTGTCTCTTTGTCTCCCCACGGGTATGCCAGGTCCGCAGGAGTAGAGATCTTGTGAGCCAATGTGTAAACTGAGACCTGGAGCGAAGCCTGGGACACACAGGGCGGTCACGTAGAGTGACTGTCGGTAGGGCCGCCATGTTCTGAGCACTGGGGGCACAGCGGCGAGCTAACGCTGAGTGATCCCCGCAAAGAAAAGCAAAAGAAAACATGTGACTCTGCCCCCTGCAGCTTACATTTTAGTGTGGCAGACAGACGATGTAGGCAAATCTAGTAAATAAACTATACTGCCTGCTAGGAGAGCTGAGGATGGGCACAGGGTTCCATGGGGGGGGGGCAGGATGCCAGCCAAGTTGGCTCCATTGAGAAGGTGACAGTTGAGCAAAATCTCAAGGGAGGGTGAGCTGTGTGACCATCAATCACATGGAAGAACATTCCAAGCAAGCAGAGCAGCACCACACAGGGTCAACCTGCTGTAAAGACAGGGAGGAGGGGGCCGGGGGTGGGGGGGGGATGGAGCGAGCAAGAGGAAGATAGCAGAAGGGAATGGAAAATGAGGACGCACAGGGCTGGGGGAGGGCAGGGGCCGGGTGGGCACACGGGAACCTGCCACTGGGAGAGTCCCACAGAGCCCCCGGGAGAGATGGCAGCAGCTCAGACCGCGGGGCCAGTGGAGCTGACACAGCTTGTCCCGACCCCCTGCGGGCTGACAGGGCTTGTGATGGGCTGGACGTGGGATGCGCACGCAGTGAGACGGAGGGAGGGAGGGAGGGAGCGCGAAAGCCCCCACAGTTTTCAGCCAGAACAAACAGAAAGATGGCGTTTCCATCAAGAGCAGGGGGTAGTGCATGTCTTTGAGGGAGGCTAGGAGTTCCCTGGCTTCGGAGTGTTAGGTTTGGGACATCTGAGCGACAATGGCAGGCAGGAGTGGGCCTGGAGGTTAGCGTGAGGAAGGTCTGGGCTGGAGGGGAGAAGTCACCAGGGCGTAGATGGCATTTAAGGCCTTGAGACCAGAGGAGATCTGTGAGGCAGCGGCATAAGCAGAGTCAGATGTTTGTTGAGTGAGTAATAAGCATTTCTCGAGCGATCCCTCCCCCGGCATGCGGAGAGGATTGGTCAGTGCAGGAGACCCCGAGCTGTGACCCCGGAGCGCCCGTGGCGGGCTCTCGAGGGTCCTGCACACGAGCCTCCAGCCCGCTGGCTGCCTCCACTCCTCCGGCCCTCCTTTCCCCACGGGGTCAGCCCCAACCAGACAGGCACACATTGGACTCGCTCTCCTGCCGCTGAGGTTGTGCACTAAGTGCCCCTCTGGACCACAGCCTCCTTTCTTTCCACCTTCTCCCCATCTTTTCCTGGCTGTGTTCTTCTTATCCCCATGTCGGCTGCCCCTGACTTCTTACCCAGTGTGGACCTGAGGCAGTCCCCTTAGCCATGCATTTGCTGCTTCCTTGCCAAACTCCCAGTTTTGGGTAGTTTCAAAGATTTTATTTTTAAGTAATCTCTATGCCCACCATGGGGCTTGAACTCACAATCATGAGATCAAGAGTCCCATGCTCCCCCAAATTCTGTATCCTGTTTCAGCACTTTACTACTCACAGGGTGGTGCGTGGTCTAGGAGCCTGGGCATCATCTGGGAACTTGATAGAAATGCAGGATCTCAGGCCCTGCCCCGGGCTCACTGACCCAGACTCTGCATTTTAGTAAGAGCCCAGGTGATGTGACCGAGAAGACTGCCTTAGGGTTTACATCTTTACTCCCAGGTGGCCAGCCTTTGCTGAAGAAGGTCATGGGTTCCAGTATAAAGTTGCTCTAGATTAACTACCTACGCTGTCCTGAAGTCATCCCTTTTTCCCTACTCCACTTTGGGACTAAATAAGCAAAGGGGAAAGGAGAAATTGTACCCCGGTTTATGCGAAGGATTGCCTCAATCCTGAGAACTTGTGAAATCCTTTCTCAAAAAGAATGCCAAACTTGGGACCACCCTGGGGACGTGGGCCCGACTGGCATCTGGGTGACAGGAAAGAGACGGTTTCAAGTAACCTGTGAACACTGCCCTCCTGTAAATTGAGTGAGGAGGACAGAGCCCCAAACAGAAGGAAGGGGCTCTTGGGGTGAGGCTCCCCAGAGGGATGGGACTTTGTGCTCAAGGATGTGGACCCAGGATGGCTTCCCAGGGTCTTCAAGTCCCACAGGCAATGATAACACATAATTTAATAAGAGGCAGAAGGGAGAAAATAGAATGAATAAAATGTTTGTTTTTCCAAAACTGTACTTTTTTAAAAAAAGTTTCACTTCTTTAAGTCCTCTCTGTACCCAATGTGAGGCTCAAACTCACGACCCGGAGATCAAGAGTCCTGTGCTCTTCTGACTGAGCAGGCCAGGCATCCCCCAAGACTATACTTTTCATATAAAGCCTACTTTTAAATTTCAAGTGTTCAGAGAAGGAAGGGACAGTGATAGGGTATTGAAGTGTGACTTATACAGATCATCTCGAAACCTAAATTTATGCAATTCTTTACATTTCTTCAGGCTTCCCATAAGAAGAGAATAGGTCATTACTGACTGCTACACTTTCCCTTTCCTGGGACTATCATCTGTGAGCCATGCTAACAAGTAATAGACAAACGAGAGCCAGGAAAGCAAAGGACACGAGGGGACAGAGGTTGTGACATGGCTTTTGGATTTGTTGAAACCAGCTACAAATTTTTTTTTTTTTTTTGACAAGATGAGACACTAATGATTGATGAGACTTCAGGTGTCCAGGGCTCTTACCTTATACCAAGAATGTCATCATAATTGAAGAACAGTTTCACTGTACAGAAGTTTGTGATTGAACTTAACTCACAATCTGTAGTCATAAAAATGAGAAAACTGTGCATTCCAGTGTCCGCGGCCAGCGCCCGACAGCTGTGTGTGGCTGCGTCCTTACCCCCTGCCCCCGGTCCACACAGGCAGGGCTCTCTCCCCCCAGGCCCGAGTGGCCAGGTGGGTCTGGGACACAGTGGGCTGGGCTCCCCCATTGCTGCGGAGAAGCCTGGGCCGGAGCCCAGTCCAGGGTGAGGGGAACCATCATGGTGGCGGGGCTTGACGTCGGGCGATTGTGATATAAACCTCCAGAAGAAAACCAGTCATTTTGTCTGGACCTAGATGTTGACTGGACAGAACTTTGGAAACACGTTCTAATCCGAAATATGCTTGTCTTTGACTTTCTACAGCTTGAAAATGGAGCCTTACCATCCCTAGTCAACGGGCCTGCTTTCCCTTCGGGATCTGCTCTTCCAGGACCACCAAAAATAACTTTGGCTGGGTAAGGATTAACAGCAATCAGTTGTCACTTACTTTAATAGAAGAGTTTAAGAGGCTTTTGGGTACTTTGGTGGTTTTATTCTAAGTTCTAAAATCAGCTTTACCAGTAAACCCTCGTGACCTCTAAAAATTATATTTTTCATGGAACAATGGTACCAACCGTGTCGCCGTGTGTGTCTGGTTTGTTGCTGGAAGAGCTTCCTCGTTGTCCGCTGTCCCCGTCGGTGTTTCAGGGGCCCACTGCCATCGGAGCTCTGTCTTGGTCTCACATCAGTTTAAACTGAGATGCTCTGTTTCTTTCTCGAGTCATCAACATGAGAAATGGTGTGGCGGGCACTTAACCTTGACCGTGGTCTTAGTGTGCCTTTACGGGTCGCCTGTGCCCGCCGCCGCACCCCTGCTGGGTCAGCCCGGATTCGGAGGCAGGTGCCGAGGCTCATGGTCCCCACGTGGACGTGGGCTGCGCTTAGCTGGGGCCTTGTCTTGCCATTTGAAAGTCATGTCTAGGATTGTAACTAATTAAACTAACCAAGCTGGTGGGAACTCCTCGTTGAGTTAACATTCGCGTGCTAGCAGTGGAAGGGGCAGCCCTTTCCGCTCGCGGAGCCCTTGAGTTGGTTATGGAGATCGGTCCGTTCCTGCCTCCGTGAGTTTGGGGCACACAGTCCGCTGTGCTCGGACACCCCCATCGGGTCAAGCCGTCTGTGGGATACCCACGGTGGGCTCTGCGGCTCTCCGGGCCCCTGCGTGCTGGTGGTGGCGTCTGTGAGTGGGAGGAGGGCTGTCTGGGGGGCGCGTGAGAGGCCACACGACCCGCTTGGCAGAGATCGATGCCTTCCCCACCGCAGGGCCGCGGGAGCGTGTCGCTGGCTCGCGCGGTTTGCGGCTGCCGCAGTTTCATCAGTCCGTCTTTCGTCTTTCGGTGATTGTCACCCGGTGCCTCAGCGGGTGACTTCAGTTCATTCAATGGGATCGGGCATTCTCGCTGCTGCACTCTCTTGGGGAGGCATCGGGGAGGGTGAGCGGTCGCTGGTCTCGTGCTGGGTCCCCTCATCATGGCTCTTCTCACTTCTGGACAAAACAGAAGCCACACAAGTCACTGCTGGACCCTGCGGGCAGCCGCCCGTCTTTGGTCACACTGCCGTCCCGGAAATAACCCCTCTAGCTTCCTTGGACTCTGGGAGCATCTGGCCAGCAGTGTGGCCTCGCTGAGTGATTCAGCGTGTCGGGAGCATCCGAGGGCATTTGGCGCTTCTTACGCTTTATTTCAAGTGCGCGCTCTCGGTGGCCCCGGGTCACCTGGGGCTCCTCCGTGGCACGGCTGACCCACGTTCTCACGCGGGAGCAGCAGGAGGGGCTGTCACGGCATTGTGTCCGCCCACCTTGTCCCCAGCTCTCCTTGGTTTTCTCAGTCACACGGTTTTCTTTATTTTGACGTAATTATGCAGGTCATAAAATGTTTTCCTCTTATAAATGAAGTGCTAGGAACAACATGAGCTTTGTGGGGTTTTTTTGCTGCAAAGAATCACTTGAGTTGAGGTCAGTCCCCCGAATCAGCCCACGTGATCTGTATCACTTGTAGCTGAGGGGGAACTGAGTCCCTCCCAGAGTGTGACTCGTGGTGACGGCCAGAAACCCGTCTGCCGGTGCCCCGTCCTGTGTGGGTTCCCAGCCTCGACTGGTTGGCGGCCCCCCCGCGCCTCCCCAGATGCTCCGTTAGCTTCCTGTTTGACTTCCAACGCATAACGAGGTCAGGGTAGGGCCAGAGACCTCAGCAAGGAGGCTCTGTCGGCCCGGCGTGGCTCAAACGTTTCCAACCTAGCGGGTGACGCAGAAGCAGGTCAGCGGGGGCTCCGGGCCCGCAGTGCTCAGGGGTGCGTTCACCCGGTCATCGTTCTTCAGAGTTGGGTGGGCAGCCGGCTAACTTATTAACTAGCTTATCACATTAATAGAAATGACCTTCGAGTAAAAATTCATGTCCTGTCACTCCGCGTGGCTTTCGTCATCTTGTCATTGGTCAGGTGTTAATGTGAATTCTGCTACCTCGTTGATGCTGTTACTTTTGGTGACGTAATGACCGTTATAATAAAGGACATGCAAGAGTCTGCTTCTCTGAAAATTTTTTCCATAAAGATGAGGTCATGTCTCGTGTGGTGCAGTTTATCTCTCATGCTTTTCTGAGGCGGAATTGTGAGGACCTCTCGTAACTCCTTCATTTCCAGACTGGCAGAAGAGGGTGGGCAGGGTCCGCAGCACCGTGGGACTTTCCCCGGTTCGGTTCCCGTCCCTCCCCGGCCCCTGTGCCCTGTGCTTGCCCCTACGGCGCCTTTGCTCATGCTGCTCCCTCAGCTGGGACCCCCTGGTGGCACCTAGCTCGTCTCACAGCCCTAGCAGGTGGGGTCGAGTTCTAGCTCCTTCGAAAGTAGTTTAATTTCTTGCATCTAGACTAAACTACCATTTCTGAATTTTACATCATTGCCAGTCAGTCTGAAATAATATGGCAGCTGATTTTGCTGTATCTTCTGTCCTCCAGTTTTTCAATCATATATCTATATATCTATATCTATATCTATATCTATATCTATATCTATATCTATATCTATATCTATATCTATATATCTATATCGTTCCCAAGTTCTTTGCTGGATCCCTTCAGGATTGACACTATAAATTTTTGCGTGTATATTTTTTGGTTTTCCCCTGAAGCTCTTATCACAGTCCTGACCACTGATGGTCAGGATGATGTCTCAGGAAATGCCTACTGGTATCGTCCTGATCCAGGACATGCAGTGAACTGTACTCTGTCCTCCCACAGTCGTGGCAGGCCACCCCGTGCCCCATTGTAGGGGGAGGTCCAGGCCGAGGGCGGGAGTAGTGCAGTAGGTGTGCGCGCCCTCCTCTGAAGGCCCATGTCTGCTCCAGGTGCACGGGCCACATCTGCCACCTCTGGGCGCCTGTGGGGACAGAAAGCTGTCACTCTGCTAGGTACAAAGGGGAAAAGTAAACTAGATGAATAATAAATAATATACCATTCAGTGACATAGTTTGGGGACATTATCTGAAAATGGGAGACTCTCCAAAAGGAAGAGTTAGGAGCTCGTCCACGAGTCGGGTGCCAAGTGTGTGTGAGTGGGGGGTGGGGGGTGTTGCTAAACAGAAGCCCAGACAGTGAGGTTGGGGTGGAGGCTGCTAAAGCAAGCATGCGCAGGCAGGAGGAACCCACGGCAGGGCGCAGAGAATGACGGGCTGAGCTAGGACTTAGGACGCCCCCAGTGCGGACTCCAGGTAGCCGAGTGTGGGAGTATGCAGAGCGTAGGCAAAGGGGCTCGCCTGGCACCCCGTCTTCGGGGCACTTGTACCAGAACCATGGGACAGATGGCACACGGTGCTTCCGCACTCTGTGTGGCGACAGGAGACTGTCGGCAAATGTTACCTGTGTGCCAGGTACCCCTGCGGTTTCTGTAGGGAGCCCCGGACCAAGGGCATCCCTGTGACCCAGCAGAGCCCTGTCGCCCCCATGGTCTTTGGGCACCTGCCCCTCCTTTCACTGCAGCGTAGTAAACGTCTCACAAAACCAGGACTCGGAGTTCCCTCTGCGAGCAGTATTGGAAAGCAGCGCTTGGGAACCTTCCCCGACTTTTGATCCACAGCTGCCCCTCATGATTAGCATCCACGACTCATTTGTCCTCCCCCGATGCCCCCACAACAGCTCCCGGGCGAATCCCAAGAGCAGTTAGGAGGGAGGTCTCCCCTGGAAACTCACTTGGACGTTGCTGGTAGCCCTGCAGTGTGGACGGCTCTGACACTGCCGGAACAGTATAAGATGATGACTGGCCGGTTTAAGTTATATTTTCCGTTAGTGTCCAGATTGGGGAAAATACAAAAAAGATGAACTAAAGGAGCTATTTGGTGTGAGGGTCCCCACCCAATAGGGGTTTAAACAGATCAAGGGAAGAACGTCCAGAGGGCTTCCTGGGGAGGGGACGGCAGTCCGGTCCTGCTCTGCACCCCCGTGGGGTCTGTGGGCATGAGGGCTGGGACTGGCCAGGCTCCTTCCGTCCTATTGTAATATGCACACCACTTCCATTTCATGGCCAGGCACCGATAAATAGTACCTATAAATGCCTGGTGCTGAGATTTTCAGTATTTGTTCAGAAACACCAGATGCTTAGCTAATTCTCCTTTTAAAGAGTAACGATCTGAATATTTTCTTTTTTAATCTTTATAGAGTAACTCTTAGTTCATGGGACACAAAGTCTAAAAAGCCATGTAACTGTACCAAATCCCAGTGTCTGAAATTGTAAGTAATCACAAATCCTTCATTATTAAATAGAAATAAGGTTGTTTAGAAGTCAGTAAGTGGCACACAGTCCAGACGAGCATCCGTGGCTACAGCCCGGGGCCACAGCGGAGACCCGCCGGCCAGAGCAGTGAGACGCCGCGCCCTCTGCCCCAGCCTGGGTCGGGTCTCTTGGGACTCTCCTGACCGACAGACTTAGCGAAGGACCCTACCTGCACCTCACGTGGTGTGACTCTCTTGGGTTTGGGTTTGCCTCTGTGGCCCTGGGATGGGTGCAAACCGCGGCACCCTTGCAGGGCGTGCACTGGGACATTCCCACGTCCTAGTTTTTATCGGTTCGCTGGATTGGTTCACTCAATAGTGAATTTTCTCAGAAAAATCCTCCCCCGGGGATGCCAGCTCGCAGGAGGGGGTGGCGAGGCAGGCCGTGCAGCAGAGTCATGGGCGGTGGGGGGGCTGGGGGGTGCGCAGCGTGGCTGACGCAGGAGGTGGCCCCGCACGGGGACGCTATTCGTGTCGTCGGGCCAGCTCCCGGCTTTGCCCAGTGTCTGTCCCGAAGGCCTGCCCGGCTTTAAGGTGACACATTGGAGGGGGCACACTTCCTCGTCCTGATGGCTAACACTGTCTCCACGTGGTTTTTCCATTGCAGAGCTCCTGCTGAAGTCACTGAGGGCTCCACTGATGGGACAGTGACTTGGGGGTGCGCAAGTGGGTCCAAATCCAGAAGTCCGGGACACTTGGTTCACTGTAAAGACACATTCATTTTTTTAAAAAGCCATGCTGATGACTAGGGCTGACTGTGTGAAAACATTTGAGCTGTCCCTGGTTTAGTCTGTGAATGCGAACCATACACGTCTCTGAACGCTGGACACGCCTGATTCCACTGACACGCGGCTCTGGGTGAGGAGGAAGGAGAGCAGAGGGCAGAGCCTGGACCGTGTGACCCTGTCGAGCCAGAGTGGCCCGCCCAGCAGGAGACGTCCGATGCGGTGGAGGACAAGGTGGTAGCGTGTAGAGTGGACAGAGCCAGGAGGGGAGCAGGTCCTGCCCAACGGGGCTGCCAGGCTGCAGCCTTGTTCTGGGACGATCACTAGGGATGGAGGGAGGTCACCCCTAAGGACTCGGAAGGCTCCAAGAAGGGTTTCGCTTATTGATAAGCCCACAAAGGAAGGCCAAAGACATAGCTTCCTGCCTAGAAACAGCTTTCCAGATAAACGGGTGACTGATGCACCAAAGAAGGAGTTTGCCATCCCAGGTGGGCTCGGTCAGCATTGGAACAAAGGAAAAGGAGGTGCAGAGTGTGTCCCGCGCTGTCCAGAGAAGGGAGGTGCTGTCTCTGAGCGCCGTGGGCACCGCCTGCTCAAGAGAAGCATGGTGTGCTGAGCGTTAGAGGCTTACCGCCCTCCCGTCGTACTGGGGACCCTGCACCTCCGACTCCACACTCGGCATGTCACCGTCTGGCCAGTGTCCTAGCTTCCTCAGGGGCTCTGCGCTGGCAAGCCGGAGGCCTGGAGCATTGCGGGCCCTGGGAGGGGATGTGAGTGCCCCCAGACATTCACACGTGGCATCCCGATCAGTCTGTCATGGTTTGTTGGCATCAGCCAATCACTGAGAAACCAGTGGTGTCCGGAAAGGTTGTTTGGGGAAAAGCTAAGAAGTGGGTGACCTCGCCCTCCTGTGCAGAGCCGGCCGCGAGGTCTCTCGGTGGCAGACCGTGCGGGCGACAACACGGCCATCTGGGCGCGTGTGCCGGGGAGCTTCGGCGGGGAGCAGGTGCCGGGAGTGCACCGTCCATCACTTGCTCCGTGAGCACATGCCCTGACCACCAGGAGGAGCCTTCGGGCTTCTTTACACTTTTCCTCCCCACAACTAAGTCATGTTCTCAAAGCGATGGAATATAGTTTTCGTAGGGTGCATTTGTCCTGCCTCATTGAGAGTATCTATAGGATCAAAGTCGAGAGGGATGACTATTAATTGGCCATCGATGAAGAGAGAAACACATCGCTGTATCTCTTCAAAGTCCCGTGATGCATGCACACGGGTGAATATCAATGACTGTAGCCAGATGGCAATGGGAGTCCTAGCACGTGCTCCCGTCTCTTTCCGTTCTCTGGGTTCCTCCCTGGAAACGACTGTTGTAATGACTTCTGTTTTCAGGCTTTCCGGGGGCTTGTCTACCACCTTGTCACTGGGGCAGAGAGAGCTTTCACTCTGCACCCGCGTCCCTCCCTCCCTCCAGACAGAGCTGGGGCCACCCTTGCTAGTCCCTCTCCTGGTTACCCTTGAAACTTAAGATAAAGGACCTCAACATTTTCTTGTGGTGTCATTAGCCAGCAAAAGTCGGGAGTTATTTGGAAGTGATGAAATTAGTCTGTATAATGAAAATGGTATCGATGTAAACTTAATAAAAAAGTAGATAAGCGTTTTGTTACTATTTTATTGAAAACTTAGCATTTAAAAAGTTTTTTCAGAATTTTCAAGTAGTTCCCTTGTATGTTTCCACTGCTGCTATATGGGACTTTCTTAGCATTTTTTATACATTTTAAACATCGATTAGCTTCGTAATTAGTTTATAAAAGCATTGATTGTGAAAGCCAGTTTTGTAACAGGATTTTTTTATGTAGGCGGTGACATAGGCGTGGTATTCCAGACCTGGGGCAGTGGCTTTGCAGAGTGAGGAGGGGCGCTCTCGGGGATTGGGGAGAGGTCTCTTCCCGTGTCGCGAGGGCACTCTGGGAGGAGTCAGAGTCCTGCATGTTTTCCAGGACAGTTTTAATTAGTTCTGAAATGTGTTCGTCAGCAAATCCAAACAAAGTTTTTTAAGTATCCATTCCAATTCAATTTTTGCTGAGATACTGGGTGGGACTTGTTGGGAGCAGTTGTATTACCCACGTTGTTTTTACTCAAATCTAAATCAAGACTTTAATCATAGACCGGGTGGTCTCTAATACCGGTTTTTCAAATGGCCTTTTGTCTCTG
>CM053613.1:2568745-2583038 GCA_028646535.1 Procyon lotor
AGCATTTGCCATCCCCGTGGGTGTCGCTCCCCCGCCCCTTCTGTGCAGCGTTGAAAGCAAAGCCCTTGGTCGCTGAGGTCAGCAGATGCCGAAGACGGCTGTTGGCTTCAGCTTTCATTTGGTTGACTCCTCTGACCTTCTGTTTCTCTTTTATTTTTTGGCCTTGGAGGGGTTTCCTTAAATATTTTACAGGCTCAAATATGCATCTAAAAAGATTCTAAGTATTTAATACCCATGTTTTAAAGTGTTTTAAAGAATTTGCCAGGATGGCCAATGAATTAAGAATAAGATTAGAATACACGTCATCGTAGGTCTTTTCAAACACAGTAAGACTCTAACAATTCTAGGACACAGTGCCTGGGTCCAGGGCGTGTGCGTGCACAGTGTATTCACCTTCTTGCTGAGTCACAGAGTAGGATTACCCAGAAGTGTTGAAATGTTGCCAACTTGCCGGCACTGAACCACTCTCTACCTTGAGGACAGCGTCTCTAACACAGTGATGCTCCTTCAGTGTGTTTCCCAGACAAAAGAGGGGCCACCAGCCCTCATGGGGTGCCAGAGGCGGTGGTTTCCTAGGCAGCAGTAGGAGTAGACTGTGGAAGGGGACAGTGCACATCCCTAGAGCAAGAACACATAGACTGCGTACAGTGGTGCTAACAAAGCCTGGACTTTGGAGTACTCCCAGACGTCAGCATCCACACTGACTCATCAGCCAGCCGGCAGCCAGACTCTGCCACCGGAGACTTGGAGCCCTGAGGTCTGTGTCCCCTGAGCCTGTGGAGTAGGGGAGCCCGAGACCACAGAGGACGGTGCTTCGCGAGCTCTCTTGCTGCCGCCAACGTGAACAGAGCTGTTTGGGCCTTTTCGGGGAGGAAGACAATTTTACAGAGAGGGGGAAAGTCCACATAAGTGGTAAGAAAGGGAGTGGGTGTTTACTCGGGGACCAACGTGTATGTCCTGACCCAACATGTGGGCTTTCAACCCAACGGCGCTCTGAGCCCGAGAAAAGGGCTCAGACAGTTGTAATTCTCACGAAGATGAGGACTGTGCACCAGGTCTGATGTCTACTGGGCACTCAGTACACGCGGCTTACAGGGAGCAGTGACTTCTGCTGGACAGAAGTGTTTGACTTAACGCAGTCAGATTGTCACTTGTCTTGGCTGTCACTGCCTTCTTGTTCAAGAAATCCAGCCACATCCCAAGCCCAGATGGTTGCGCTGGTAGAGATTGGGCTAAAGTTTTAGAGTTTGCTTTTCTCCTTTGCAGCCTTAATGCACCTGGAATTGGTTTTTATGAATAGCATTGGGGCGGGGAGTCTAATAAGTCTAATATCATTTTTCCCCCTTATATACAACTAGTTGTCGGGCACTGTTTATCGCAAAACACAAATAGAGTCCCAGGGATGTGCAGTGCGTTTCCTGTCGGCCGTCGGGGTGTGCTGTCTGTGTGGGGGTCTGGTTCTGGGCTCCTGATGCCGTTCCACGCGGGGACCCCGCTTCTCTGTCACAGTGATTCGTCTGGGACTTCCTGCACTCTTGTATTTGACAACCTGACTGCGAATAAGCACCATGACTTCTTTCCTCATCTTCCTCCTCTTCTCCTTCTTGCCGGATCCTGTTAGCGAGGGCCTCTCCCACAGCCTCTCCCATGTTGGGCACTAGCTGGTTTGCTCCTGCTTTTCCCAGTAATACCGCTAACATTCCCTTGCCCTACCCTAGATAAGACACTTGCTGTAGGTTTTGTGCTTCGATGCTGGGAGATGCTGTCGAACAAAGACTGGGACCCACGGCCGGCTCATCCGTGGGTCGGCCTGCCCCGTCAGCTGCTCCGCGCCCGCGCCCCCCTCGGGAGCAGGGGGAGGGATGCTTCCGCAGCCCCTCCCCTCGCCTCCATCTCAGACACCGAGGAAGAGACAAGAGGGTGCCGGCCACTTCTCCCCTTTCGAGGCATAACCAGAAATTGCCCAAATCACTCCCCCTCTCACTCCCTGGGCCAGAACCTCGTCCCGTGCTCAGACCAGGCTAGACGGGAAGCTGGGAAATGTCGGCCCGAGTGGAGCCACCCACGTGCTCAGCCAAAGTTGCTGCTGCTGTGGAATCCAGGGTGAGCGGCTGCTGCCCCACCGCACCCCTGGGTCAGGCTGAGGAGGCTTCCTTCCACGTCCTTCTACTCCTCAACAGGCATTCTGTTTTATTCTTGGTATAAATGAGTGGGGAATTTTCTCAAAGTCTTTTTCCTGCCTTTATGGGCACGATCACTGTTTTTTTTCTTTTAATCTTATAATATGTTCTATTACAATAAATTTTCTAATGTTAATCCACCCTTGTAGGCTAGGGGTTGAACCCAAATTGATAACGATGTACCGATTTTACCTTGTAAACACTGCAAGGACTGGTTCTGGTTTTCTAACATTCCGCCTAGGACTTTGCATCTTTTCTGGAGTGGAGTAGATCTACAATTTCCCTTTCTCACATGTCTAGAATGTGGTTGTGGTATCAAAACCAGTGTTTTGTACCTCCTAATACAGTGCACTATCAGGCTTCCCCACTCCCCCCGCCCCCCGCCTCTTCTGTAACGAGCAAAACTTAATGTACCTCTGAAATTGAGTGAAATTTCAGCTCTGCCTCTACAGCTTCTGAGAAAGTCTGGGTAGGGTAGCCCTTGTTCTTCGAAGGGTGACCACCCGTGAAACCATCGGGGCTCGGTGTCTTTGTGGGCTGGAGGGGAAGGGGATGGGCTACCCATCACTTTCTCTCATTCCTATTGCTTTTTCTAAGTGTTTGTTTATTCTGGAGTCCATGTTGGTATATATTTTTTAAAGATTTTCTTTATTTTTTTTCGAGAGAGAGAGCACAAGCGGGGTAAGGAACAGAGGGAAAAGCACACTCAAGCAGGGTGAGAGGCAGAGGGAGAGGGAGAAACAGACTCTCTGCTGAGCAGGAGCCCGACACAGGGATCGATCCCGGGACCCCGAGATCATGACCTGAGCTGAAGGCAGATGTTTAACTGGCTAAGCCACCCAGGTGCCTCCCATGTTTTTTTTTTAAACTTTATTTTTTTAAATTATTTTTTAAATATTTTATTTATTTATTTGACAGAGAGAGAGAGAGAGATCACAAGTAGGCAGAGAGGCAGGCAGGGAGAGGGGGAAGCAGGCTCCCCGCTGAGCAGAGAGCCCCATGCGGGGCTCGATCCCAGGACCCTGAGATCATGACCTGAGCCGAAGGCAGAGGCTTTAACCCACTGAGCCACCCAGGCACCCCGAGGTGGCCCATGTTGATATTTTGCATTTTTCTTGAAAATTGTTGTGTTCTCTTAAGTTTTTAAATCTACTTGTATATTCCTGTCTATATATTCTTATGTTGTTTTAAAAATTGTCTCTGTATCGGTGGTTATAGTCTTGTACATTTTCTAAGTTTCTGCTGTCATTGTTTGTCCCTTTTCTCTTTCTTGATCCTTCCCACAGGAAGTTTGTCTGTTTTGTCAGTCTTTTCAAGGCATTGGCTTTTGGTTTTCTGGATTTTCTTTTTTTTTTTTTTTTTTAATATTTTATTTTTATTTATTAGAGAGAGAGAGAGAACACAAGCAGGCAGAGAGGCAGGCAGAGACAGAGGGTGAAGCAGGCTCCCTGCTGAGCAAGGAGCCCGATGTGGGACTCGATCCCAGGACCCTGAGATCATGACCTGAGCTGAAGGCAGCTGCTTAACCAACTGAGCCACCCAGGCGTCCCGGTTTTCTGGATTTTCTTGCTTAAGGTTTCTGGTTCCAATGTCAGAGGTACCTTAAGTTTTGCTCTTCACTATTTCCCCTGCACACCTGTTCTGTCTTACTCTCTTGTCTTGCTAGCTTTTTGTGCTAATGCTTATTTATTTTCTATCTTTATTATTTTTTAGGAAATGCCTTTAAAGCTTTAAATTAGCCCCTTGCCCCGCTCTAATGCACCTACAAGAGTTGGTATGAGATGCTTTTGTTGTCACTCACTTGAAACCTTTTTTTAACTTGCCCTTGTAACGTTCTCTCCACCCATGAGCTGGTCAGGTCACACTTCACAGTATCAGACATGAATGTCGATATATGTTTAAAGCAACAATTTAATTGTTAATTTTTTACTTTGATTACACCGTGAATAGATAATATGGACTACATATGATATCAATGCTTTGAAATCAACGAAGACTTCCTTTATGACTTAATGTTCAATAGACTGTTAAGATATATTAACTTAAGCATGTATATTCTCTATGTGTTGGATGTATTTACTATGCATTAAGTCAGATTTGTTAATTTTATTGATTAAATCTGGTAAGCGCTCTTTAGATATTGTGTGATTTATCTGTTTCTGATAAAAGTATGTTCAGACCTCTCGCTGGTTGGGATTTACCTATTTCCCCCTATACTTCCATTTTGGTGCACATGTATTGGGTCTGTCGTAAAGGGCATACAAATCCACAAATGCACGGTGGTGGTGTCTTGGTGGCGATGGCTTCCATCAGCTGTGAAATATACCTGTGTATCCTGTTGCTTTGGCCTGAAGTTCTTCCCTTGCTGATACTCATGTGGCCCCCGTGCTTTCTCAGGCTGGTGTTAGCAGGCGCGCCCCCCTCACCGCTGTCTGCGCTCCCGTTCTGTGTGGTGGTTGTAGTTGAGCTGTGTCCTCTGTAATCCGACTGTAGCTGGATTTTAAAAAAGCAACTCGAATGATCCACATCTTTTTAACAGGCTTCTTTCATCCGTTTGCATTCCTTTCGTCATTATTGATATATGTGGACTTGGTTTTAAATGTAAATTCAGCGGCATTAATGACATCCACGAGGCCGTGAGATCATCACCACCATCCATTGCCAGGACTTTTTCATCATCCCACTTAGAGACTCTGTATCCGGGAAACAGTTATTACCCCCTCTCCCCGGTCCTACTTTCTGTCTCTGAATTGGCCCACTCTAGGGTCCTGATACAAGTAAAACCATGTAATATGCGTCCTCTCCTGTCTGGCGTCTTTGGCCCAGCATCCGTGGTTTATCCGTGCCGTAGCGAGTATCAAAATTTCATCCCTTTTCAAGGCTGAAGAATACGCCACTGTACGTAAAGGCCACATTTTGTCTGGCCCCTCATCTGGTAACAGGCATATGGGTTGTCTCTACCTTTGGCTACTGTGGGTAGCACTGCTGTGAGCGCTGGGGTACCAGCATCCCCGTGAGTCCCTCTCGATTCTTTTGCATAGAGATGCCCAGAAGTGGAATTACTGGGCCGTATAGTAGTCGGTGTTTTAACTTTTTGAGGAACTGCCGTTCTGTTTTCCGCAGCGGCTCTGCCACTTCGCATTCTCACCAGGAGTGCTCGATACCACTTTATTTTGTGTCTTCTGATTACAGTTTTTTCTTTGCTTCCTTTTGCCTAATGTATGTTTTAGGAAATTAGCACTGATGGCAAGTAGATGAAGTTGGAAGTGAGATGAGTTGGCTATCACAACAGTACGGAAGAGGCGAGAAAGACCTGAGCTGAGGCAGGGGTGGTAGCAATTAAGAACAAAGCGGAGACTTGGGCGATATTTCAGACATACACATTTATTCATTCATTCTACAAGTATTTTTGAGTGTCTGTGATTTCAGGAATGAGAAAGACTGAGATGAATGAGATAGTCATGGTCCCTGCCTTCTTGGCACTCAGTCTAAGGGGGAGAGGGACGTGAATAAAATAATCATATACATAAAGGTCAGAGTGGAAACTTGGAAAATGTGGCAAAGGAGTGATAGTGGGTGTGTGGGGGGGGAGGTAGTTGACCAAGTGTGAAGGCCAGGAAAGGCTTCCCTAAGGAGGGGTGTTTGGATGAGGAGAGTTAATCAGGTGGAGGTGGAAAGTGGGTGGCTTAGAATGTTCTAGGCAGAGGAAAAAGCCCATGCAAAGGCCCTGTGGCAAGAGAGGGAAGGTACAGGTTTCTAGAAACAGAAAGGAGGCCAGTGCCACTGATGTAATATTGTTTACTTTCCAAAATATATAAAATAATCTAAGTGTTCAGTGTGAAGAGAATTATTAACTGAATTATGCTGCTTCTATAAAAGGGGGCACTGTGCAGTCGCTGAAATGGTGTCTAAATCTGTGTACATGGGAAACACTATAATATTGATAATAAAAACACTTTGTTAGAGTGACTACTGATACTGATAAGTAATAAAAACATATTGAAACAATGTTTAAAATATGATCTTGTTTCTGTTTGTGTGTAATATATAATCAAACAATATATGTTTATTTCTGTATGTATAGTTTTAGCAAAAAAGTCCGAAATATGTTCACCAAATGATCGTTTCTAGGGAGTGGAATTCTGAGCGATTGTAATTTTTTTTCTTTTTGCTTTTTTATATCTAAAAACTTTTATTCAACAAATGTGACTTACTTGTATAAAGATAAAATTGAAAAAAAAAAAAGGCATTTCTGAGCCAGGATTGGTAGACTTGATAACTCCTTGGGCAGGAGAGAAAGGTGCTCCCTGTCAGAAGGGACTGGGGTCCTGTTGGTGGTGGACAGCACCACGGACACACTGAGGTGGAGGCAGAAATGTCTGACAGGAAGTTGGAAATGCGGTTCTGAAACATAGGAAAGGCACAGCTACTGAGACAAATGTGCAAGAGAAGAGGTCCTTGCATCCCCAGAAAGGAGGTTGTCGATTGTCCTTGGGAGCCCGTGGGGCAGAGAAGAAGGTCGGAGTGCAGGAGGAGGAAGGGTGATGGGTGACGAGGAAGGATCAGCAGTTGGTGTAGATAATCCTTTCCCGGTGGTGGAAGAAGAAAATGAGCACTTTAGGGTAGGACACAGAACAGGTTCGGTGATAGAGATTTAAAAATCTTCAACAATAAAAATTTAAAAAAAAGCAGAGGGGCAAGTGTTAATCAGTCAAACCAATCAGCAAGTATAGAACAAGAGAAGAAATGTGCCTGGACTGGACCTCAGTGAATAAGCATAATTTAGGTATAAAATTCTTGATTGTCGGTTTTTCTCTCAAGAGCTTTGAAGATACAGTTTTTACTATTTCCCATTCTTTCTTTCCTTTTTTTTTTTTTTTTTTTAAGATTTTATTTATTTCTCAGAGAGAGAGAGGAAGAGAAAGAGCACAAGCAGGAGGAGAGGCAGGCAGAGATAGAAGCAGGCTCCCTGCCGAGCAGGGAACCCGACGTGGGGCTCCATCCCAGGACCCTGGGATCATGACCTGAGCTGAAGGCAGAGGCTTTAACCCACTGAGCCACGCAGGCATCCCTCCCATTATTTCTAACAAGAAGTAAGCTGTCAGTCTAGATAACCAGTCCTTCCTCTCTAGGGCTTTTAAGATTTTCCTTCCGTCTTTCTCTTTTCCTTGTATTTATCTTTTTGGAGGTTCATTAGGTTTCTGAAGTCAGAGGGTCCACAACTTTCAGCAGTTCTGGAGCACCCACAGGTCTCCTCATTCGTAGCCTCTTCTGTTTTCTCTCTTCTGTCCTGTAATGCTGATCAGCCATGTGCCAGCCCCTCTTTAACCTCTTTGCTGTGTTTTTAGTCTCTTCATCTTTTTATGATGTGTCTTGACCTAATTTATCTTTCAGTTTATCCTTTCTCACTTTTAATTTAGTTATTCTTATCCAAATGATACACACATGGAGTTTTTTTATTTTTATCTTTTTTGAAGATTTTATTTTTAAGTAATCTCTATAGCCAACATGGAACTCGAATTTCAATCCTAAGGGTAAGAGTCACGTGCATCACCAACTGAGCCAGCCAGGCACCTCGACACACAGTTTTAAAAGCCAAGGAATTATGTAAGACTTGTGACAAAGAACAGTAGCTCCCTGACAGTTGTCCCTTATTTTCTGATCTCCAAGAACATTCAACTCTTTGACAGAATCTTTTAATATTTGTCTCCACATATGTAAATAACATGTCTGCTTTGCTAACTTCTTGGCTTTTCAGTTTTGGCATAATCTCTTGTTTTTGTACCACGGAAGATGTGGGTTTGGCCCTCATTCCTACTCACCCTCCTACATTTCTCACCCCCAGACATCAGATACGTGCAGTTAGATCAGTAGTAAGTGTTTATATTTCACAACTGGGAAAACACTACTCACTGCTGGACCTGGATTAATTTCTTTTCCTGCACTTCTTCATTGTTTCCCTTGAGTTAATAGTTGGTACTGAGCTTTCTATGTGCACAACACTAATTTAACCCTAACCCGCCCTCTGAGGGTACAGCTGCCTTCCCACCACACTCAGACCTGCTGCATCCTGGGGGGGACTGATGGGGAAGCCCTTCTCAGAGCCGCCTGCCTGTCCCGCTCTGGGCAGGGTACCTTCCAGGCCTGCTGGACAGCTCCGACCGCGGACTGTCCCTCTGCCACCACACCGGGGGCTCCCTTCGCTTCCTTCTCAAGTTTGATTGCCTGGTTCCTAGATCCCATTTGTCTCCTTCACGTGATTCATGGCTTCATTTGGTGCAGGACATGCTCCGGGAGCATCCTGGGAGAGGGCGCCTGGAGATCGTCTTTCCAGAACCCTCAGGTCTACACCTGCCAGAGTCTGTCCTCACACCTCGACCGTTATTTCGGATTGGATATCGGGATTTCCGATTTCAGTTCAGCTTTGAATGTGGAATTTTTCTTCAGAATTTTGAAGATTTTGCTGTATTTTCTTTTAGTTTCCAGTGCTGCTACTGAAATGTTGACATTGTTCTTGTTCTTGCTCCTTGTGTGAAAGCTGTTCTATTCTTTCTGGAGCCTCACAGGATCATTTGGTTCCCTGTGCTCTGAAACTGGTCAGTGGAGTCTTGCTCTGGGACTCTCTCACCTCTTGGCAGTCCTTTTTCTCTGCAAACACATGCCCTTTAGTTCTGAGAAATGTTCGTAAATCATCTTCTGCCCTTCATTCTCAAAATTCTATCTTTCTAGACCTCAAATTACATAAATTTTGGACTTAGAAAATGAATCCTATGTTTTCCTTTCTCCTATTATTTTTGCTTCCCTTTTTGGAGGGGGCAGGGGTCCTGGTTTTCACATCTTCTGTTAAGATAATCCTATCTGTGATTCCTTTTCTATTTTCCAGAACATCATTTTTATACTCTGTTTTTTAAAGTATCATTTTCTTGTTTCTTACTCTGTCCGAGACTCTTGGTACCCCTGCTCCCAGCAGTTTCCTTTCTCTGGACGTGTGTTTCTTTAGGCCTCTGTCTTTCATGCCACAAGGTTTCCCAAAATGTCTGCGGATCTCTGGCTGTCACTCCGCTCACATTTAAGAATGAGGCATTAGCTGCCTACGGACTCTTGGTGGTACGACTAAGCCACCTGTTGGGAAACCCCACTGTGGGACTCCCTCTCTCTGTGTTCTCTCCTGGGCTGGTCGGCATCCCCAGAGAAGGCTTGTCTAATGTGGTGCTAGGATTCTAGGGCCCAAGTAGAAGAAACCTGTGGGTCTCAACACCCACCTTTCCTCCTTTGGTTCATCGTGATACCCCGTCCTCAATTGTTTTGCCCCAGAGAGTAATTTCAGTCTCTTGCCACAGTGGTTGGTGGAGAGGAGGGAGGAGGGTGCTGGAAAGGGGAGGGGGCTGGGGGCTTACTCCCTCTTACTTAGAATTTCAGCCAATTCTCTTCTCATCCCACCCTCCCCCACCCCTTCCAGAGCAGCCTGGAACCACCGAGTCCACAGTCTTCAGAGCTGTGTCCTCGCTCTCTCCTCCTGGCCCAGGGTTCAGGGTTCTTCAGTCTGCTGTCCTTAACTCTCTCTCTCTGCTTTCCAGTCTCCAAGCATCTGTTGTCTCTTCCCGTTTCTGTCCATCCCACAGTCCATCCCAGTGCTCAGAAAGCCTTAGGAGACGCTCTCATATTTCCCCTGTGCTTCAGAGAGGGATGTATCCCCACTTCTATGAAGGAGATCTGCGGGGAGGTTGCCTTTCAAGGATCCTTGCTTTATATGGTGCAGCTCCCACCTTTGGTGGTCCGGACTGTCTCTGTCTCCTGCAGGAGCAGGCTCTGTGTGACCAGCGACAGCAGACGCTCCAGGCCAACACTTGGCAGCTACAGAACTCTCCCCTCTGGATTCACAGTTTCTGCTTTATTTCACCTCTGATAATCTCCTTTACTTTCCTCTTGGCTTGACATGCATTTTAAAATATTATTTAAAAGAATTAAAACAATAAATATTAAAAGAATAATGTTTGGGAATTCTGTAACAGCGAAGTTTCTACAAATATCCAGTCTACCGTGTTCTCAGCCATGGGCCCTCCTGGCGTCATGTGGCACCGTATAGGAGACACATCTGTGTGATGTCCCGAGCTCCCCTGGGCGAGCTTGAGACGGGCCCGTTAGATGCCACGACCTCCAGGTTACAGCTCAGGATGCTGATGGGCACATCGCCTTTGTCAGATGACATGGGGCCTGGTGGGTTTGGAGATCTCTCCGTGACTCGTGCTCTCACGAGGGAGTGGCGTAGGTCTTGTCTGGGCTTCAGCGGGCCAGCAGAGTGGCTGATGAACTCCCAAAACCTCTCTGGGGTGCAGGTTCAGACCTCTGCACGCCTCTCCTGGACAGGCCGAGGGCAGGCGTCTTAGCCATAAACTCCGACAGATCTTCTGGGAGAACCCGTTCTGTCCTCTGGTGGTACCTTTAGGACCTCTAGAGTCCCGGGGCACAGTGGACATGTCCGGGGACAGGTTCTGCTCAAAGCTGTTCTGTAGACTCAGAATTCCCAAACAACCCTTTTATGATAAGAGCATCTGATAGCAGTCATTTCGCACGTGTGTTTCTTCCACATTCATCTCCTCCGCCGTACACCGATGGAGTGGAAGGAAGATCAAACCCACGCCAGGTCTGGCCTCCAGGAACCATTAGTTTGCACTCACAGTCACGGTCTGGCCAAGAAGAGAGCTCTGCTTCGGTTGGGGGGGCCCTGGGGCCGGCAGTGGTTGATGGTTTCCGCCTGCCGACTGGGGTGCCCCAGGAAGAGCGTCCGTGGGCACGAGGGGCAGGAGATGGTGGACAGCCATGGTCGGGATTTTAACCGGCTTCTCTTTCTCCCTGTGAGTCACTGCAGAGCACCATCCCAGGTGTCCTAGTTTTCACATAAAGGGAGTCCCAGTCCCCTAACTGCCCGGCAGGCTGGCAGGCTCTCTTCCTGCGCGTGTGCCTCCGTCCACGCACTGCGCCGTCCGCACCTTTGATGCGCTGTGTTGTTGCTTCACAGGTACTGTGACTGCTTTGCCAGCGGGGACTTTTGCAACAACTGCAACTGTAATAATTGTTGTAACAATCTGCACCACGAAATCCAGCGCTTCAAGGCCATTAAGGTAATATTTTTTCCCACTAAATACATGCATTCTCAAAGTGTTAAAGTGCTTGAGATATGGGGCACCTGCGGAGCTCAGTGGGTTAAGCGTCTGACTCTCGGTTTCGGCTCAGGTCACAGTCTCAGGGTCGTGAGATCGAGCCCTGCGTCAGGCTCTGTGCTCAGTGGGGAGTCTGTTTGAGGTTCTCCCTTTCCCTCTACCCATACCCACCCCCCCGCTCACGCTTTTTCTCTCTTTTTGCTTCCCCTCTGTTTTTTTAATTAACAAATTATGTATTATTTATTTCAGGGGTACAGGTCTGTGATTGATCGGTCTTACACAATTCCCAGCGCTCACCACAACACATGCCCCCACCAGTGTCCATCCCCCGGCCACCCCATCCCTCCGACCCCCTTCCTCTCCAGCACCTTCAGTTTGTTTCCTGAGATTAAGAGTCTCTTATGGTTTGTCTCCCTCTCTGGTTTCATCTTATTTCATTTTTTCCTCCCTTCCCCTATGATCCTCGGTCTTGTTTCTCGAACTCCTCATATACTGCAGTGAGATCATATGGTAACTGTCTTTCTCTGATTGACTTATGTCACTTAGCATAACACTCTCTAGTTCCATCTGTGTCACTGGAAATGGCAAGATTTCATTTTTTGATGGCTGATACTCCGCTGTATAAATGTCCTGCGTCTTCCTTACCTGTTCACCTGTCGATGGACATCTGGGTTCTTCCCATCATTCGGCTCTTGTGGACATCGCTGCTATAAACATTGGGGTGCTCCTGCCCCTTCAGATCACGACCTTTGTATCTTTGGGGTAAATACCCAGTAGTGCAATTGCTGGGTCGTAGGGTTGCTCTATTTTCAACCTTTTGAGGAATCTCCGTCCTGTTTTCCAGAGCGGCTGCACCAGCTTGCGTTCTCATTTTTCTCTCTCTCTCTAAAAATAAGTAAATCTTTTTTTTAAGTACTTCAGATGTTCACGAAACTATCTCCGGAGACTCCCAACCAATTTCAATATTGGGAAAGCCCGAAGTTTTTAGGAGTATACGATGAGCAGGACTTTATTCCTGAGGGTGAGTGTTGGTCCTTGATCACAATTGTCAGGAGTGTGGCAGCCAGAGAAAGATTTTTATTTTCCACCACGTGGGATGTCCTCAGTGGTGCAGCACTGTCGGAAGGTTCTGACTTAAGAACGTGCAAATGTCCGCTTTGTCTTGTAATGAGGTTTAAAGATTTGGGTCTTATCATGTAGCTGATAAGCCCGAGCTTGTAGAATATAGTCTGAGAGGCGTAGAAAGGCCATTGGTCGGGGAGGGGGCCTCTGAGCCACAACACAGGTCTGATTTTTGCTCTGTGGCTTCTGGGTGAGGGGGGAGTCCGGACTCTCCCTGGGGGGCCAGCGGCAGCTCCAGCAGCCCCGCACTCGCCCAAGGCCACCTGTAGGAGCTCACAGTTTTTACCCCTTCCTGTGGGCACAAAACACCATCAGAGGATGAGGACAGGTAGGCAGGCGTGGGGCCGCCAGCCTGCTCTGGGGGCATATTTGGTGCTCCTAGTATACAAAAGGAAACCAAGGGCCATCACATGTAGACTTGAGACCGTCAGGCTGTGTCATGGCTAGTCTATTTCGTTTCTACAATAATTTAATTCTCCTTTCGATCTATAGATAAATCACTTGAAAATATCTTACCCATTTTGACAGAGCCAGATCCATGGGACAGAAGAAAATTCTGATGCCACTAAACTTTAGTAGTTTTCTTTAGGGTGAAAGGGTATTGTCTATAATCACAAGCATATAAAGTTTTAATCTAAAAGAGTTGGCATTTTCAAGCATTGCTGGTAGGAACTCAAGTTGGTACGACCACTTGGGGAAATTATTTGGCAGTAGTTTCTAAAGCTGAACCTTCGTAGGTGCTATAACCCAGCATTTTCGTCCCCAAAAGCAGAGATGACAGAAATGAGTGTATATGTTCCCTGCAGACCCACACAGCAGCCCCACCCCCAACAACCCAGTGTCCATCAGGGGTAGTGTTCTAGCACGTGGTGGAATACTACACACCAGTGAAGAAAGCCCGGGTGCCATGCTGGTGCAGGCAGCGGGCATGGGCGGGCGTGCTGGGGGGAGTGCCGTAGGGCCATGAACTCTGGGAGCAGTTGAGGTCAGCACGGTGGTTCCCCCTGCGGCGTGTTGATGGGGAGGAGTCCTGGGGAGCCTTTGGGGGCCAGGCCACCCTCCAACCTGACCTGGGGGGATTACGCCGGGCACACGTATGCTTCATTCATCACGCACCATCCCATGGATGGTGCCCTCCCCGTCCCTCACCCTCAGGGGGAATAAGAATATGCAGACAGCAGCCTCGCCCCAGGCCAGTGCTGTCTGATCGCTTCTGCAGCGATGATGTTCCCGTGTCGCTGGGCGCAGACCCTCCCGCTAACCTGTGCGGAGGGAGCAGAGCGCCGGTGCTGCGGTGACGTCGTGGGGCTCACAGTGCACCGAATCACTTTATTAAAAATGTGTACGCATCTGTCAGTCTAGATAGAGAGTAGAAAATAGGTAAAAAGAGTTAACAAGCCAGGATAAAAAGCTGAGTGTGTTGTGTGCACAGAACGTGGCCCCGTGGTCGAGCCTCTGGGCTGGGCGTGCGCACGGGGACTGGGGCCGCGTCCCTACTGCCCGTTTATTACGGCGCCTCTCGGCCTCGATTCGTTCATCTGCGAGACAGAAGCAACAATCGTGTCTACTCCCCAAACTGCTGTGAGGATTGAGGGAGAGAGTGCACACAGATCACACGGAAAGATGCCTGGAACACGGTCGCTGATACTTGTGAGCTGTCAGCCGGCACACGGCCCCCGCTGTCTCAGGGCAAAGCGCACAAGAAATGCTGGAAAGGAAGAGGGCCACGCGGACACAACCATAGTCTTTGCATCTTTAACATTCAGTTATTTTACAATAAGCATGTATGACTGTGAAACTCAGGGAAAAAAAGCACTGCCTTTAAGGGTG
>CM053613.1:2583538-2601091 GCA_028646535.1 Procyon lotor
CCCTCAGTCTGTCTCGTAGGGCTGAGTCTCTTACGGTTTGCCTCCTCTGATTTTTTTTTTATTTTTCGTTCTCTTCCCCATGCTCCTCTGTTTTGTTTCTTAAATTCCACATATGAATGAGATCATATGGTCATTGTCTTTCTCTGACTAACTTACTTCACTTAGCATAACACCCTCTAGTCCCATCCACATTGTTGCAGATGGGAAGACAGCATCCTTTTTGACGGCTGCGTAATATTCCATCGTGTCCTGTGACTTTTCCTAAAGCAACAGGTGGGTTCCTTTCGCTGAACATGATTTTCACGTAATAAAGTACAGTTTGATGGAGTTTTGTGTTTTCTGTCTTACAGGCATGTCTTGATAGAAATCCAGAAGCTTTCCAACCAAAAATCGGGAAAGGGAAGTTGGGAGACGTGAAGCCTCGACATAACAAAGGCTGTAACTGCCGGCGCTCGGGCTGCCTCAAGAACTACTGCGAGTGCTATGAGGTGAGCCGCCCCCCAGGGCCCCGGGCTCGGGGGACCCAGCGGTAGCCCTGGGGCTCCTTCGGGAGCCCGTCGCCCGCCTCGAGCCCTCCACGAACGCCCAGGAGAGGCTCCCGCCGCGTGGCCCTGCCACAGGTCAGGGGCTCCCAGAGGTGGACCTTGCCTCCCCCATGTGGAGCCTTGTCCCCAGGCTGGCGCTCCGTGACCAGAGCAGACCTCGGGGCTGCCGGGCCAAGCACAGTGTGGGGCAGAGCGTTTCCTGGGCTGGAGTTTCTCGGGGACCCACTGGCCGTGGAGGGACTCGCTCTCTCCCTCATCTTCCCACTCTGTTCTCGGTGTTGGAGGAGAGGGAGGGAGAGAGGAAACAGCCTGCCGGCCCCAGCGGTAAAGCAGCCGGGAAAGCCCTTCCTTGAAAGGCTCTTCTTTGGTTTGCTTGCCGCCTGCTGGGGGGATCTGCGAATTTTATTTGGACAAGGTTGTCCCGGATGGTCAGGCTTGAGAAGAGTCCTCGTGATTCCGGGGACACGTGTGGGAAGCTCTGAGTAAGCAGGCCCAGCCACCCCGCAGCTAGGGTTTTGAAAACGCGGTCAAAAGTGGGGCCGGGATACAGAATGGAAGCCGTGAGTGGCCTCCCCCCACCGCCCGAGGAGGGGGTTTCAGATGCTCACACAGCGTCTCTGCCTGCTCTTCACCCATTTTCCAAAGGCTGAGCCTTTGCCAGACAGCAGCCCACGCGAGAGGCGGATGTCCTGCAGTCCCGAGAGTAGACTAGAAATCCTGAGGAGCCTCTTGCTCAAACCCGCAGGGGGCAGAGTAAATCACAAGACATACCCTTGGGTGTGCATCTCTGAGCCGAAGAGATCCAAGGGACTCCCGAGCAGCTGAGACAAAGAGGGAACCCGCGGCAGGCCCGAGTCAGGGGGGGCCCCCGACTTGCCTGGCACGCCGCCTCGTGCCAAGCAGCCGGGTCCCCCCGGAAGCAAGGGGCAAGGGCCTTCCCCAGGACAGCCAGGCAAGGCCGGCCCTCGGTGGGCTTCAGACCCTCCCAGCCGCATGTTCCCTGCAGTAGCGGAGCCGGCAGGATGCAGGCCCCCCTCGGCCCCCCGCAAGAAAGCAAACACCGCATTCAAGCCGGTCCAGTGCAGGTGTGTGGACGCTGCACGATGGTCCGCTAGGTGCGCAGTGGTGGGAAGTCTAAAAACAAGGCACACACCTTCGTTAGAGATGCTGACCATCCTCTGACGAGCTCAGGCGGCGTCACTGGGCACAGATCACCAGAGCAAGCATAAGAGTAATGAAAATTTGAAATATTGGAAGCATTACCAGAATGAGACACAGACACGAAGTGAGCAAAGGCCATCAGAAAGCTCTGCCGAAGGGCCTGTTGGATGTGGGGGGGGCACCCCCCATGTGTGAAAATGCAGTATCTGTGAAGCTCAGTGAAGGGGGTGAGCGGAGAGCTGGGGGCTGGGGTCCTAGGGCCTGTGGTCCAACTGGGGGGCAGCGCTCTGAGCCCCTCTCCCCGCTTGGGACTCACGCCAGCACTCACATGCCCGCCTCCCAAACCCCCTCCCCACGTCTGTATGAAAATTGCAGATTAAACACACGCGCGCACGCACACACACAGTTATTTAAGGTCCAGATAGAAAGTGTCGTTTTTGATGAATTATAGGGCAGTCTAATTTTATTGAAGCATTTTATGTTACCAGGCCAAAATTATGTGTTCTTCTATTTGCAAATGCATTGGTTGCAAAAATTACGAAGAAAGCCCAGAACGGAAAACCCTAATGAACATGCCCAACTATATGGAAATTGGAGGGTTTGAAGGCAGCCATCATTTCTCACCAACTAAACTCTCAGGACTACCGAAATTCAGACAAGATAGGTAGGTACGGTGAACCCGCCTTCCGAGAGGGGCAGCAGAGGTTGATTTGAGGAGAGTCAGTCTATCCACCGGAAAGAGAGTGTGTGTGTCTGTGAGGGTGTGGGCGTGGGGATGAGGTGACAGCCCCCCTGCTGGGCCAGCCTGAGACACGCCCCCCTCCAGTGCTTCTGCACGGTCCCCACCCCTGAGACCTTTCTGTGCTGTCTGTCCTCGCGGACGGAGTTATCCGCGTTGTGTACGAGCAGAGGGGCCCCGTGGGGATCCCGGCGCTCTCAGGCTGGAGGGCAGGATCTCCGGACCGCCAGCGCCTGACCAGCTGCTGGCCGTGGGGGGTGACAGCCCGCCTGTCACGCTCCTTCCTGAAGGGGCGGTGAGGGACCCCACACTAGGCGGGTCTCGCCCCGCGGAACTGTGCTGAGGCCATATCGTAACCCCAGCAGGCCTCAAAGGCTGAATGATCATTTTACTATATATTAGACTAGATTTATCCATTTAAAAAAATACTTTTGAATCCGATGTCATGACAAAGCACCAGATGTCATGAATTCATATCATTTTGCAAAGCCGAGTTCACACTTACTTGGTCAGAGACAGGAGAGGTACTCGTCGCCGGGACCTGCAGAGGTCTTTATCAGTAAAAATCTACCAAGCACGGCCTCATTGTCTGTGAAAGGGGGCGCGGAGATGTTCTCCCCTGGCCTCGGGGCTGTGTGTCCGACCTGGTGGGAGGGAGGCTCCGTATGTCGTCTGTCGGCATCCGGCCTCCAGGCCTCCGGACGGTAGGGCTCTCCTGGCCTGAGGGCGCCCTGCTCCTCTGTCTTCAACAAGTCATTGTGCCCCGTCTGCACAGAGAGATTTTAGCAGGCCCAACCCCCAGGTCCCTTCGTCCGCCAGCATTTGTCAGTATTTCAGGAAGTTTTCCTGCGTTTGAGCGCCGTGTGGGCAGCCGTCTAGCGAAGTCACAGTTGCCCCTCGAGCTCAGCGGGGGCACGGCCGGTCCTGGATGGCAGAGTGCTGCTGCTCAGGGATCCCCAGGGGCATTGGAGGGGGGGCTGTGCCAACAGTGCCCCCCAAGCGGGCGAGTCCTCAGGGCCGTCGGCATCCTGGAGCTCCAGGCGCCCCTGGGGGTGCAGGGCCTGCACGGCACTGGGACTCCTGAGGGCCTCCCGCGGGCAGCAGGCTGGTCCACGCCCCCCCAGGGCCTTGTCTTATCTGAGTCCTGCCTCCACCCCTGCCCAGCCCCCGCACCCCTGCATGTTACAGGGTACCTACTCCGGAGAAACTTTAGACTCTGCCACGCGAGGGGAATTGGGAAGCGGATGGGTTGCCCCGAAAAGCAAAATGCTGCGTATTGTCAGGGTTTCCAATATCAGGAAGCTAACTGGTTTTACTGGTGACCTTGTTTCAAACACCGTGCCGAGGACGTCCCCTTCTCTATGAGGTACTGAAGCGGGCGCTGAGGACGGGCCTGTAACCAACCGCTTTGTCCCTGCCAGGCGTGCTCCCTCGTGCATCTCCTGGGAGGTGGTGGAGGCCGCGTGCGCCTGCCTGCTGGCTCAGGGCGAAGAGGCCGAGAAGGAGCACCGCTCGGCGTGCCTGGCAGAGCAGATGGTCTTGGAGGAGTTCGGGAGGTGCCTGTCCCAGATTCTCCGCATTGAGTTTAAATCCAAAGGGCTGAAGATTGAGTAGAGTTACAGTGTGCTGATGTCCGAATGCACATAGATTTTGTTTCAATATTCTGAGGGAAAGAAATGTGTAGTTTAGAAAGGTTGTTGGAGGAACACGAGGCCGGGTCTGGTCAAGGGCCGTGTCACCAAGGTCAGGCTCTCCCTCTGCGTCAGGGTGCTGGGGATTACTATTGTGATCGGTGATCACAAGCCCCCTTTTTGAGCCAGTGCGGAACACAGCTAACCGTCCCTGTCTGGCCCTGGGGAGGCTCCGGGGGAACCGTCTGCTGCGCACGGCAGGCCCTGGAGAGGGAAGGGCCCGTTCCCACGCTCACCCTGTCTTGGAAATTTTTCTCTGGAAGCTTCTCTGCCTAAAAAGCCGTAATGGTTTTTCACTAAAATTATTTTGAAATAGATTCTCCAGATGGGCTGCTAAGATATAACTTACAGTCTCCAGAGAAGTACCAAATACCTTGAGGAGTCCCCGAGTGTGCACGTTTCCCCAGGGCCACACGAATTCTCTGCTCCCCCAGGGCCACCGTGAAACACGGGGCAGTGGGCTCATGGTTGTGACTGCAAAGGATCTAGGTTCTTATGTGTTTCCATCTGAATGTGGAAAAGCTCTATTGTCCAATGAATTTCTCCCTAATTACTGTTCTAATATTATTATTGTTTGTTAAAATATGGTTAAAATAACTAGTTTGCAGAAACCAGCAGGTAAGATTAGTTATTAAGTTGACTCTCTTTTGGTTCTATTGGAAAAGCAAAGAGGATTAAACATTTCCAACGTCTTTCATTGTCGTAATTAACTTAGTGACTGAAAACATACTGGTCATGTTTCCGTGTCTATAGCACTGGCCCCTTAGAGCCTGTTTAGAAAGCTCGCCTGTGAGCACAGCGTGGTCAGCGTGGAGCCAGCAACTGCTGGCGTTTCTCAGGCCCTATTTGGAGCAGCAAGTTCTGATGGGGAACCACGGAGGGGGACAGAAATACTTCCCTCTTCACCATTTCAATCCCCCTTTGGCTCCTTCGGATGGAGATTGGTGGTGGCAAACGCCAGAGGCAGAGACCCGCACTGGGTGGGGTGGGGGCTCGGCCAGGCTGGGTGCCCCGCTGCCCGGGGCGCTTTGGGTCCTGGGTGCACCTGCCGGAGGAGCCCCGTCCACGTCACCCCGGGGGCTGGGGAGCTGGGGGGGGCGCCCGAAACAGGGCTTTGTGACCCCCTCCTGGGGGGCGGCCTTCCCCCGTGTCTCCCCTGAGAGCTGCCAGTAGCAGAGTCTGCAGACATACGGATAACTTAGAATGTTCTAGGAGCCACATTTTAAAAAGTGGAAAGGAGTAGGCGGATTTTATTTTAATTATCCTTTATCTACTGTCATTTCAACATGTAAACAAAATAAAAATGATGGAGGTAGTTCGCATTCTTTTGTATGTACCAAGTCTTTGGAATCCAGCGTGCGTTTTACACTCACATCTCAGTGCATACCAGGCACCTTGTGGGGGCTCCAGGGCTGCGGGGCGCGGGTGTGGAGGGAGGCAAAGGCAACACCGTTCTCCAGACCTATTCTGAGCCGAGAGCTGCCCCGAAAGGCCCTGAAGCCAGGTGTGGCCTACCTGCTGAGCCTGGAGAATGTCCTGGCCAGGGAGCGAGGTGAGCAACCGTCCTGGGGCCGGGGACCCGGGCTGACCCAGGAGCTGGGCCCAGGCTCAGGGCGGGTGAGGGCCCTACGGGCTGATTCTGGCTGCAGCCAGCAATACTGAGCCGAAGCCTGAAAATTAGGGCAAGGGCACGACCCCTGGAGAGTCTCTCACCAGGGAGAATTTAGTAAGCCCCTACGGCTTCGAGAAAATTCAGGATGAGAAGGGAAAGCTGTGTATCAAGCCAGGGTGTGTGCCCAGAGGTGACAGCAACATAGGATGGCCAAGAAAGTGTAAAAGTACCTCTTTTGTTGCTGATAAAGAGCCAGTGCCATTTTAAAACTGCATAAAGATAAACCTAGCATGTCCCTACTTCGGGGTGCATCTGTGAGACGTGAACCCTCTGCCTCTCTGTGTTCGGCCACCTCTGGGATCAGGGCGAGACTGTCTGTTGGGTTTTCGGGGGGGGGGGTGGCTGGTTTTGTTTTTCCCCAAATGCAGCTTAGCTTAAACCTTGCCTTTGCAAGAATCTGAGAAAAGGTCCCAACAGATGGCATGCTTTGACATGACAGAGCCCTTTGACCTCACACGTATGGCATTTCCCCTGCACCAGTCAAGTCTCCGTGTCTCTGGACACCAGCCGGGGTCCTGTTATTCCTTCACTCGGCTCTGACACTGACTTCCTGGGGTTAGCGTCGGGTTACCCAGGGAAGGGCGCGGTCCCACCGGACTGCCCCCAACCGCAGATGCCAGTTGCTCGTGCTGGGTCCCCCGGTGACCCCACACACTTCTGTCTGACTTGGCTGCAACTGGAGGTTCCCAGGAGCCCCTCTTCGAGACAGGACTTGCGATAACCACTCATAGAACCCGGGGAAACCCGGAAGCATCACCGCCATGCTCTACTTACTATTACCAATTCATTATAAAGGATATTCAAGGGTAATAGGACCAGCCGGATGGAGAAGTACACAGGGCAAGGTTCGGGAGCACAACTCTGTCCCTGGGAAGCTGGGGTGCCACCATCCTGGCAGGTGGCCGTCACCAACCCAGAGACTCGGAACCCTGTATTGTCAGGATGTGTATGCTTCCTTCACGTCATTGGCACAATCAAGTATCAACTCAATCTCCAGCCCCCTTCCCCTCCCGGGAGCGTGTGACTGGGTCTTTCTGGTGACCAGCCCCCAGCCAGGAGCCCACGCAGAGTCACCTCATTAGAACAAAAGACACTCCGGCCACCCGAGAAATTACGAGGGTTCTAGGAGCTCTGTCAGGAACCAGTGCAGAGACCGAATATATTTCTATGTTACACACATGCTGAAAATGTTCTCTTTCCTCAGTTAACCGTGAGCTTGTAAATAATACAGAAAACATGGGAACCTATGAAACATCCTAAAGAGAGAACCTTCTGTTGCCTGGAGAACATCAGCAGGAACCTGTCTATGGTCCTTCTCTTGGCTCTGAAGCGCTTCATCCCTTTACAAAACCCGACACTAATGACCTGAAGTTCTACCGAATTCCACTGGGGAATAGACAAGCCATTGTATGAGCTAGGCTAGAATACTGGTTTAGGGGACGGAAGATGGAAGTTGCTTCTAGGATAAAGATGGTGCCTGGGGAATCAGTTTGTGGGAAAGTAGAGCCACCAGAGGGGAAGGGACAGCAGCGCCTTCTGCAGGAAACTCCCCCTACAAAGGCCCCTGGGTGCCGGGGGCAGGGGCGAAGTGGGACACCAGCATCGTGCCGTTGGTGTTCTGGAGTTTGGCCCTTCCCCGATGACGTATGATGTGGAACATCTTTTCAGCTGCTTGCTTGCTTCTGTGTATCCTTCCTAGGGAGGAGGTGTCTGTCCAAGTCTTCTGACCATCTTTTAATTGGGTTGTCCGCTTGCCTATTGCTGAGTTTTGAGAGTCCTTTGTATATTTTGGATAACAGTCCTTATCAGATATGTATTTTGCAAACATTTTCCCCTGACCAGTCACTGGCTTGGCTTCTCATTCTCTCAATAGTGGCTTTTGCAGAGCAGAAGCCTTAAATTTTAATGCAGTGCAGCTCATCAACTGTCCTTTCATGGATCATGACTTTGGTGTTGTATCCAGAACACCACCGCCCTGCTCAGAGTCACTGGATAGTCTTTGTTATAGGAGTGTTATAGTGTTGCATTTTATATTTATGTAGATGGTCTACTTTGAGTTAATTTTTGTGAAGTGTGTGAGGTCTGTGTCTGGACTTTTTTTTTTTTTTTTTTGCATGTGGATGTCCAGCTGTTCCAGCAGCTTTTCTTGAAAAAACTGTTTTTGCTCCATTGTGTTGCCTTTGCTCCTTCGTCAAAGATCAGTTACCAGTATTTATGTAGGTCTATTTCTGGGCCCTGTATTTCATTCCATTGATATATTCATCTGTTCTTTTGCCAATACCACACTGTTCTAATTATAGCTTTATGGTAAGCCTTAAAGTCAGGTAGTTGTCAGTCCTTCAGCTTTATTCTTTTTTTTTTTTTCAATATTGTGTTGGATATTCTAGGTCTTTTGCCTCTTCATATAACCTTTGGAATCTATTTTTGGGTCCCCACAAAGTAACTTTTAGATTTTAATTGGGGTTGCATTGATTCTATAGATCAAGTTGGGAAAAATGGACATCTTGAAAATATTGAGTCTTTGTATCCATGAACATGGGATATTTCTCCAATTATTTAGCTCTTCTTTGATTTCTGTCATCAGAGTTTATAGTTTTCCCCAAAGAGATCTTGTACATATTTTATTAGATTATACCTATGTATTTCATTTTTGGGGTTGCTAACATAAATGGTATCATATTTTTAATTTCAAACTTCACGTGTCCATTGGTGTTATATAGGAAAGCAATTAATTTGGGTTTTTTTTTTTAAAGATTTATTTATTATTTGAGAGAGAGTGAGCGGGGGAGGGGGGAGCAGAGGAAGAGGGGGAGAGAGACTCTCAAGCAGACTCCCCACTGAGCATGGAGCCGGACACAGGGCTTGATGCCACAATCTTGAGACCATGACCTGAGCTGAAACCAAGAGTTGGTCACCCAACTGACTGAGCCACCCAGGCACCCATAAAATCAATTAGCTTTTGTATATTGACCTTATATCCTGCAACCTTGCTATGATTGCTTTTTGGTTCCAGGAGTTCTTGTTGTGGTTGTTGATTTTCTGGTTTCCTTACAGACAGTCATGTCATCTGCAAAGACAGTTTTAGTTCTTCCTTCCCAATCTGTATGCCTTTTCTTTTCTTTCCTTGCCTTCTTGCATTAGCCAGGACTTCAGCTACAAGGTCCCCGAGGATGAGATGGGACATCCTTGCTTTGTTCCTGATCTTAGCAGGAAAGCTTTGGTTTTTTACTATTAAGTATGATGTTAGTTGTAGGGTTTTTCAGTAGATGTTCTATATCAAGTTGAGGAAGCTCCCCTCTATTCCAAGTTTGCTGAAAATTATCGTAAATAAGTGTTAGATTTTGCCAAATGTTTTTCTGTATCTACTGACTGATGTGATCATGTGATTTTTCCTCTTAGCCTATTGATGTGATGATTACATTAAATGATTTTTGAATGTTGAACCAAACTTGCATATGTGGGTTAAATTCCACTTGTTCATGGTGTGTAATTCTTTTTATATGTTATTGGATTTGATCTGCTAATATTTTATTGAGGATTTTATGTCTATGTTTATGACAGATATTGGTCTGTGGTTTTCTTATAATGTCTCTGGTTTTGGTATTAGGGTAATGCGAGCCTCCTAGAATGAGTTGGGATATATTCTCTCTGCTTCTGTCTTTGGGAAGAGATTGTAAAGAGTTGGAATAATGTTTTCTTTAAATATTTGGTAGAATTCACTTGTGAACCTATCAGAGCCCTAAAATATATTTTAATAGCTTAAAAAACTAAACTTTTCATTTTGAGATAATTGTAGATTCACAGGTATTTGTAATAACTGATACAGAGAGATGATATATACCCTTTATCCAGTTTTCCCTAATGGTCACATCTTGCAAAACTTTCGTACGATATCACGACCAGGATCCTGACATTGACGCGGTCAAGATGTAGAACATTTCTATCCCCTCAAGGAACCCCAGGTCATCCTTTAGCACCACACCCATCACCATCCCCTCCCCATCCCTTTCTAACCCTTGGGAGCCACTGTCCTGTTCTCCATTTCTATACCTTTGTCATTCCAGGAATGCTATATAAATGTGATCATCCAGTATGTAACTTGCTAGGATTTTGTTCACTCCAAAGAATCCTCTGGTGATTCATCTGGGTTGGTGCCTGGCTCAGGAGTCTGGTACTTTTTCTTGCTGGGTGGGAGGTGCGCAGTCTGGATGGATGGCAGTTTTACCAGTCACCCGCTGAAGGACATCACACTGTTTCCAGTTTTTTGCTATCATGAATAAAGCTTCAGCGAACATTTGTGTGCATGCTGTTGTGTGAAGGTGAGTTCTCATTCATCTGGGTTAAATGCCCAGGAGTGTAATTGCTGGATTGAATGGTAGCGACATGTTTCATTTTTAGAGAAACTGCCGAGCTGTTTTCCTGAGTGGCTACACCATTTCACGCCAGCAGTGGATGGGTGATCCACTTTCTCTGAATTTTTGCTAGCATTTGGTCCTATTAATTTTAGCTGTTCTGATAGGTGTTTAGTGGAATCTCATTGTGGCTTTAATTTTTATTCCCCTAATGACTAGCGATGTTGAACGTTGTTCATGTGTTTATTTTCCGTCTGTATATCATCTTCAGTGAAACGTCTGTCCCTGAGCTCAGGGAGCGCCCCTCGGCTCCTGCCCAGGGAAGGCGCGGGAGGGACGGGGAGAGCTCGTGGTCCCCATGGTGGCCCAGCATCGCGCTGGACGGACTCACGATCCCCGGGGGGCATCAAGGGAGGACACTTCCTTCCCAGAGAGAACACGGTTGGAAGTGGGGGCAGCCGCGCCGGATCCGTCGGGTGCCGACAGTGGCAGTATTTTCAAGAGAAAAAGTTCACCAGCTGCGAGGGGACGTGAAGAATTGACATGCTCCTGACGACCACCCAGAGGACCAGCCCTGAAAGGCAGAGGAAGGAGAGTACCGGGGTTATTTCCCTCCCTGAGGAGGCAGCCGTCTCCGTGCCACGTGGTCACAAAAGCTGACCGACATCACGACCTTCCTTCTACAATCTAGGGCTGAGGACGGGGCGCCCTCCCTGTCCTCTGATTCCCCAAGGGAAGAGGAGTCCCGTGTGGCCCGGTGGCCGTGCTCCCGCCCTGAGCCGGGAGAGGGCGACCGAGTCTGAGCAGGGCGCGGGCAGGGGAGGGAAGAGCGGAGGGACTCGTGGAACCGCATGGAAGCGGCCGGAGCCTTGGAGCCGGGGTTCACGGAGTGGGGAGAGGGGACCACTGGGGCTTGGATGATTGGCCTCGGAGCACGTCTTTCGGTGGTAATTCTCACACTCAGAGACACGTGACAGTCACCTGGGGCAGCGTTAAGGACACAGTGGGCCTCCAGACTCTGCAGGCCGAGGTCTGCGGGCCACCAGGGTCCTTCGGGGGGCTGATGTGGGCGAGGGGTCCGGGCCACAGCCGGCGGGCCAGCCCTGGGAAGGCGCCCCTCCTCCTCCTCAGACCCCGAGTTCCATTCAATGCAACAGAAGGGCTTCGCCTCTTGGCCTGTTTTCTCTCTGGATCTTTGGGTGTGATCTTTTTTGTTTCTGCTCTGCTGAGTGGTACCTTCCCCACAGGTGGCCTACAGGATCCTGGCCTACAGGAGGGCTGAGATTCTGGGACATTTAGCTCCCTGCCCAGCCACCTGGGCTTCCCCCACCCCCACCGTTACGTCCTCCCGCCTTGCGTCTCACCTTCACCATCACCACGCAGCTCCCTCGGCTACTGTGTTGCAGCTGCTGTAGGGTTTTTGCTCCCATCTAAAGTATCAGCCCCCTGCGGGCAGGGCTTCTGCTGCCTGGTTTTGCTCGAGTCGGTAACAGACCCCCAGTGAGGCTGCATTTTACTCACTGACGACTGAGTTACCCCCCACCCCCACCCCACAGACGGCGCTGCCCCCCTCAGACCCGCTCTGTAAGGCGGGGGGGGGGTGTGGGTTTAAAACTTCCGTCTGCTTGCAAAACTGATTATAATCACGTCGTATCTGTTAACACGGACTGGGGACGGTGGGGACAGACACGCAGAAGGAAAGGACAACTGAAAGCCACTGCTATTTTTTTTATTTTGCTGCTCAAAAGAATGACCAAAGGGGGACAAAGTCTTAACAGCAAAACCCTAACAACATAGCATCAGAGCAGAGGGGACGGGACCGGTCAGTCTACACAAGTTGGCACAAGAGTTTCTGTCGGGTTCAAGTCTGACGATGGGCGACCTGCACAGAGGAGCCGCCCAAGAGTCATCAGGGCTGCTGCTCGTCCTCTGCGGAGACGGCGGCCTGCAGGTCGGGCAGGTGCTCCAGGGCCCCGGCCTCTGCAATGAAGGAGCGCACTTCCAGAGCCCAAAGGTCTGCACCAGGGACGGTGCAGCCCTCAGCACACACACCGGAGCGTCCGAGCTCGTCCTCCCCAGGGTCCCCAGGGTCGGCCCCGAAACCGAGTGCACTACTTTCTACGTCTAACCTCCAGATGATACAAGTCTCCCACTTACTATGCGTTTGAAACTATCAGAAGTACAATTCCTGTTTGAGTAATAAAAATCAGTATCTCCGAGAGAAGTTCCATGTTACAAAATTCAAAACAGAGCAAACTGCAAAGTCCCTGGGAGAGTCGATCCGCCCCTTGCAGGAGAAGTCACCGGCAGATTTCCCCCAACAGGGAACTCGCTCCCACAGAGTGGACCTGCTTTTAGGATTTGAGATCACTAAGCCCTCCGCCCCCGTGTCCATCCCCATGGATGGCTCCACAGGCCCTTGACCACCTCCCTCCCACACCAACCTCAACTCCTTCAACCAAGGCTGTGGGTCCAGCCAGCAAAGCGCATGGATCAAAACAGAACGCAAGAATTAGTCTTGGCTCCCCCCAACTCACAGAAAAAAATCGTCAAGTGCAAAATTTGCCGAACAGGTGTCTCTCCTGGAGAATCCCAGGACCCCCACCGGCAGGGTCCCCCGTCCTAGTCTCCCTGCGCTCCCTCCCCGGGCCTCTGCCCCGACCGACAGCCATCTGTTGCCGGGCCCACATGGCCGGTGCAGAGGGGCCGGGCAGAAACGGGCCCACAGGGAGGCCTCGCCCGGCATCCTCGGGAGATAGGAGGCTGGCGGGCCGGGCATGCGGCCCGCTCTGCAGGAAGGCTGCAATAACCCACTTGAAACATGGGTCAGTTGACCATGCTTACGAGACACAGCGGAAGATGGCCTTCGAGGAACTGTGACCCAAAAATGTCCAGCTCTTGTTACCCTGCCGGGAAGTAGGGCTCCAGCGGAGGGCGTGGGCCCGACGCCCTCTGGTTCCCCTGCGGCTCTGACCACCCTCTCCAGGGCCGCATTGGGGCTGCCGCAATCCCCGCCCCTCGGCAGCCCCCCACCCAACAGGGGGGACTCGGGAACAGGCGTGGAGGGCTGGTCACTTCCTCGGAGTCCTTTCTTGACAGGCTTCTTACGTGGGCAGGGTTGTAAGAGGTGGAACTTAAAACTGGTAATGTTTCACGTACCTTTGAGATGCAAGAAAGTCAGAAACTCGATTATCGTGCTCACGGCAGCGTTCTCGGACAGCGACCTGGCAGAGCCTCCTAGGAAACAGAATCCGCGTCTGCCACCTGTCACGAGGACCTCTGGGTGGCGCGGCCCCATCTGCGGCGGGCTGAGCTTCTGGAAGCCAGCGGACTGGCCGGGCCCCCTCCCCAGACCTTGCTTAGCCCAGCATAGTGTAGAGGGGGTGTCCTTGGGTCACGACCAAACTCTTCTGAGGCCTTGAGCCTGGCGACTCGGCCTCCGTGGCCACCCTGGGCCCCGATGCCGGGCCTCGGGCTTGTACGGCAGAGGGCAGACGAGGCCGGGCCAGGCTCAGGGTGAGGATACCCCACCGCCAGGTGTGCCCCGGGACATGACGGGCAGGGAAGTGACCCCTGCGCTCTCACCTGGCCTTGCCTCGTCTTCGTCTTCGAGAAGGAGTTCCCGTTTGCCGGTGAGGCCGGGCTTCTCCTGAAAGGATCTGTGGTTGTCAATGGCATCTGTTTGCAAATGAGAGGAAAGCACCTGACCACCTCGCCCTCTTTACTACACTTACACCCCTCCCTCTCCCGGAGAAGGGCACCCTGGCTGGTGATAATCAGCACGCGCGCACGACCGCACTGTAAGAATAAAGTCACCGCAGGGAAACCAGAGAAGCAGAGAGATCATTCTCCGTGGAACCACCAACTCGTGCCAGGGCCAGAGGCGCGGATCCCCCACAGGTGCTGGGACTCTGCCAGAGGAGGGAGGGAGGGGGGCGAGAGGGAGCCCGGCGCTGGGCACGGCTGGCCAGGCCCCGGGGAGGGCAGGCACCCAGAGGTGCTGGGTCTAAGCGGGGCGCCTCTCAGGGAGACCACAGGGGCTGGGCTCCTGTGTCCCTGCAAACACAGCCGCTGAAGAATGGAAGCTCGGACTAATCGGACTTATTTTCCCAAGACCTCTCTGGCAGCCGTGCGGGAGGTGGACCGGAGCCAGCCAGCCAGAGGCAGACCGAGACAGCGGGAGAGAGGGGGGCAGGAAGGGAGGCGGGCAGGGGGGCTGAGTGTGCGTGCACCGACGGGAGGGAATCGTGACTGCTAGCCCAGCGGCCCTTCGAGAAACTTGGCCGGAAAGCACGAGGCCCTAACCCAGTGGCCCCGCAGGGAGAGAAGCGCCCGGTCTGGGGTGTTTCGGGGGTGAAGGGGACGAGGCCACGAGGATGGGGTCGGTGGGGAGGGCTCGGGGCTTGTGGCTGCTTGCCCCGTGGGCTGGCATCTGCCAGGTTAGGCCAAAGAACACCGACTCCCTCTCCCCAGAGCCGGAGTTCAGGGGGCACGGTCTTTGCCCCCCGCTCGAGCCCCGGGGATGTCCCCCTCAGGGCCTGGGCCACCTGGAGGCGTAACCTGTCTGCACACTGTTTCCCCATCTCCTGCCGCCTCCTGCCCCTACTAAGAATCCCACAGCTGGTCTGCATGCTGCCGCCACCCTGGGGCGGGCTCGGCCCACGGGGTTCTCTGCATCGTGAAGGCCCTAAAGTCACACTGTGTCCAGACTGTGTCAAATCAAGGACAGGGTGCTGAGTCTGCCCACAGGCTGGCAAGGTCTGGGAACTGATGGCTGCAGGTGAAACCACACACTAGGGTTCTGCACGCCTGCGCACTCGCACTCGCACGCCCCACCCCCACCCCTGGCTACACGTCCCAGCTGGTAGATTCACAGCACAGAGGTAAGGCCCAGGGTGGCCTAGAACCCTGATGGACTATGACAAGTCGGCGACAGTGTCCTCCCAGATCTGAACTTCTGAAGCAGAGAAAGTGCTAATGAGGCCGACGGCGGGGTGCAGGTCCCTTCTGGGGGGACATCCCAGGACTCAGGTCAGCTGACTCGAGTCTGCATAAGGCCCTGGTGAGGGGTGTGGGCTCCTCCTGATGCTGCATGGGGTCAGATGCATGTCCCTGCCCCCAGCCCCGGTCCCAGACTCGGTCATGCCCCGCGAGACCACTGCGTTGTCACCAGCGAGTGCCCCAGGCTTGTCCCTCTCGCCTCCCCCCCCCCTCCCCTAGGCATTCGGGTCCTGCTCTCTGCCACACCGATGTCTGAGAGAGAAAGAGCAAGGCTAGAAGGAGGGACAGATCCCCCCCGTGGTTTAGAGGACCCCGAGAATTTGCCCGTTTGCTGCGAGTGAGGGGTAAAGGGGGAGGAGGAGGCTCGAGGCAGGGCTGGGGGGCGGGGAGGGCGCCACATACCGATGTGGCGAGTATTTGAATCCACTGATCCCCCACCTACATGGAAACCCATGCTGCCGAGTCTCGTGGAGCGCCCCCCACTGCCCTTGACCTGGCTGAACCTGGAATATCAGTGTGACCGCCTGGAGACTGACGCAAGTGCTCAGCGCGAGGAGAGCAGGGCCGGCTCCGAGGGCCCCTGTGTCACTTACGTGGACCAAGAAGGTAGCCAGCACTGTTCAGGGTCCAGCCTCTCTTTTCCTTCACCTTCAAAGGGAGAAAAGGGTCGTACCTGGGGTTCGAGGACAGCCTCTGCACAGCTCACTCTGCTGGTCGGAGAAGCTGCTGCCCAATTCGGATACTCACAAGATTTACATCACAGAACACTTTTTTTTTTTAAATATTCTGTCACATAATAAGCCAAGTGATGTAAACCCTTAAAGCAAGATCACAGGAAAGGAAGCTCACCAGGCTTTCCAGACGAGACATGGGCATTTGAATAATGCACACACTTCTGGTGCTGCAAGAAATTTCAGCTTTGCCCCCAGATAAGCTATATTGGACAGGAAAACAGGACTGCTTGCTTTTCCAAAGAATTCACTCTAGAGCTCAACCCCAAACACATGGGGCGCCCACTTGCTTCTAAGCGCTGGTGAGGACGCGGGGCATTGGGGGCCCCTGCGGGGTAACTGACCCACTGCAGGGCGGAATGAAATGAGATTTGCTGGTAAGTCCTCTCAGGAGCTAAGTACCGGAGCCTCCAGGTTTTCCCGGTTTAGAGCCAGGAGCTGGTTATGCGCTGGCAGAGGGGCCAGGCCAGGAGGGTCCTGGAGCATCTCGCGAGACCCCTGCCCCGGGGCTGCAGGACCCCAGCCTCCCCGCACCTCCGTTTGCGCCCACCCTCCGCGGTCCGCGACGGTGCGGCTGCCCCCTTGTCCGGGGACACGCGCCGCGCACTCACCGGTGACCCGAGCCCCGGGGTAGCCAAAAGGGCCGGGGCGAGGAGCAGCCAGGCGAGCAGGAGGGCGCAGCCGCCGGACATCTGCAAGGGAAGGCGGGGAGCGGGCGGGGAGCGGGCGGGGAGCCGCCAGCCAGTCCCCGGGGCGCACTCGGACGGAGGCTCGGACGCCGGGCACCGGGCGCCGTCCTGCGACCACGGGGTGCCCACCGAGTGCCGGGCGACGCCCCCCAGCCAACACCGCGGCCGAGCCCCGGGCGGGGGGCGGGGGGCGGGGCTGGGCCTCGGGAACGTCCAGGGGAGGGCGAGGCGCGGGGCAGCGGGAGGAAGGGATCCGCCTCCCGCTGGGGCCCCCAGGGCGCGCGTACCTTGAGCGGCGGTGGGTCTCCGGGCGGCAGGGGTCCCGAGGTGGCGGTGGGTCCGAGCGTCCGGTCGGGTCCCTAGGGTCTGGCCGGGCCGGGGCGCTCACCGCATGGCGCAGCCTCAGGACCACGGGGAGGAAGCGAGGCGGCTGGGCTCCCTCGACGTGTCCGGGGCCCTGAGCTGCCGCCGCTATTTATGCCTGCGTCCCGGAGCCGCGCGCCGCGTCACGGGGCTCAGTGCCCGCCTCGCGCGCCCCCGCAGAGCCCGAGCCCCCGAGGCGGGAGGGAGTGACCGTAGCGCGGCTCCCGCGGGGGCGGCCGCGCAGTCGTGAGCACCTGTGGGGGTGCGAGGGCGGCGGAGAGACCCCAAGCCCCGCGGGGGAGCCCCCCACCGGCACCCCTGCAGAGAGTTCTCATCACCCCTGCAGATAGCCCCCCACCACCCCGCAAAAAGCCCCTACGACCCCACAGAACCCCCATCGCCCCTGCAGAGAGTGCTCATCACCCCGGCAGGCAGCCCCCCCAGCCCCACAGAGAGCCCCCATCACCCTGTAGATGCCTCCATCACCCCGTACGCTGAAGAGGGAGCCCCCATCAGCCCGCACAGGGAAACGCCAAGAGCTGTGAGAGGAGGGTTCTCAGTGGCCCGAGTCATCACTAAGTCAGTGAACCCCACGCCCATCACCCCAAC
>CM053613.1:2601591-2618877 GCA_028646535.1 Procyon lotor
AGGCCTTTCTTTCCCGGCTCACAGTCATCGAGGGGCGTACGTACGAGAGAGGAACCTCCAGGCTTCCAAGGAAGGAGGCCATCGGCTGAAAATCAGCCGGAGCTCCTCCTGCCACCTGGCAGGACATCACTGGCCACTGAAGTCCTCGGCCATGGCCGACCCAGGGGTCCCCCGCCTGGAGGCCCCAGGTACTTACCAAGAAGCCACAGCCCTCTCCCCACCCACCCAGCTGGACGTCACAGGGGACCCTGGAGTGAACAAGACCCAGGACAGATGACCGTGATGATGCCACCCAGCAGGTGTCCTACTTTTAGTCCTAGAACCTTCCTACACACAGCAGGACGGCCATCTGCCTCTGCCTGGACGGGGACGGACGCAGGGGCGCTGGAGCACCGGGGTCAAGGCCAGCTGGCCGGGAAGGAAGGAGCAGGGCCCTAACCTGGGGAGCTGAGTGCCCGCCCTGGTTCACCGGAGGGCGAGAAGGGTGCTGTGTCGGAGACCTCACTTGGCGAGGGGTCTCCTGGACAGACTGCTGGCTGTGATGGGGGTCCCGGGGGGTCTCAAGGGCACACTTAACTTCCTATCACTTCTATCTCAGCAGACTGGGGTGGGAGGAGAGTAAGGGGCAGGAGGCCTGACCCCAGGGGGACAAGGGGGTGCGGGCTGTCACCCTGGCCACTTGGGTCAGTGGTGGTCTGTGAGTGCCCTGTGCGCTCGGAAGTAGAGGGCTTTGGGGAGGGGGCCGGCGCCGGGTACTGTCCCTGGGTACCTGAGGAATGCCACCACCTTCGGACAACGCCTGGAGACACTGCTTTCCTTCTGGAATGTTCCCTCAGCTTCTGAGAAGAGGTGCGTCCCAGCGCATGGTACATCTTGGCCGAGTCCCACCTTCGCGCATTTTCCATCGACGACGAGAGCTCGAGGACCCTTCTGCTCTCAACTTGCTCTGTCTGAAGAAGCAGAAATTATAAACCAATAGTCCTGGGCACTAACTAAAAAATAGACTCCAAGCCCATCCCCCGCACGGGCTGGCGGGTGAGGCTTGCTTGGTTCAGCCCCCTGATGCTTTCCTCTGGGTTGCTCTACTCTTTGTGTTCCCTTTTTTATTTTATTTTTTGTTTTTAAGATTTTATTTTATTTTTTTTTTTATTTGAGAGAGAGCACAAGCAGGGAGAGCGGCAGGCAGAGGGAGAGGGAGAAGCAGGCTTCCCACTGAGCAGGGAGCCTGACGCAGGACTCGAACCCAGGACCCTAGGATGCTGGCCCCCAGGTGCCCCACCTCTTTTACTTTAAAAGAAACTTTACAGTAGTTTTTCAGACAAGAAGGCCTTTATTAATAAGACATGTTGCCTCTAAGTCATCGTCCTCACAAATGGATGAAGTGAGCAGGTGGAGAGACGCACCCCCCCAGCATGTGACTTGTCCACCTGCCCAGGCCCAGACGTGTAACCACAGGTGGACCAGGGACCAAACACCCCGGCCTGGGAGCTGGCACTCAGGTCACAAAGTGGGGAGAAGGCGGCCCCGCAGGCGAGTGGGACAGCCGTGTCACCCTTGTGAAGCGACATGAGTGGGGGCCGTCGGGCTGCATATCCACGGAACAACGCCCGGACCTTCCTGAAGGCGGAAGCCAGGGGCTGCAGGGGCTCAGGGCAGCTGGGGTCGGCGGCGGGGACACTGGGCCCCAACTCAAGGGGGTGGTGACCCTATCATTGATTGAGAACACAAACATTAAAAAAAAAAAAAAATCTGTCCTTTGGCCATTTTTCCCGGATCGCTTGGAAAGCTCATAAGCGAACATAAGCAGTTTCACAGACGTTGGCTCAGTTGGAGACGTGAGCTCAGAGCAAATGCGTTTCCTCGAAGTTCATCAGGACTTTCGCCAGACGCCCTTGGGAGGACACCCCTGTCGCTGCTCCTCCCCTTCTCCCTCCTGGGGGAGGGGATTCTGCCCACATCCTGGCCCCGGAGACCTGGGCGCCCAGGGCGTGGTATGAAGATGCCGTGACTTCCCGAGGCTGGCGGGCGCGTTCAGACGGGGAGACAGCACCCCTGGGAGGACGGGCGCCTTGCTCACCGGCACAGGCTGTGCTGGAACCCGCAGCCAGCGATGTAATGGGCTCTGTGCTCTCAGCAGTGACCCGATGGGAGTCATTGTCAACCTGTCAGTGTGTGGCAGCCAAAATGAAATGGGTCACCATTAGAGTAATGGAAATCCGAAAGCGTAATTTTACCCCCGCACTGTGAGCTGGCCCATCTTCCCCCAGAAACCCTGTTCGCACCACCACCAAAAACCAGCCCAAGTCTGACAAGCAAAAAGAGCAAGGCTCCAGGAAAACCCAGCCGTGGCCCGCACCGGAGCCCCATGTGCACCCCTAGGAAGGGAAGCTGCCTGCCCAGGGGCCCGGCCTGGCCTCCTGGAGATAACAGTCCAGCAGAGACCCACACGCATCAAAACGGTCATGCCCCCGACCACCTTGTCATCATGAAAAGGAAGAGGTCTGTGGGCTCAGGGAGCCTGACCTGACAGATGGGCAGGATTGCCCAAATGGGGCCCAACCCATTCCAGGTGGAGGGGTCCCAGGGCTCAGCCCGCATTCAGGTCCTTTTCCCTTGCTCCTTCCTGCTACCTGGAATGTGGATGCGAGGGCTAGAGTGGAGCAGCCATTCTGGGCCACGAGGTGATGACTTTGGATAGCAGCGAGACTGGAGGAACACGGGTCCCAGGGCCACCACCCTTCAGGCCCATTGCACAACAAGTAGAAATGAACTTCTCTCCTATTTAAGCCAATGTTATTTGGGGGTTTTCTATTACAGACAGCTGGAATGACTCCTCACTAATCCAGTGTCTTACACGAAGCAGCACCAGATGTTTGATGAATGAATTAATGAAGGCAAACCGACAAAGGGCTGTGCCACCCCCTGTGCTGGTAGGGAGCAAACCCTAGCGAAAGGGACTCCTGAAAAGGATGGCCTGGAAGACAAGATGACAAAAGGACACAGAGACACCCACTACAGACCCCGCCATACCCTCACCACTTCCCTGAACCTCGTGCTGGGCCGGCAGCACCCAGCTGTGACAGAGGCGGTGACATGGTCTCTGGTCGTGGGTGAGGCAGGTGCCCCACAGAAAGCGGGGTTCTGCAGCCGCAGGGAGGAGGGCGGGAGTCAGCAGTTGGCAGGCTCTGCCCTGAGCGGGTTCACGACAGATGTTTCCATGACGGCGCATGTTTGTAAAATAAGCTAAGAGCACGATCGGTCCAGAACTTTCCACATCCCCATCCCTGTGCTGTGGTGGCCCCGATGCAGAGTGCTGGGGAGGTGGACAGGACATCTGGGTTCTCTTAGGGCAAGCTGGATCTGGGATGCAACTCTTTGGGGTTCAGTCGGGGGGGGCTCTGTCGGGCTCATGGGGAGGACATTACAGTGTGCACTTGGGGTGCCGCAGGGGGTCCTGGAGGGAATGGCTCCCAGGAACACCCCTGCCCACAGGGCCGCCTCCCCTGGCATCGAGATTGCTGGGCCCGGGCGCTGGCAGAATGCACACTGCAGCTTTGAGGGATCAGCCGACACCCCCCGTGGGGGCCTCGGGGGCCCTCGGGCCTCCACCAAGTCCACAACCACACACCAGCCGCCCCCCACCCCCGTCCATGCCAGAGGCAGCTGCCGCGTAAATGCACCCATGACACGGCGGGGGGGGGGGGGGGGGGCTGTTCTGGACGGTCCTGTGTCGGTCAAGTCCTGGGCTCTCTGGCCTGAGCAAACCTTGCCTCCCCACGAGGAGCCTTCCTCTCCCCTCATCCCAGCCCCCCGCATCTTCTTTCCTCCACCTCCCCTCCTGCAGCCGGCTCCTCCACTCCCCTGGGCTCCCCTGGCCGCCCCCCGCTCCAGGTTTGGGGGGGCACCCGCCTGGCCTCGTCCACCTCCACACCTCCCCACCCCCCACGGCCAGCCCATCCCGAGGATCTCCTGGGATCCTAGATGGACCTGCTGGTCAGAGGCTCGGCTCTGAGAACCCATCTGGGCCCCGGGATGACTCACCCCCTCGGGTGTTTCTCTGGTGGCTCACCTTAGAGGAGCGGAAGTGCCCCTGGGAGACGAGCCTGGTGACTCAGCCCCCGGCAGCTGCACTTGGTTCCTGGTAACTCCGGCCCCCCGGCAGCACCCCCAGGGCCATGTGGGAGCCCATCTGGCTGACAGGATGGGGTGCTGAGGCAGCTGGGGGCCGAAAGGGAGGGACGGCGTCAGAAGCAAGGGGACATTTCCACCTGGGGGCCTGAGCTATGCGGACCAGCAGCCTCGGGACCCAAAATACTTTAAGGGACTTCAAAACGGTAAGCATTTGTAAAAACCTTTAGTTGAAGAAGAATCCACCTACAAGAAGAGCCACAAGTGAGCATCGAGCTGGCTGAGTGTTGGCCCAGACCCACAGCATCACCAGCCCCCAGCCGATGGGGGCGCGCCCAGGTCCCTCCCGGGGGGTCCCCTGCCGGACTTCTAGCGGCAGGGACTCCCTGGGTCCGCTTTCAGCCTGATGACAGGGGACTCAGTGGGGTCGGCCTCCCCTCCTCCCCCGCCCCTCTGTGGGCACTTGCCCTGTGCTGCTTTGTGTCTCGGTCAGGGGGTGACCGGGTCCAGCTGGTAGCCAGAGTATGGGTGGATAGGAATCCGATCAGTCACCTAAAAGGCACTGGGCACTGAGAGTCGCTATCGCTGTACGTCCCTGGGAGAGCAGGGCCGCCAGCAAGGGTCACCTCCCTCACCACCTTCATCCCCTCGTTCAGGGATGGATGATGCCCTCGCCAAGTCCCTGCCGTGGGTGGGGGGCTCAGCTGCCCCCACCCTGGGGAGGCTCCCTGGCCGCAGTGGTTTGGGGCTGGGGTGCTAGGGACACTTCCAGTCACCCGGTGGTGGCCGGGTTCAAATCCTGTCCCTGCATTCGCGAGCTGGGTGGCTCTGACTCTGTCCCCTGCCCTCCCTGTGCCTCCAGTCCCGCACCTGTAAACCTCTGGCTTCACAGGGTCACTGTGAAAAGCAAACAAGGCGGTGAGGATGGAAATGTTTTTAAACTAAGAAACACAAGTCCTGCCTCCCCCCCTCCCAGAGGGAACCTCTGCAATGAGGCAAGTGCATCCTCCGGGGGTCTCTGTTTTCACTTTGGCTATATGTGCAATTAAAAAAAAGAGAGCAAAATGGAATTTCACATTGTTAATTTTTGTGGGGGGGCCGCTGGCCAGCCTGACAAGGGGGAGCGCCTTCCTTTGCTGCGGCTGCTGGAAAAAGCTGGCGGTCCGAGGGCGAGGTGCTAGGCGGGCTGGCTTCTTCGAAGAGCCGAGAAGGGGAGATGGATCCCTTTCGCCTGGTCTGGGCATTTCACATAAAGCAGTCATGATGCTTGGCCTTGTTGGTCTGTCCTCTTTCACTGAGCAGAATGTTTAAGTCTCCTCCGTGGGATAGCAGGTGTGAATGCCCCGTGCCTTTCGCGGCTGAGTCTTATCTCATCCTATGGCTAGACCACATTTTTATCCACTCGTCAGCGGATGGACGCTGGGTCATTCCCGCCTTTTGGGTGACTGCAAACAATGCTGCTGTGAAGATCGGTGTACGGGTTTTTCTGGAATACCTCTTTTCAGTTCTTTGGGGCCCGCACTTAGGAATCGATCGTTGGGTCATCTGGTAATTCAATATTGAAGTTTTTTGAAGAACTTTATTTGAATGTTTGATATTTTGTTCATCGTGGGTATTTTTACGCTTACTTTGGTGTTTAAGTATTGCGTTGAAATATATATCTCAGCCGTTGTGTTGGTGGCGTCCCTGCCATTTTGTAGCCACGGCAAGTGCCTCACTGGCCTGGTGTCCGTGCTGGTCCTGCAGGGTGGGGGCGGATGGGGGAGGAGGGTGGACAGAGTCAGGCCATTTATGGGAGGTAAAACCCAGCTCCATGATTTTGCACGTCCTGCTTCCTTGGTCTAGAACGTGCTTCCTGTTGAGAGCGAACAGCCATCCTAGTTTACATGAGCCTGAAGGGCTTCTGGGGAGTCCTGGGCAAAGGAGGACCACTGGCCACCCGATTCCCACCATTGCTCTGCTTCCTCTCCTTCCTTGCAAATCTGGGTTAGCTGGCTGGGACTCTGTGGGCCCCCCTGGCTGGTTCCCGCCACACTGAGCCCTCTGGCTTCTGTGGTTGGGCCCCTCGTTGATGTGTGACCGACAGATACAAACGCAGGACCCACAGTTGAACTTGAAATATAGATGAACAATGAATATATTTTACATGTAAGCCTGTCCCACCACTATCTGGGACGTGTTATGCTAAAAAGTTATTTGCCGTTGTCTGAAATCCAGATTTGACCCAGCTTCCCTAGCGGCTGGGCTTAGTCCTTCAGAATGGAGGCCCTCGGTCCCCGAGATGAGCTCCTCAAGACTCAGGGTCCCCTCATTTCCCCTGACAAGTAGTCTGGGGTCAAGTTCGGCTCTGAGAAAAACGAAAAGGCCTCTGCGAGTTCTATATTTTTTAAAAAGAAGACATAGATCGTGGACATGAACGGTAATTAAGAGGAAATCAAGCTGACAGGTCCTTCGTGGGAAGAGCTTTCCTCCCCCGCGATGCCCTGAAAATGGAACAGATCATGAGCAAGGGGAAAAAATTAAATTCTCCAACCCTGTTATTATATTTGAAGAGTCAGGCTGACTTACCAAAGGAAGGACATTGCCAATTACCATCGCCAGGGCCGTCCTTTTCCGGGGAGCACAGCTGTCCTGCCAGGTGCCGGGAGAGCAGCCCCCCTGCCCGACAGCTGGCCCCCCAGCCGGCCGGCGGCGTTGCCAGGGAGACCACGGACCGCTGGCTTGGGGGTGAGGGCGGGGAGGGGGTGGCTGTGATCTTCCCGGAAAACGATCGGGAGCAGCTGTAGAACGTGCCCCAGGCTCTTCTTGCCCACTGCACTGGTCCCAGCCAAGTCCCTCCAAGTGTCTATCTGCAGAATTCAGCCAAGTCCTCCACCCCGGCCTCCCCGTGGCCAGCGGGGTATTCATGACCGTGTAACAAACTGCCTCCAAACCTTGGGGTCCAAAACATTTATCTGGTCACAGCCTTGCCTAAAGGGCAGGATCTGGCAGGAACAGCTCATTTCTGCTACGAACAGCTCCACCTAGTGGCTTCCCCGGGGCTGCTGCATCCAAGGCTGGAGCCCTGAGCCCTGCCGCCGCGCAGCTACTTGGGCTCCCTGACAGTGTGGCAGCTGAGCTCCCAGAGGCAGGAGAGGCCTGGGCCTTCTGCTGTGTCCCAGGGGTCGGAAGAGTCACTGAGTCGGCCCAGATGCAAGAGTGGGGAGAGACACAGCCCGCTGCTCCGTGGGCCAAGGGTCAGAGCGCGGCTGGTCCTGGCGTACTGCCCACGGCCGTGCACCCCTCCCTGTCCAGGCCGCCTCTGGGAGCTTCCATCAGACCACACCTCTTTCCTTCTGGGGCACCGGACGGCCCCCTTCCTGGCCCAGGAGTCAGGTTCAGACATTCTGTCGTGAACCTAGGGCTCTCCGTGTCTGACCTGCACCCATCTTTGCATCCCTCCCCCTCAAACATCTGGTCCCCACGCCTGAGCCAGATGGTTTCTAGGGACTACAGTGTCCTTTGTTCTGGAAACCTGATATTTTATACACACAGGGTACTTTTGGCTGCACTCAGCTCCCCAGGGTTAGCAGTGCTGGGTCGTAAGAACCACGTTCTGTTTTCAGGTGGATCAAAAATAGCTTCCCAGCCCCTCCCCCGCCCCTCCCAACCACCTCTTATTCCGCGTACATTCGGGAAATAACACGCTGATGTTTGTGGGTTCCCCCCACTCCCTCGTTTGGTTTGTTCGTTTGTTTTTAATTCTCAGCACACACCCAACTCAAATGCACACCTGAGGAAAGAAGACTGCATTTGTGAGCAAAAATGAAAGGAAACACTGCCTACACTGGTCTGTGCTTTGCCGTTTTTCACTCATCCCAAGGACCTGGGGCGTTTTCCATGTCAGTGAGCAGAGGGCAGCTCGTCCGTCGCTCACTCGGGCCTCGACCGGCGGACCCGGCCCTTCCCCAGCGGACGGCATCTGGGTTCTGGTCCTGGCCTGTGGTCGCTGCTCACGCCTGCGGTATTCGTAGAAGATCGTCAGGAGTGGAGCGGCAGGGCCCACGGGTGAGCGCACTTGGCATTTTGATAGATTTTGCTAAAATACCCTCCTCCAGGCTGCACCATTTTGCTCGTGCTCCAGCCCAGTTTCGGCAGAGAGGAGTGTGGAAAAGCCGGTGACAGGCGGGAAGTGGTGTTCCAGGACAGTCTTGGTGTACCCTTGCTTGCTTGCTTTCCTTCCTTCTTAGACATTTTATTTTATTTAAAGATTTATTTACTGGGGCGCCTGGGTGGCTCAGTGGGTTAAAGCCTCTGCCTTCAGCTCAGGTCATGATCTCAGGGTCCTGGGATCGAGTCCCGCATCGGGCTCTCTGCTCGGCGGGGAGCCTGCTTCCCCTTCTCTCTCTGCCTACTTGTGATCTCTCTGTGTGTGTCAAATAAATAAATAAAATCTTAAAAAAAAAAAAGATTTGTTTACTTATTAGAGAGAGAGAGCAGGGGGAGGGGCAGAGGGAGAGGGAGAGAATCTCAAGCAGCCTCCCGGTGAGCGCAGAGCCCACGCAGGTCTCGATCCCACGACCCTGAGATCATGACCCGAGCCAAAAGCAAGAGTTGGGTGCTTAACCGACTGTGTCACCTGGGTGCCCCTCTAAACATTTTACTTTTAAATAATCTCTGCCTCCGATGTGGGGCTCTAACCCAGGACCCCAGATCAAGAATCTCGCGCTGCACCAACTGAGCCAGCCGGGACCCCCCCAAGTGCTTCTTTATTATGAGTGAGAAAGGGCATCTTTTGCACGAGTACGGGCCATTTGCACTTGGCTCAGAGCCCCTGTTCCTGTCCTTGGCCGGTCTGTTTCCCTCTCATTTTACTGTTGATATTTTCCTCCCTTGGGAAACTCTTCCTGTGGGACGAAGGTGAGTCTTTGGCCCCTACTGTGAGCGACAAATATTGTTCTGTTTCCCATTGGTCTTTTGACTCTGCCGATGGAAGCTTCCTTTTGCTTGTTTTGCATTCAGAGACTTGGTTTTCCTCCATGTGGTAGAATCTATCAATCTTTCATGACTTTCGGATTCCAAATCCATTAGAAAGTCCTTTATTGCCCCAGGGTTGTTAAGGAAATTTTCTGCGTTTTCCTCTAAAAACATTTTATGATTTCATTTATATATATACACACACACACACACACACACACACACACACACTTCAGGGTATAGTAACAGTTGCCTCGCTCTTTCTTAGAAGGTCCGACTGTCCCGACGATTTGAGGTGCCACCTGCTTCACACATTGACTCTCTGTGTGTATTTGGGCTTTTTTCTAGACTCTCAGTTCCGTGCTATGGGCTGGCCGGCTGCTCGTGGACCAGTAACCGCACTCTTATTATTGAGGCTGATGACATGTTTTTCAAAGTTTTGTATAATGGAAAATTTCCAAATACTGCAAAAAGCAGCACATGAGTTTCCCGTGGCTGCCGTCCGCACCCCGCAGACTGAGCCAGTTGCCGCGGATGGATGGTCCCACGGCTCCGGACGCCGGGGCTCTGGAGGCCGGTGGTCGGCAGGGCTGTGTCCTTCTGGAGGCCGTAGGGGAGGATGGGCTGCTTGCCCTGCAGGCCTGCCTTCTGTGCGTCACTCGCACCCCTGCCTCCGTGGCCACACTTCCTGGCTCCGTCTTACAGGACCCTGTGCTGTCCAGGCCCACCTGGACACACCAGGACCTACCCTCGCACATCTTTGGAGGCCACTCTCCCCCGCCACCACGGAGAGGACAGTCTAATGAGCCCCTAGGTCCCCACCGCCCGACTTCCATCACTGTCCACGCCCAGCCCCTCTGCCCGTCCCCCCTCCCCATCGAGACATTCTGAAGGACATTTCGAAGAAAATTCCAGACATCGTGTCATTTTATCTATAACTTCTGTAGCTGCTGTAAAAGTCTGAGCAGAGCCGCAACATCATCATATACCTCGAAGTATTCTGTAAATTGCCCGAATATCCAGAAGGCCTAATCTCTCCTCATTGTTCCTCTCCTCTTAGAGTTTTCACAGATATTCGTACTGCTTATTTGTTCATATAAACTTTCAACTTAGCTTGTCCAGTTCTAAGAGAAAACCTTTTGGTATTTTATTGAGAGTTTCCACACATAAGTTAACTTGGGCACGACCGGCATCTTGGTGACATGGATCCTCTCACTCCGGGTCGTGGCGGGAAATTCCATGAGGAGTTTCACGTTTTCCTCACGTGGTTTTTATCCATTTCTTGCTGCATGGAATCCTGATTGTTTCACCTCGTTTGCTCCCATTATTGATGGGGTCTTTTCCCATCAACTTTTCTATCTGCTTGTTGTTTAAAGGCGTGAAGTTCTGTGGTTTTACACATGAATAAATACCGCATCCCCTTGCTGAAGATTCTTACTGTTGGACTTTTGGTTTTCTCCCATTTTATGTTGTTGATTGCTTTTGTTTTCATCTGTTGGTTCAGGGAAGGAGTCATTCTTTGCCGTGAGGCCCAGGAGATGGGGATTACATTGCCCTTACCTATAACTGCAGAAACGTCCAGGGCTTCCTCCCTGGGTCTCTTCCCACGGTCGCTTTGTGCTCCATCCATTCAGGAATCATCGCCCGAGCTCCCGAGTTTGTGAGGGTATCTGGACGGTCACATGGTGGACATTCAGTGAAACCCCAGTCATCCCCAGCCCCCTAACACACACGTACAGGGCTGATGCCGTGCAGCCACATGGGCAGGGCAAGGGTGACCTGTCCCCTCAGCCCTGAGCAGGTCAGAGGGCTGGTGTGGGTCAAGGCAGGGCAGGGGGGCCCAGGCTTGCTCCTAACTCCCTTTGACCCCGCTGCCCATCGGGATGGTGTAGCTGGACTCCTCCAAATGCCTGGCAGGGGGACACCACGCCCAGTGCAGCATGTGACTTCTTCAGGCCCAGCACCTGCTCCGTCCGGGGTGAAAGCTGACAATGTCAGGAATGGCTAGCGTGCCGGGGCCTGTCGAGGAATGCCCACGGGGCCCGGATCGGGGTCTCACCCTGGCGCCTCATCTCTCCTCTCCGGGGAGTGGGAATCACACCAGGGACGCTGAAGTCTCTCGTGATTCCTTCGTGCCCTCGGCCCTTCCTCTCCCCGACTCGGAGGGCACTCAGTGTTTCTGCTCTCTCCTGGGTGTCCTTCAGCTCGTCCCCCCCACCACGTGCTCCTCGGGCCGAGAGCCCCCCCAGCGGGCAGACCCTCCCTGCTCGGCTGGTCGGGCCTGTTCTCCCCCCACACCCGCCCCCGCCCCACCTGCAGGGAACGCCTAAAAGGGAGAGAAGGGCTGCCTGGGGATGGGGACCCAGAGACAGACCCTGCCTCCTGGCTGGCCCTGACCTGTGCCCCCAGCACGCGGGGCCCTCCCCTGAGGATCACGGTGTGGGGCAGGGGAGCCTTGGGAGGGGTGACTGGGGGGCCCCGAGTCCCAGGTGGGCCCTGGGTCGGGGCTGCCTTCCCACAGCCTGGGCCCCAACAGGAGCGACCGCACAGCCAGGCCTGGGAGGACGGGCTCCGGGGGTGGCGGGACCCCCCACAGAAGCCCCCGGCCCCAGCCGGCTCCGGAGAGCCCTCTCACCATCACGGAACGGGTTTCTCTCGTGTCTTCAGGCCCGTCGGGTCCAAACGTGGTGAGATTCACGGGAACGGGCGTAGTTACGCTCACTTGGCTATTATACGTCTGATCCATGAGAGGACGTGTCATAAGGACAGTGACTGGTTGATTAACGAAGACAGTCACAAAGTCTCAATCGCTGTGACGGGAGAGAAAATAGCTTGATTCTCTCCTTTTTAAAATCATCCCGCCGGGAAAATGACTGTTTGTGTTACAGCCAATTAACTGAGAAGGTATTTGGAAATTGTCTTAAAATGTTCCCTTCCCAAGGAACAGTATAGGGAAATAAAGACGTACTTTCACCAAGAATAAAATGTCCAGAAAGGAAAGTTCTTAAAAGCCGAACGAATGACAATGAGCACACGGTGAGACTTGTCACCTCCCAGGGGGGCCGGTGGGGAGGAGGGGGGTGTCGGGAGGGGAGGGGGGCCTGCAGGGGGCCCATTAGGGGAGCAGCGGTTCCCAGGAGATCAGTTGAGCCTGGAGGCAGATGAAAGCCACGTCCTGCTTGAAGTCGGCGGGGCTGACCCACTTCTGCTCGGGGCCCATCGCCCGAGTCCCATTAGAGGCCGCTTCTGGCTGTGTCTGTGTCTGCAATTCAGTAATTTCCTTCCTTCGGTCACTTTTTGGTTTGATTTCCCTTTCCTCACCTCTGAGGAGCGGGACAGGGTCTATTACGGGGACTTTCATCTAGGGCTCGGTTTCTGATTCTGAGCAGCCACTCACCCCGCCGATGGCCCCGCCGGCTGGCCCTGCCCAGTGGAGTGGGGCTGGGGGGCCGGGCGCCCCCCCAGGGAGGACTCGGAGCCCGGGAGCCTGCGGGCCTGGCCTAGAGCTTTCCGCCTAGAGCCTGTGGATCTTTAAGAAATGCGGGAAGTGTTTCTTCCCGGGGCAGAGATTGGTTGCCCATTCGTAGTGTTTTGGAGAAATTTTTATTTTCAGTTGACAGAGTGCCTCCAGGTGGGGAGAGAGGGTGGGCAGCCCCCTTCTGGGAGTGGGCGGAGTGGGGGGGCTCTGGGTGAGAGACGGGTGCTGGGAGGCGGGGGTCCATGGAGCTATGCCCCCAGGGAGGTAGTCTTGACTCACCCGGAGTTCAGAGCGGATGGCTGGGCTATGGCCCAGCTGTGGCCCGCCCCCCGCCCCCCAGGGTGGTGGGGGGAGATGGAGGAGGGGGATGCGAGCACAGGGTGGGGCTCCCCGAATCCAATTGTTAATTCCCCCATATGGCTTTCACCTTCCCCTCTTCTCCCTCAGCCTTATTGGTTTTAGCTGATGCTTTTCTCTTACTCGGTTTACAGAGGTCATATTAGAAAAGATCTAAATCATATCATTACAGACACGGTGGGGAGCAAATTTAATTCACCCATCAGCTTGGTTTGCAGAGAAGAAATTCTTTTTGTCTCTTAACTAATGTCCCTAGTACCTCTGCTTCTGCTAAACTCTGAGCCACCTCTCGGAGTGTATCCTGATTCCTCCTGTGTAAATTCCTAACAGAATTACTGATCAAACAGTCTGAATATTCTTAAGACTCTTGAAACCTGTGACTCGTTCCCTAACTCCATGTGGTTCTTCATCTCGTTATGCAAATCTCCTTGAAGCCTGCCTCTTCCCGGGGCCTCCACTTGGAGCCATGGGCCTACGGAGCTGAGCCATTGTAGGGGCAAGGACCCCCCTGACTTTGTTCTAGGACGTTCTATTGCCAGAATGACCAGGTGTGCCCACTTGTGTCCTCAGCAGCAATATTAACAATAGCCAAAAAGTGGAGGCATTCTAAGTTCCGCCGGCGGATGAAAGGATGAGCAAAGGTGGCCTATCTACGCCGTAGAATGTTTTCCAGCCTTAAGGAGGAAGGACGTTCTGATGCCCGCTACTGCGTCCGTGGGCCTGGAGGGCCCAATGGTGAGTGAAAGATGCCGGCCACGAAAGGGGAGATACCCCGTGATTCCATGTGCACGCAGACCTCAGAGGGGTCAGACCTACTGATGCAGAAAGCAGGATGTAGACCACCAAGGGCTGGGGGAGGGGGGGAGGGAGTCAGGGTTTAACAGCGGACCGAGCCTCTGTTTGGGAAGAGGAAAAAACGTCTAGAAATGACTCGCGGCCGTGGTTGCCCAACACTGTGAATATGTTTAATGTCAGTGACCTGCATGCTGCATGTACAAAAATGGTGAATGATTATCCTCAAGGTAATGTAATTCTTTACGAACTCCCCCCCAGGAAGGAGTAATTTGGAAAGACTCTGACAAGTTTCACGAGCTAGCTTCCCGACGGGCTGTGTCCCCCGGGGAGGCGGGGAGCCTCAGTGACAAGCGGCAGGCGGGCGGGGTGTGACTAATGGTGTGGCCGCCCGAGACGTCCGCGGCTGGGCGGCTGGGCCCCTTCGTGTCGGAAATGCTTTCTGATTATCATATAAATTTGTGCCTGTCAAGAGAATCATGAGGGCGGCGTGCCCCTGTTGATGGCATGATCCCGACTTCTGGGAGACGCGTTTCTGGGTCATGGTGATGGAAAAGTTCGTAAATGAAGATCGCAGTTCAGATCTGAACGCTCCTCGCGTGCCTCTCGCCCGTCAGAAATCCGTCTGAACGCGGACAGCGCACAGCGTGGGATGTGGGTCGTGGTTGTCTGCGGGTGGTCCGCCCTCCTGGGCTTGGTTACGAGCCATTCCCCCGGGATCGCGCTCCCCAGGGATTTGGGGAGCCTGTTGAATTGGGGGGGCAGGCAGACATGAGCGTGGGGGCCCCTCCCCCCTTTCACCTTCCTGCTCGGGCGCTGACCCTGTGTGCCCGAGTCCCTGGCCATACTAAGGCACTTGTCCACCAGCCACCGTCTGCGGCCCCCAGCGGGGAGCGGACCCATAGAGCGGATGTCGTCGCACTGTGCCCAGAGCCGCCTGGGTACCCAGGGCCCTTCCAAGTGCTCAGGGCTCCCCACTGCGCCTGTCCTGCAAGATTGTCCCCTGCCACGGGGACCTGCCCAGCTCAGGGATGCCTGGGAGGCTCCCCTCCCCATGCACAGCCCCTGATGAATGATGAAAGGTTCAATTTCCTTCCTCAAGGTGGGACAGACCCCGTGAGGCCGCTAGCGCCCCAGGGCTCCCACAGGACCAGACTAGCGCTTCCCTGGCTTCTTCTCCTGCCCTGTCCTGCTTCCCTCACTTCCTTAAAGGCCTCTCCTGAGGTCACTCCCTCAACAATACGTATATAACAATCCTATCTCAGGCTCTGCTGAAAAGACCCCAACATAGTGCAGGAGTTTAAAACCAAGGGCTTAGACTTATTGAGACCTGGGCTCAAGTCCTAAATCTTATCATTTGTGTGAGCCATCCACCACCTCACAGCGACCCAGTATCCTCCTTCCTTATCTGCCTGGGCTGGTACCCGGCAACCTTTTTGTACCACGAGGTCCTCCCCAGGAATTATGGGACCACTTTGGGCATCTTGGGCAACTGATTCAGATAGGGTCAGTCAGACCTCCTCCCTCAGAATTTGGGACAAAGAAAGAGTACTCTCCAGGGCCCAAGTCTGAAGAATGAAAGCTTCCTACCAGGAATGTCACTTCCTGCCCCTCAGGAGGCCAGGAGGAGAGAGCAGAAATGGAGCCGCAAGGCAGAAAGCAAGAAGCCAGGGACAGAGCAAGTGCAGCTGGTCCTCAGCCCCAGGTACCAGGGCTGCCTGAGGCTCAGCTGCCCTCTAGTTCCTGAATGGATTCTCTTTTCAGCTTATCTCAAGTTTATTTCCATTACATTAACGGAAAACTCCTGAGTAACTCAGAGCTGAAATGGTTAACCTCCTTCAACAGTGGGGAAATCGAGCCTCAGAGAAGGGTTTAGTCCTCCAGCCAGAAAGAGTGAAGCCAGGATCGGAGCCGGGCCCACCGGACTCCAGAGATGGGCCCCCAAGCACGAGGACAGCGGGGCTGCCGTGAACAGGCCAGGGTGACCCCCTCCCCCCGACAGCGCTTCCCTCCCTGCTCTCCCCCTCAGGGGTCTGCCTCCCATCAGAGCCCTGCTCCTCCCCTCTTCTTGGCTGTCCTCCCACCTGCCCGGGACCATTGCTTTAGCTCAGGCGGCCCGCCCCACCCCCCACCCCAGGAGCCAGAGCCTCGGGGAAGCGAGAGTCTCTGCAGACAGCGTTCCATCCGGGAAAAGCCACTTACTTGGACGAGACGTTCCCAGAACCGATGTCAGACACCCTACAAACATGGTAGCTCCCGGTGTGGGAAGCACATCTGCTCCAACTTCTAGACTGTTCCAGGCCGCAGGGGCCCTGGGAGGCTGCTGGGGGCCATGTTACAGGTGGGGAAGCCGAGGCCAGCCCCGCTCCTGGCCCGGGACGCAGGTCCGAAGCAGCCCCGGATGGGGGGTCACCGGACTCTGGGCGCAGCTCCCTCTCCCTCAGACAAGCTCCCCACCCCTACCTCCTCATCCCGAGCCCCCGGAGTCCTCCCACCGCCGAGTCCCAGGAGCAGTTTCCAGCGTTTACCCAAACGTTGTTTGAAGCCCCCAGCGACTCCCTGCCAAGGTCCAACCTGGCGGCAGGTGCAAGGCGTCTGCTCAGCGAGTGGGTCATTTCCGACGAAGCCAGCACATGCGAGCTGTGTGTGCGAGTGTGCACAAATACACACCATCGCACAAATGGCTGTGGATGCGTGTGTGAGCGCCCACACCGGTGAGTGTGAGCACACGTGTGAGCCCACGTCCAAGTGCGTGGGTGTGTCTCTGAGTGTGGGCACATCTCTGAGGACGGCCTGGCCCCTGGGCTTCGGTCGCCTCCCCCTGACTGTCAGACTTCCCTCTGCTTCCTCCGGGTGACAGACCCTGGCCGTCCTCACGGCCGGGGAAGCAGGTGTCCCCGAACTCCAGCCCCCGAGCAGGGACCAGGCGAGGGAGGGACGGGGCTGCCGTCTTGAGGGGCTCTTTTCCTCTCCCCAGGCACACGAGCCACCTCTCGGGTCCCTGCCCGGCCCGGGGGCAGAGGGCCTGGCTCGGGGGCACCTGGCGGCTCTGCCTGGAGTCCTGTGTCCCCCCCGCCACCCCCCAGCCTCACCCCACATGCTCCAGCCCCTCGCTCACGACGCCCTTCCCTGCCTTTCGGTCCCAGCTCCTGAGCTCAGCCGTGACAGCACTCAGCCACTCTGGAAGTCGCACAGACTAGCTGGCCAATCGAATTTGACTTATTAGGTTATTTCTGCCCTTTTAAAAAACCTCAACGTGCCTGGCAGGTTCCCTAATTGAATAATGGGTAGTAAATGAACTTTTCTTTCAAAAAAAACAAACCAATCCCATGAACGTGTTCTGAAGGGGGGAGAGCTCCTGCCTGCCTCCTGTCCTTGCTCGTTGAGCCCCTTCCTTAGCTGAGAAGATTGCCTCCCACACATCCAGGCCCCACAGGCCACCAGGGGGCTGCTCCCTGTCGCAGTCTTGGTCATTTAGAGCAGGCAGGACCTCTCTGGCCGGAGGCACATGGCACTGTGAAGGGTCAGGTCTCCTGGCAGGAGGGCGGCCCCCCAACCCCTGACTCAAGGCTGGA